>CM076577.1:1461021260-1461551064 GCA_034641835.2 Pinus albicaulis | reverse complement strand
TTGATCTTTTCTGACTCTTTAAATTTGAAAGGATCACCAAGCGCTTGTCCTTTCACACTTGCTTCAAAACTGAAAGAGATAGAGTCACCTTTCATCCGTTTCTCGACTCTTAAAACATGAAACGGTGAAGTTTCTAAGTTTCAATGAGGTAAAATAAATCACCCGCGATCACATGCCCTGTTAGATTTTGCTTGTTGGCCGTTTGATTGTGTGTCTTGACTCTTTTTTAGCCCGTGTGTGTTGTGCTTGATCTTTTGTCATTGTTGTCACAGTGGCGGAACCTTCTGTTTCGTCTACTGGTAGTCCATATACGGACGATTCATCAGAGGCTTCTCAATCCTCTGCTGAACCCTAGCAACCCATCGTTTCCGAGTTTCCCGACGGGGGACCGGTTCTGTCTGAGCAGCCCTTTGGAGGACCAGTTGAATTCAATTGGCCCTTTTCTGACCCTTGGTTTGGATTGGGAGTAGGGGAATATTTCCCTCCTCTTACATCGGGTTCGCCTTTTATAGCTGCTGTTATTCCTCCTAGTCCTCGCCGTCTATTACGAGATCTAGCGGAAGGCTCAAGCATGAGTGAATCTAGCGAGGAAATCCCCACGTTCGGTGAAGATTACCAGTTATTTCCTCGGAGATTATTTCCAGGAGACAACTCTGAACCATCTGGTATGTCATCACCTGGTTCCTCATTACCCGCCGGGTATAGATCCTTGGGTCAGATCATTGCCGCCACTGCCTCTATGGGGGTATCAGCTCCTTCTACGAGGCCGGTTGTTCCTTCATTGGGTATGTCTCCACGAACGCCCGTTACATCATCCCCTCAGGTTACTTCTGTACCCTCCATGCCCACTGTTTGTGTGGCCGCATCTGCACCCGCCGTTACTACCCAATCCGTAAGGATCACATCCCTTCCTGAAGATATCTACATAGAATCTGCTATGCCGGAGAACATCTCTTCAGAGGAGTATCGATTGTCTCTGCAACAGTCGAACCCTGAGGTCGGACAGTCCTCTCAAGATCCCAACTGCTTGTACTTTTCGCATTATGCACAGGATGGTACACCCGTGTACGTCTTTCCATATTAGTATGATGAGCTTGGGAACCCTTTACGTTTACCTGCTCCTGAGGCTCAGCTTCATGCTCAGGGTTTACCTTACAACCAGGATGGAAAACCCTACAACCCGCAAGGAAAAACTTTTCAAGGCCAACCTTCGGGCCAGCCTGGCTATCCTTATGACCCGCAGGGACAGCCCATACAAGGCTACCCTCCGGGCCAGCAAGGGCCATTATACGGTCCGCAAGGACAGTATTACAACCCTTCCGGTCAACTCGTGTAGCCTTTCCCTGGAGTCCCAACTGGGCAACCTCAAGGACTCATTGGTCAACCGGGGTACCAACCCGGGCCGGTATACGGTCCTGGGGGCAAGTCCAACCTTCTCAACCTTTGAAACCACAGTATCCTCTTGGTCCCAACGTTGCACATCAGCCAGGACCATCTTATGGTCTTGCTGCGGGTCAAACCGGTTATCAGAAATCACCTGGCTCCATTCCGCTACCAGGCCAACCGGCCCATCCGGCACAACCTGGTGCTGCTCAATAGCCAGGACAACCTGCACAACCGGCGCAACCTGTTAATCCGGGTCAACCTGTTTATCTAGGGCAGCCCGCTCAGCCAGGTCAGCCTGTTCAGCCAAGCCAGCCTGCACATCTTGTCAACCCTGCCCAACAGCTGACTTATTCAATGCTGCAGCCAAATCAACCGCCGCGCCCTAATTATTAGGCTCAGCAGGGTCCCACCTATCAGCAGCCCACTCGACCTCAAGGCGGTTACTATTCTCATGGTCAGTATCAACCGAATTATAGCCAGCCCCAAGGTTATAACTATTACTCTCAGCAACCCAGCTACACCTATACTCAGCAGCCAAATCCAAATGCTGCTTACACAGGGTCGACTTACAATCAGGGTCCATACTCTGGTTATCAAGCCTCGTACGCTGGTTACCAGCAACAGAATCAGGCTGGATATACGACCTATACCCCCTATAGTCAGAATCCTATGGGACAGAACCCCTGGGGGCAAGGTTATTCTCAACCAGCGTGGAGTACAGGTACTAGTCCTTATCCAGGGCCAGGTATGCCGTCCAATCCGCCATTGCCGTTTCTGGCTACCTTGGAATTACTGGATGTTTCAAAATTAACGAATGATCCAATTCTGCACAATCCTTATTGGCCTCCGGTTCCTACCAAGGTGCCCGGTGATTGCCCCAAGTTTGAGGGTAAAGCTGGGGAGGACCCCCAAGCTCATGTGATGACTTACCATCTTTGGTGTTCGTCCAACTCTTGGGTGGATGATTCAATCCGTCTACGCCTCTTCCAGCGCACTTTGACTGGCGTTGTCGCTAAGTGGTATATTGAATTATCCCATGGCATCTTTGAAGATTTCAATACGTTAGCCATGGCTTTTCTGACTCACTTTCAGTTACTGGTTCGCTACGAAGCCGGGACACACCTCCTGACTTATTTGAAGCAGGACAAAGCCACCCACATTTCTGATCACATTCATGAGTGGCGACGTCATCGTAGACTGATCAAGTTTCATATACCTGATCAGATACTAACTCATTGGTTCAACACCTCCTTCGTTAACAAAATCGCTCAAGATATTGCTATGGGAGCATGTGTGACGGAAGAACAAGCCATAGCGCGTGACCAATATCTGGATCTGGTATACTCTCAGTCTGGCACGCTTTATGATATTTTTCCTGATGCTCCACGGTCTGGAACCTCTAAAGCTCCACCTACCCCAGCGGTGGATGGTGTTATTGGTTCCGTGTCTCAGAATTCGAAGAAATATTCGAATGGGAAGCAGAAGTCCAACTCATCCAATAATTCAGCTCCTCCCGCTCCTCCTGATTCTAGAAAAACTGCGGAGGTTAATGCCGTTCAGGCCAATCCTACAGAGAAAGCCTCCAAAGGGAAAAAGAAGGGCAAAGGTAAATCCAAATCCGATGCCCCAAAGCCAGATTCCAAACCTCGTACCGAGGACGGTTCCCAATGCAAACTGAAGTACCCCTGCCTCATTTGTGAAGGAGATCATTATACAAAAGATCGTCCACGACGATCTGAAGTTAGTCAACTTCTAAAAGGCTCCAAAGGGACTCCGACAGTTCTTAAAGAACCGTTCCCGTCTCAACAAACCCAGATGGTTGAACAACCTTCACCATCTGCACCATTTGGGTCTCAGGTCTTTATGATGAATGGTGTTGCACCTATCTCTATTGCTACACGTTCGAAGGACTACAACGAATCGCGTCAGGCACTTGGGAAGGCAGTTGTGGATGGTCCACCTCCCCCACCTGTCTCCGGTTCGTTGGAGATTGAGAAGCCCACTGCCGAACCTATTGTGAGGCCACCTTATAAAGGTGTTCTAAGAAGATCTTCCTACAATCCGAATGCCCGTGCCGCCCAGCACTACAGTATCTTTGAGGATCTGGCACGGGCGCCTTCTGCCATCTTTGCATTGGAAGTTCTTCAAAGTTGCCCATCACAACGGAAAGCTTTGTTGTCTGCAATTGGTGGGATCGATCCCACTGATTCTAATCTTCTCACCTTCGACTTAGAGAACTTTACCCCCCGACTTCCACATCAGATCGCTCTTGTTATTCAAGTCAGGATCAACGGTCTTAACATCCATAGGGCTGTTGTGGATGAATGTGCTTCTACCTATGTCATGTCGTCCGCTTGCTGGAAGGCCATTGGCTCTCTGGCCCTTTCATCATCTCCTAATGCCCTAGAGGCATTTGATGGTCGGGAATCGAAACCCCGGGGTGTTCTCGAGAGTTTAGCGATTACCTTACAGGGGAAGACAGTCAATGTAGAAGTAGAAGTAGTTGACGCCAAGCTTAACTACAATATACTTCTCGGCCGCAGTTGGACTCACGCCATGTTATGCGTGCCGTCCACCCTCTTTCGACTTATTAAGTTCCCTCACGAGGGAAAAATCGTTACTATGGATCAGTTGTCTTTCTTCACCTCCACCTCCGAGAACAACGTTCCGTACGTGGATCAGATCCCAAATCCCCCTGATAGTGTAGGACCTGGTCTCTTCAAGGACCCCATCCTCATGGGTATTTTTCTCGCACCACCACCGCACACCCTTCAAGTTAATATGATCTCTAGGTCTGACGACCCATGGCTCATCCCTATGCCTGAGCAGGTGGCTGAGTTTAGAGAATCGATGCCCTTAACTCCGGTAGAGATTAAATACTGTGAAATCATCGCCGCATCTGATCCTCCCCCTCCTCAGCATGCTCCTTTGAGCATGGCTTTAGACATCTATTCTCAATCCCCCTAGCTCGGTGAGGCCGACTGGCCTGATCCTCTTAAAGAGATTTTCCCTTCTGATGAAGCCATTGTTGAAACAATGTCCCTTGAGGAGCTGCCTTGGAGCGATGGACATCATCGTTCCTCATTCATGCCTAGCTTGGGGGCAATGTCAGATTGTCTAGAGCATTTTGCATCTCAGGTTCCCACTCCACCTCTCCAGACGCCCATATTGACACATGAGGTGCTTTCAGAGGGAAACCTGAGCAACATCACTCAAACCATTCCAATCAAAATCTCCGTTAAACCCGGGATAGTTAAGAATATACATGTGGGAGTGACTTGTTCTCCTGATGAGATACGAGTTTATACTGATGTTTTTCGAGAATACAGAGACGTGTTCGCCTGGTCCTATGAGGAAATGCCTGGGATTGATCCCAGCATAGTAGTGCATGAGATTCCTACCTATCCTGGTGCGAAAATTGTGCGCCAACGCCTGCACCCGGTGCATCCTCGCAAAGCCACTGCCATTAAAGAAGAAGTTGAAAAACTTCTGAACACGGGCTTCATTTACCCGATTCCACTCACAGAATGGGTCTCCAACATTGTCCCTATAGATAAGAAACAAGGCACTATTAGAGTTTGTGTTTATTACCGAGATATTAATCGGGCCTGTCCAAAGGAAAATTACCCCACTCCTTTCATAGATCAAATCATTGACGAATGTGCTGGGAGTGAGATTTATTCCTTGATGGACGGATTTTACGGGTATAATCGGATAAATATTCTACCTGCTGATCAACACAAGACTACATTCATCTGTCCGTGGGGTACTTTCGCTTATAAAAAGCTCCCGTTCGGCTTGAAGAACGCCGGAGCTAATTTCCAGCATGCTATGTCTTACGCATTCCATGACATACGCCATATCATTCAGCCTTATCTGGACGATTTTCCAGCTCACTCAGCTCGGCGAGAGGACCACCCAGAACACCGCCGCCAGATTTTCCTTCGCTGCCGACGCTATAATATCCGGCTCAATCCTCATAAATGCGTCTTTTGTGTGGATTCTGGCCGTCTTTTGGGGTTCATAGTCTCCAAGGACGGAATTCACCTTGATCCCCTCAAGGTCGAGGCCATTGTCAATCTCCCATCACCCTCTTCGTTATATCAATTGTAGAGTCTACAGGGAAAAGCTAACTTCCTACGACGCTTTATACCGAACTACACGGAAGTGGCCAAAGGATTCACGCGTCTTTTAAAGCAGAAATTTCCCTTTCATTGGGATGACATTCCTCAACACTCCTTTGAGAAGCTTAAGACATTACTTGTTAATGCTCCGTTGCTTCGGCCTCCAAACTATCACCGTGATTTCACTCTATACTTGGCTGCCGCCTTTAGCACCATAGCTATGGTTCTGGTGCAGGATGACGATGATGGAAACAAACACATTGTTTACTATCTATCGTGGAATATTATAGACACGGAAACACGTTACGCTCACGTCGAGAAGCTAGCTTTAGCAGCTGTACAAGCTGTGCAACATTTCCGCCACTACATCCTGCTGCGTACCGTAACCGTGGTTTCAGATTGCAACCCCATGACATATATTCTTTCTCGACAATTACTGGGGGGAAAATACTCCAAATTGATCGTTATCCTTCAGGAGTTCGACCTAGAATTCACTACTGCTAAGTCGACCAAATCACTGGTTTTCGCGGATCTTATTTGCTCCCTCCCGACAGACTCCCCCCCATCTCATTCGGAAGAACATATACCAGAAAAAACCATCTTCCTTATCAGCACCCGTGACCCATGGTATGGCGATATTATAGTGTATCTTCAGACGTCATCCTTTTGCTCTGAGTTGACCAAAGATGCCCGACGTCGGATTTGGCATCAGTCTCAGCCCTACCGTATTGTAGGAGATACATTATACCGAGTTGGAGTAGATTCGGTGCTCCGTTGGTGTCTGACTTTGGAAGAGGCCGAACAAGTCTTAAATGATTGTCACAGTGGCGCCTGTGGCTGTCACATGTCTGGATATGCCACCGCCCAGAAGATTCTGCGTGCGGGTTACTTCTGGCCGTCAATCTTCAAAGACTGTATTGTTGCAGTCCGCAAATGTCACGTGTGCCAGGTTTTTCAGTGCAAGATGTGCGCGCCACCCCTCCCTCTGCATCCTGTCATTATCGTCGGCCTTTTTCGCAAAATGGGGCATATATTTTATGACATGTAACCCTCATTCGGCCGGGGGGCATGCATATATAATCGTTGCTGTCAACTACTTTACTAAGTGGGCCGAAGCGATGCCTACACTAATTGCCGATGGTAATACAACTGGCCAATTTATCTTCAACCATATCATTGCATGTTTCGAGGTCCCTCAGGCCATTGTTACCGATCACGGTACTCACTTTTGAGATTACATGATGGCCGATCTGACATCAATATTGGGCTTACGACACAATAGCTCAACGCCATATTACCCCAGGAAAATGGCCAGGTTGAGGCTGTGAACAAGGTTTTGGTCACAATGCTTCAACGAACAGTTGGAATTCATAAGTCCAATTGGCACCTCCAATTTTTCTCAGCTCTATGGGCATACCAGACGTCAGCAAAGAGTGTGACTAGATTCACACCATTCCAATTGGTGTATGGTCTGGAAGCGACTCTTCCGGTTGAGTGCGAAATTCCTTCCTTAAAGCTAGCTGTGGAACCTTTTCCCGATACTTCTCTTGAAGAAGAGTGTCTCTTGTATTTGGAATGGTTGGATGAAACCCACCGCTTGGCTGCTTTAGTCCTTGAAGCACAGAAAAAGCGAGTCAAAGCACACTTTGATCAATCTGTCTCTCCATGTTCCTTTGTCGAAGGGGACCTTGTCCTCCTGTACGACCAAGCGCACGACAAGCTCGGGGTAGGAAAGCTCCAACCCATGTGGCATGGGCCCTATATAGTAAAACGAGTATTGAAGAATGGGGCTTATGAGCTCATAGATTATGAAGGAGTTCCACTGGCGCAGCCTAGAAATGGGTTGTACCTTAAGAAATACTACGCTTGAAGTTATTTTTGGTGTGGTGTGTGTACATAGGTATGTATATTCATTTGTGTGCATGTGTGGTGTGGTGTGCGATGTAAGCGTATTTCTGCTGATCGGGTCTTCCTGATTGTGCAGATGTCCATTACTCCGTTTGTGGGTTTCGCAGATGGTATCTGTCTTCGGTAGCCTGGCTAAGCTATGATCCTGCTGGTGAGTTGGTTAACCTGCAACGTGTGTTTCTGGGTCCTGCTACAAATAATATCGCGGAATATAGTGCTGTATTGGAATTATTAACTGAGGCAGTGGACCTCGGCATTCGTGAATTACTTGTGTATCTAGACTCACAACTTGTAGTATTACAACTTAACGGGAATTATTCAGTAAGAAATCCATCCATTTTACGTCTGTATTTGCGTATTCTTCTGCTAGAAATAAATTTTGACTATATTACATATCAGCACATACCCAGACATATGAATACATTAATAGATGCAGTAGCTAATTTGGTTTTACATAGACATTTGTGAAATTTATAAAACATCATCACATGTGAGAAGATCCATCCAGAAATAGGTATGTATATATATATGTGTCGAAATGTTTACATAGTGTGCATCACATAAAATAAAAAATATACATGTTCATCTTAATACATCCGGAGACGACATGTCTCTCAAAAAATATGCATGAAAGAAGCCCTAGGTGTCTAATCCGCATGGTGCTCGTGGTAACATGCTACCGCGCGCACTAAGCGTCTCAGTAGTCGGTGGAGGCGACTGGGCACCCCCACAGTGTGTCGCTGGTATGCTAGCGGAACATCTGCTAGCCGTGCATAGTCCGGGATCCCCCGGGCAATGCCCTCCAGGTTCTGAATCAGTTCACCTCCCTCGCCACCCTCAGCCTGAGGGTCATGATCAGCATGGGTTCTCCGCGCAATGGGCGACATGCCCGTGGGTCTCTCTAGGTCAACATCTGCATACACATAACAAATGTTATTAGAACATACATGTATTACCAAAAAAAATCTTAAAACATAAAAATAAAAAAGAGAGTTCATACCTAACTCTTCATCCCAGTCATCCCCCTCCGGGAGCGGAAGGTCTGGGTCTCCGGTGAAATCGGTCCCAGCATAAGGCCAATCCTCGACCACGATCAGCTGCCGCCGTAACCATCCAAAAAACTCTGGCCTCCAGGACATCTACTGGCCTCCACCTGATCTGGGCATAAGTGCTGCCCAGCGAGCCATCCTTGGCTCTCTTAGTATCAGCTCAGCAATAATGGCCCCTTGGCCCTGAAAGATTGGTAATCATTCCAGGATGAACGATACCAAAATGGAACCGTAGCCAAACTTTTTTAGCTTGGCTTGCTTGCACTTTGTAAGCTGCCTCTTGATATTGGTTGTCACCGCTGTAGCCCAATCAAATAGTGTAGGATTCATACACTCAGAGGCTAATAGGAGTTGGGCCTTGGTGGCCTCGTGTGGAGCTTGCGATCCCGCAGCTCGTGTGATGGTGTGTAGCACTACTCTCAGTGCTAGATCCTCAATAGTGTGGATATCCACCTTCCCGCTTCCTGATCCGGTCTGTGCCCTTGGGCACACCCTCGCCATTACCTGCTCCATCTTTTCACCAGATGGTCTACTGCCTGTCAAGATGGGCACTGGACCTCTGCGCGACAGTCCGGTTATGAAGTATACATCAGAAACCTCCAGTTCCAGCACTTGGTCCCGAAGTTTGAAAACTCCTTCATTTACGTCCCAAATACTCACCAAGTACTGTAGGAGCTCAGGTTGAGCTCGTAAGCAGGGTGTCAGGAAGAACTTCTTGAGTCCACAGTTCTTAAGTGAATTCATATAGGCCTCATTCTCCATGGCCAGTTCATCCTCTTCCCCATGCTCCATTTCCTTCCATTCGATAATCATTGTGTTTGGTTTCCTGCATCAACATGATAAAAAACCCTTGATTAGACCTCTGTTACATAGAAAAATCCATTGGATTGTTCTCTGATTGGAAATTTAAAACAGAAAAAACGCGTTGCGCCATGGCGCAACCCCTTTGTATGCAAAAGGCCATTGGTGCGGGTCCGTGCCCAATACCCGCGCCAATGGGCAGAGCCCTAAAATTTTAAACATATTCCACAAAAGCCCAATCCGCAATGGAAATCTCTATAAAATGGATCAAAATGGAGTTCAGGGAAGCGCCTCTTACCTGGAACAAATGAGGATCTGAATGGTAGCCTGGATTAGTCGTATTCACCGTCAGAAGTTCGCACACAAAATGGACCACTGTTGCTCTCCAATGAGGTAAATAGTAAAAGTTATTTTGTTTTTACCATTTGAGACTTATTAATAAATTTTTGAAATCTAAATAGGTTTTAAAAGTCATTTTTTATTAATATTTTAATATATTTTTTTGAAAATGGGTTTTACACTTGCCTTTTTGTGCAGCAACAGGTCTTTATGCGGCTTAAATGGTGACACGAGTTGTATTTTATACTTTTTCGGACTCGGTAAATACACGAAAAAGTCATTTTGGAGTCATCATTCAGCTCTTTTCTGACTCTCTAAACATGAAAAGATTGCCAAGTTCCTTGTCGTTTCGATCTCGTTAAAGTGGACACGAAACGACATCTACCCAGTATACGTTTACCCCTTTTTCGGGCTGGGATAGATTATTTACGAAAAAGGAAAACCCTAGCCTATCGCGACTAGGAGGTTTTCTCAGACAAAGTTTTCTACCTTTTCGGATCTGAGGAACTATTTACGAAAACGGACCTTTGGAGTTTTCTTTTCCGCTGTCTTTTCAAAATCTCTAAATATGAAAAGACGCTGATTTCTTCCTTTGTCAGACTCGTTAAACCCTGATGAAATCGGATTTAGTCGCAATGACGTTATTCGAGTCGCTCCTTCCTAGGGCTCGTTAAATGTACTAGGGTGGGCTTATACAACAAGCATATGTTATCCCCTTCAAGCTTGTTATCAAAATAATTGGGGTACTCGCCAGAAATGGTGGGGAAAATGGAACCAAAATCATTGTCGTGTTGGCAGTATGTCGCTCTTGAACATGGCACTTGTATGCATTCGTGTCGGGTTGGGGACATATCATCTCGTTTTCCACTTGCCTCCATGGGTTTGGGTAATCCTTTTGACCTCTCATCTGCTCTTTGCCTCGTCGCCATGACCTCTGATCTGTTGATGTCAAATACTACCAAACTCAATGTCATGCCGCCATATGTTCAAGAGAAGTTGACCTCTGCAAGTTTCAACCTTCCTTTGATTGTCATCTGATCGTGATTCACAAAAACATTATGTTCCTCTGTCTCACGTCGATGATGTGGGAAACACTATGGCCCACCTTCGATCAAGGTCACTTCCTGTCGACTTCAACTCATTATCCAGGAAGATGATCTAGAGACTCCCTTCTGGTACCTTGGAGCCTGCATGCCTCAATGGCAGGTTCTTCGCATTCGACGTGAGATTTTCATCATTGGCCTCCGATCGAGTGATTCTGCAGGTGTTCGACATTAGCTCATTGTTCAAATGCTGTAGATTGTACCTGTAGTACCTTGAGGACCATTGGCATTAATGGTGGTACCTCTCACATCTGTTAACAACTTTCATCATTGGCTGGTAATCAGGCGATGTTCTTGCATGTTCAACTTCAGCTCACATATTCGCATGCTTGAACTTGTACTTTGTTCGGGTCGAGATGGAGCAAAAGACCCTGGATTCCTGTTTGTTACGATCCATACTGCGATTTTGTGGATTATCATGATTAGTTACATGACTCACTGATTGGATGGCTGCGACCATACCTGAGTCTATTTATCGATCCTCACTGGATGGCTGCGTCCATGCCTTGGATCTAGATTATTGTATACTCTGGATGGTTGTGCCCATACCACATATATCATGTATTTGAGATATCAGTTGTACTTCTCTACGCAGGTTTTTCGACGGCGGTGTTTTCAGTTGGACACGTTCTCGTAAAGCATTTCAACCCTCTCTCTCTCTCGGGCCTCATGCTTTAGGGGGCATCTGTTACAGATCAATTTGTCACCGTCCCTGCAATTCCCCATCTCGCACAATTGGATGGCTCATTTCGTGACCTGTGAGAAGTAACATAACTTGAAAACACTTTCATGGCATTCCCCTAAACATGTACTCTCATTTTCCTGAAGACAACTCCTTGTGAAAAACCTTAAAAACACCCCTTTTTGCATTGGCGCGGGTAGCCAGTTCATTACCCGCTCCAATGGGGGAAATCCTTCAAAGAGGGCGTGCCAATTGGCGCTCTGTCCCAGAGTCGCACTCGTGCCAGCCATTTTAAGGAGTGTTTTTTAAAAATAAATGGCGAAAGTTTCGTCCTAACTGATCCAGGAACTGGTATCTGATTTGAGTTGGGAGGTTTGGCTCCAGATCTCCATGTAGATGAAGTGGTTTTCCACCTCTCATGGAAGCTTCCTTGAGAATAGGGCCAATCCCATGATTATAGGGATCCCAACTCCCCTTCCTCCATCTATAAAAGCTTTCTCATCTCATTTTCAAGCTAGTCTCCAAGTTCCCAAGAGCCTAATGCTGCAAGAGCTTTGATCCATTCCCTTAAGGCCAAATCCAAGCAAGGAGATCATTGTCGAGACATCTGAAGAGAGAGGTTTGTCCCATCCCTGATAGGCTTTATCGAGATGCGTTCTGCTGACGACCCTCCGAAGGAGAATTCAGCGTCAGAGCTATGGTTGTATTCTTCTCTTGATTGATTAATGATAAGCGACTATTGGTTATGGTTCCACTCTTGTTGTTGATTATGATGTTGAGTTATGTCTTCTCTAACTGACATATAGTTGCATATGCTAGATTTTACGCTTGCGTTTGTTTTGTTTCTTGTGTGTGTAGGTGTTCGATCACGGAGATCGTGAGGATTGTGATCTTCCAGAGTTGAGGAACGGGAGCTCTACTTTCTCTACAAGCGACAACGTTGGATTCCAGGTAAGCCTTCATCGCTAGTTGGTTTATCTACAATTAGGAACCTACACTATAGCGTGAACGATTGTTGCTAGACCCGGTCTGGGCTAGTAGGGATTGCCTCTGTCCGCAGAGGGGATTTACCTCCACAACACCATATGAAGCATTTGTAGATATTCCTTGATGAAGTCAGAAAGCACGGTATTGTTCTCTCTGAAAATAAAATGGTCCTTTTTCAAGATAGTATTTATATTTTGGGAATTCATGTCATTAATGGCAAGATCCAGATGCAGCCGCATGTACTCACAAAACTCTCCGAGTTTCCAAATGAACAGCAAGATACAAAAATGATTCAAATATTTCTGGGTGTGCTCAACTATGTGCATAAGTATATTCCTAGACTTTCTGAGAAGACTGCTCCAATTCGAAAGCATTTGAACTCAGGTTGGTCACCAGAAGCTATGACAGCAGTCAAATTATTAAAAGCCGAATGCAAGCAGCTGCCAGAACTGAAGCCTCCAGGTAATGGATTTTTAATCTTACAGACTGATGCCTCTGATTCTTTTTGGGCTGCCATCCTTTTTGAAATAAAGGAGGATACTGGCGAAGAAATTTTATGTGCATATGCATCAGGTGAGTTTCAGCCTCACCAGAAAAATTATTTCACTGCTGAAAAAGAGACTCTCGCCATTTTTAATGGTATTTAAAAATTTGAGTTATATTTATCCCCTGCCAAATTTCTGATAAGAACCGATTCTACGAATTTTAAGTATTTCTTATCAGCAAAGATATTAAAACAACTCGCAAGAGGAAGATTATTGGCATGGTAGATTTGGTTTCAGTGTATGATTTTGACGTTGAATGGGTTCCAGGTATTTCTAACTATTTGGCTGATGCTCTTACCAGAGACATGAACAAAGCTTATAGTGGAGTAAGAAGAACTAAATTGTTTATTCTTCTAGGTAAGACTGCTGCAGATGATAATTTTGAAACTTTTGTCAAAAGGTTTCAGATTCTTGAATTAGTTCTTGATGATGTGACCGAAGAAATTAAGAAAATTGTTGGACTTCAAATACGAAGAAATTAGTGGATACAAAGATGTCAAGCCTGGCAGTCTAAGAATGTTGGAATTTTATTGGGTTTAGATGAAGAACTGGTAAAAGTTTATCCTTTGCCCAATATGAAAGTAAAACTTTATTTTAAAACTTTGGATGACTACTGGTCAAGGACATACACCGCGGATATGATCAAAGTCTTACAGACTTTGAACTATTACCAAATTATTGGTGGTGTAGATTTCTCTTTTGCAGTTTATACTTCAGCCAAGATGTTGGATTTAGATGAAATAAACATGACTGAAGGAGTTCAGAGATTTTTGAAGTCTTTAAGAATTCCTGATCTGTTTGAAGAAATTGATGCTGCCTTCCTACAAAGAAATGATGAAAATTTTGCAGGTACAGATTCTTTCCCTCAGTATGAATTGTTTGAACCTTTTGCTGACTGGGAAATTAGAGATGGTTGTTGCAAGAAGAAACCACAGATTAGAGCATCTCAATGTGTTACGAGAACATTGTAGTATTTGAGAACCTTCTCTACTCCATGGGATTATCAGAGTATAGAATTTAGAAATCCTATTGTTCCAAATCCTTTCACACAAATTTATGGACCAGAAAGGATTGATGAAGCTGTGTTAGCTGAAAATGCTGAAGAAATAAAGAAGTTGACCCTTTGGTTGAAAGAGTTTCATAAACTCAAGCTGCCCGACAAATTTTCCCTGATTAAAAAACTTGAAGACTGTCAAGGAAGGATAAAAATAATTAAATTGCTGATTAATCAGAAGGCATTGGTTACTATTACTGTTATGGCCGGAAATTGGACTGATGATGTAGTATGTTTGATAAGTTTATTGTTGTGCACTAAAGTATGTTATTCCATGATTTTTGAGTTAGGATGGCAACAAAAGACATATATCAATCATACATGCAAACACTAGATCCAATGTGCAATAGAACGCTCTGTCAGCATGTTTCAAATTTTCAAATGGGAATTATTGGACGGAGTGGAGATGCCAGTCTTATCAATCCGTAGAAGCAAGAAATATTCTTTCCTCGACATAGAGATAGACCCAATGGCGTATGTCAACAGGTGGCAGAAATCTGATGATAAATATATCTTTCCACAGAAGAATCTCTATGTTACGACAGATACGATAAAGTTTGATATAGGACAATCATCAAAGGCTTTACTAAAAGGCGAATCTTCTACAGTCTCCACCAAAGGAAAAGCAGCTACAGAAAAAGGAAAAGAGAAGGTATCCGAGGATAAAGCAAACATTTTCGTGGACCTGTATCAAGATGCTCAAGACCAGCCAGATCATCAATGGGAATCTGAGTACTTGGAATGGATAAATCATATCTCTTGGGCAAACCAAAAGGATCCCTCATCTTCATCTGAAATCAGTGAACCTGACCATGATAATGATTTTGACAGTGACCGAGAACCGAAAGGTCCTTGGTAGTGTGTTTTACTTTAATTATTGTACTCGAGAATATTAAGCAGACACCGTTTGGGCCAGTAATTCCTGACAAGGACCCTCAATACTTCTCATATTCTATATAAGTGTGTGTGTGCTTGTGTTAGGAGATCGATTGTCTTGTGTTTGAGTGTGCTTTTGAGTGTTTGTATTCATGCTCTAAGTCAAAAAAGACAATAATGCTCTACTACGAAGCATAACGTGGTATGTAACATATTATTTGAATTAATCTTGAAGCTTTCTTGGGCCCTTTGTCCCCGAACCGATTTTTTCAAGATCAACTGTAATTCGGGATTTTTAAAGTGAGTCGAAGACCGAGAGGAGTCGAGTGTGTTCTCGTATTTCAGGTGCAGATTGTGGAAGAGTGTGAGGAAGCTACGCAATATTTCGGTTATTCAAGTAAGTTCTTTGAGTCCATAATGCATGAGATTCTTAGTGTTGGGATGGGTTGGGCAACAATGGACGATACAATGTGGTGAGAGTGGTACCATTACCTTTCGGAGAGTCGAGTAAACTCATTCTTTTATGAAGATGTTGTGCATGTTCTAGGTTTAAAGAAAGAATTTATCACCAAATTAGCAATGTTAGAGGATAAAGGCTATGATGTTGTCTTTAGTGAAGGAAAATTTTTCCTTTGGCACAAAGCAACAGGGAAAGTCAAGAAGGTTGGGATTCGAGCTAAGAATCTCTACACACTTGAAGTAGATGGGATTTCTATGGAGCTTCCTATTGTTTGGAAGTGCAAGAAAGACATGCAATTGAAGCTTGAGAGGGAGCAGGATTTGCATACAGGCAAGAGTGAACCTCGGGATGTGGAGCAGCCACAAGATGAGGATCATGGAGTGGAAGCAACCACTCATTCAGAGAAATTTCGTGCCAGATGGGCAGAGGGAGTGCATGCAACTATACCACCAGGTGAGAGGTGGGCCGACATGCATGAGTAATCCCAAGAGGAGATTTCTGGGCAGGATTCATTGAGATGGTTTGGATCTCATGAATTGAACCTGGCTATGAGGTGCCCACAGAGCAGTAGTAGCATGATCAGTTGGATTGATGCAAACAGATCAAAGTGACAGTGTTGGATACTGGAGCGCGGTCCAGAGTTGACAGCAAGTGCAGAGTGCATGGGTGCAGATTTCAACAGTGTAGTGGTTCTTGAAGACATGTGCAGTAGCTAAGCAGAAGTCGAATACTTTGATGATAGATGCATTAGACTGATTGAGTCGTTTGGAGCCTTTCATTTTCGGAAGTGTTGCAGCAAAAGGTTGCAGGGCGAATGCATGGAGTTGTAAGGAGCTTGCAAAGGTTGTAAGGAAAATGCATGGAGTTGCATGTCGCATGCAAAGACAGTCCTTTCTTGTTGAGAGGGAGTGTTGAATATTGCAACAAGAAACAGTGAAGGAGGCATCCTGAAACATCATCCTTGATCCTAGTTGGAAAATAATCACCTAAACTAGGTGGGGCCCACACAGGCTACTTTTAGGTGTATGTCTATTTTTAGACATGATGAACATATTCTATAAGTTGTGGGATGCTATTTGTAGATGGTTGGTCAAATGTGAAAAATAGATGAAATTCTATTTTAAGAATATTGGGCGAAGTCTATTTTTAGATTGTCAATCTAAAAATAGATGCATGTCGGATATTATTAGCTCTTAATAATATTTGGACTCTAAACATTATCTTATTCTCTTGGAGCACTTCAGTTAAGTGCACAGATGTGGCACAACAACTGACAGAAGGAATTATTCTATTCCTAAGGGTTTATTGGAGCTAATGCATGAGGACATCAGTTAGAACTCATGTGACAGAGTTTGGTGGTGTTATAGAAGTAGTTGGTGGAGTTGTATTTAGTTTAACTCAGTTAGACTCAGTTGAGCTAGTTGTATCTAGTCTAAATGATTGATACACGAGTGAGAGTGGTGTGAATTAATTAGTTAATTAATTCACAAATAATAACTCATTAATCAACTGAAGAATACATCAGTTAACTACAGTGCATGGCAGTTTCGGTGGAGACCAATGGAGAGATAGGTGAAAGGGAAAGATAGACTATCAGTTGTGACTATAATGAGCATTGATTGCATCCAACACTCAGTGGAGATGCCAATGAGGATTGCGTGAGAAAGGCTAGAGCAATTAGAACTCATTCAGAGCCATTCTTCAGCAGGGATTGCGTAGTAGAGGCAGGCTAGCAGGTGGCAAAGATCGGTGCATGGATTTGCAAGATCAGGCATGATTAGTGTGTAGCGATTGTATTGTACTGAGAGCTTGATATGATCAACTTTGTATGAGGATTGTTACATGATCTCTATGACATATATTATATACAGATATTTGGGGTTTTCATCTTCAGGCTTTCCCGTTAAACAACTATGTTAATGTGTGTGAATTTTTATTGTTTCATGTGTGCATTGCAATCTTGATTTAATTTCCGCAAATGATCAATGGTGGAATAGATTCTGTATTTTGCATGAAGTTAAAATAGTGTGAGATCAGGAGAATCTTGGACATAGAACACATAAGTTATATAATTTATACACTACCCAATCAATGTTTGGGTATTTTGTTAAAAAGTGTAACTAGGATCGATCTTCATATTGACTATGTAATTATGTATTTATGTAATGAAGAAGACAAAGATAATAAAATGTAATTTGTTGACCTTGTTTCATGGGTTTCAAGAGCAAGAATTTTATTATAGGTTAATAAACTTCTTCTTGATGTCTATTTAGGGTTTGTTTTATGTTTATAAGTGTTATTAGTTTCATGTATATGGAGAGCCTAGTCATCATTAAAATGCTCGAAGACCTTGTGGAAGAATGGCTTGAAATAAGCCTCACCAACACTGGAAAATATACTCCTTCAATTCGGTATATGATATGTGAAGTCGGCCTACTAGGTAGTATGTGAGGTCGGCCTAATATGAAGACAATGCATTATATATATAGTGTTGGAGTTGTGGCTCATTATCAATCACGAACAATGCAAATTCTACTGAAATAATGCGGATCTTTCTTAGGCAGATTGCAAATAGTCTAAGGAATATTTCGGATTGTCTGAAACAAGTTTGCAGATTGTTTTGAAGAAGACGTGAATATTTGTGGTTGATGTGGATTTGAGGTAGGGTATAAAGTTTAGATTGAAGAATAGAAAGAGATGCGGATACAACCGTAAATAGTGCAGGCTTAAGGAAGGTCACAAATGCAGCTTAAGGACAGAGTTCAATACAGATACATATGAGATCCCACATATTGATAAAGTCTGAATAAGGTGCGAATTAAAGGATAGTGATCAAGCATAAAGTGCAGATCTATTTCAAAGGTTGTTTTGAGATAGTGAATGCGGATCTGTATGGTCAATCTAGAGATGTATTCACCTGTTGTCTAAGTTAAATAAGAAGTACGAATGATTCAGTAACACAATAAGCAAGACTGAAGTCTGATATAATAATATAAGGGTATAAGGAAGGTAAATATGTGATTTACCTTCCTATATTTAGTACAAAAAAGGAAAGCAATGTATCTCATGTATAACAAGAAGAAGTATGATGATAACCGATGACTAAATCAAGGAAGATATAATGAGACACCGAGTTCTCTAGTGGTGTTGTAGGTCAGTGTAAGTTGGTGTAGAAGAGGAGGATCAACGTTGTGAAAATTCAAAGAAGCATTGACAAGGTCTTGGAGGTATTCCTAGGTCAAGGGTCTAAGTCTTGGTCATGGTACTTGTTATAGCCTAAATCTACCTCAGGCTGAAGGAAGGCAGAGTCTAGGGTAACATCAAACCACGCTTAGTCTGGTAGCTAGCCCTACCAGATCAGAAGAGGGCTCTCTTCGGGTCAATCTCAACAAAGATAATCAATAGGGCTTGAGATGACTTGAAATAAAATCTGATTTTAGGCTAAGTATATAAGTAAAAGAGTTTGATTTAATTTTGAGGGTTTTTGTTGGAATCAAATGGAAAGGCAGTTTTGGGTCTGGGGATGAGGCCTAGTTTTTGCAGAGTTTTGAATGGGGCAAGGAAGGAAATTGTTTTGATGCTTTGGATTAAGTGAATGGATAGCTCAGACCGGTGAGGAGCTGAAGAGGGCAAGAGGGATTCAAAAATCCTCTTCAAACAGATGAAAACATGGAAAATTAAACAAAACTCAAGGCAGAGCAAAGCAATCTAATGAATTCCATATTTATCACTCATTTGTTTAATTTAAGAAGAAAGTAGAAGGGAAATGACACATATAAAACATCAATTAACTTACAATCACAGAGAGAAAAACACCATCAAAACATAGAGGCACATGGATCCCAAAGAGTGCTGCAAACCCTAGTCTATTCCTTTGCCAAAATTGCTGAGATGAAATGTACAATGAAGTGCCAAGCAATCCCAAGTGTCCAACCCTGAAAATGACTGAAGAATTACAAGATATAGACAAGAATAACTCATCCCCATGCCTCTAGGGGTCGATCTCACCATTCTAGGAGCTATTTCAACCATATCTAAACTAAGAACTGGAAAATAGGCAATGAAACAACTTGCCTCTATATGTTAGGAAACTGATTCATTCACTTACATTTCACTTTTTGGTGAATGAATCTACTAGGATGAGTAAAAATGTGCCAAAATTACATCATAGTCATGAAATTACATCAATTTACATCAATATTTACATGAAAAAGTAAAATTGGCCAAAACTAGGCGAAACACTGAGCTACTGAGTGAAAAATAGGCCAAATTTCCCAACGCACCGCACCTGAAATCTCTATGCATAGCGCCACTTTGAGGCAGATTTTGAGGGCCTTCCCCAAGTCCCAATTGAGCGCAGGATAGCTTGTTGGAAATCTCTGCTTGTCTAATTTCCAAACCAAGTGGAATTTCTGAATTTGGTTGCCATTTGACCCTCCAAAAATCCAATCTCCCAATGTTGCTTCCTGTGTGTCCAAAAAGTGGCAGAAAGGCCATTTTTAGGGTGTTTTTGACCCTTCAAGCAACCCAAAACTTGTCAAAATACTTAGATAATGGGTAGGCATGCATAAATTTTGATGAAAAATCCATAAATTCAAAGCTTTCCTCAAAAGGAGCTGCCAATTATAAGCGCAGGCCAAGTGGCGCTACGCGTCGGGTAGGAAAATCTGTTTTAAGGCCAAAAAATTCAAAATTGACAAAAAGTTTCCAAAATTTCTAGAAATTTGGGCTGAATGTCCACCATCAAGCACTATGCTGGGCCAAAGAAGCTTCAGCCAAAATTTGGAGTCTATCATGCCTTTTGCGACGCTTTAGTGCCTTCTTTAGTGTTGCTTTCAGGATCTTGATCCTCGCTTTGCAAACATGATTTCGCGCCCAATAATGGTTCTTCATGTGCCTGAGCATGTTATTTTCATTTTTTTCCTTCTCCAACAGCTTCTCAAGATGAATATTGACCCTCTCAAGCCAAGTCTCTCTATCAGCCTCAATCTCCCACTCAATGGGTGTCATCTCTATTTGGCTTCTTTGGGCAGCTTGCCGGTTCTCACGGATGTTTTGCAACTCCATGATTGTTTTCTGATCTTCCAACTGTTTGTTTCAATGCTCCAGGTAATTTATGATCCATTGGGATCTCTGTAATTTGACGGTCAATTTGTCAATCTCCGCCTTCTGCTCCTGAATAGTCTCTCTCAAATTTGAGCTTGGAGAGCTAAAATCCTCATCAATGAGTACAAAATCAGTATCCTGGCCTCCTGAAGGGCCCTCATCCTGCATAGGCCTCTTTCCTCTATCCTGTACCTATACTTGTGCTGCTGATGACGGCAACGAGACCCCTTCCACCCCAGGTGGAGATAGTACTTGCCGGGCTGCTGCAAATAATCCTCTAGTGCCTCTCTGATAAGTGACATATGTCGGCACACTAGTAGTCTCTGCCTTCTGACCTCCATACTGATGTGAAGGTTCACCTGCATCATGGACAACCTCCGGAGGAACCTGAGGAGCTATGAAGAAATCATGGGAAATGAAATCCTCCCATGAAATACCCTGCAATCCAAGCTAATGTACAACCACGATCTTGATGAGTGCATAGTAATAAATACTGTTGTACTGCTGATTGGGAGTTTTCTTCTACACAAGAGTGGTCATTCTCTCGATGTTCCGGCACATGAAATAAGGAATGTTCATCATCCTCACTCTGGTGAAATGCATCAATAACTTGATGTGGTAGGCATAGAGGCATGAAAACCAGCCCTCACAACTGAAATATCTAATAATGAGTTTCATCAGAGGCGCATAGGATTAATTTAGGAACCAGAATGGAAACACCCTGCTGAGTTGCCTCACAAAGCTAGGCCTGATATATGGTTTATAATGCACTCTGTCCACCTGTTTTCTTTTGTTCCACTGTTCACTGACATTCAGTATTCCGGTTGCTCTAGAAATAGTTTCCGGTGTCAAAGTGAAATTTACACCAACAAGAGTTACCTGACCATCATGTAAATGCAATACAAACAAACGAGCCAACTCTTGATGATGATGGATCCTAGCAATCATTTCACAAAACTGATAGCATGAATGTTCTTGAAAACATGCCATGGAAAGTGGGCAAGCCTGCAATTCAGTCAATGAGGTGGGCTCCTCTCTCACATGTTTGCCACCTTTAGGAGGCCTTCTAGGTGCATGTAGCTCAGTGGTAGAATCACTATCTCGGTCATATGACGTGTTAGTATCTGTCTCCATGATGTCCATGCAAGGTGTATGTTGGCTTGTATGAGATGAAAATGAGAATTTGGTGCTTTGTTTCAATTGCCAAATATATGGTGGTAAGAGAGGGACTGTGGAGAAATAGGGCAGTGGGGATAATGGGGTTTATTCAAGTGATAATTGAAGTGTAGGGACAACCAATTGACTGTTTGGGAAACTTGGGGTTTTGGAATTTTTTACAAGTGAGATGGGAGAGGGAGAATGAGAGTGATTGAAATGACTTAGGGACAGGAAAATAGGCTTAGGAATGAGTGACTTTGGGGATGTAAGGGAATAGGGGATGGACTGTAATGATAGTATAACAGTGAGAGGGAGGAATAAACAAGTGAGGAATGAAGTATTTGGCACCAAAATCAATTTTAAAACTCCAATTTCAAAACCCTAAGGAGGCACTTCAACAAGATGATAGGGTTTGAGTTTTGACATTCAAATTCTCATAATCGATTTTCAAACACTTGTAAATGGCAATTACAGTTTCACATGAACTTACTTGGACAAAAAGAACCGAGTTGATGGGGAGTTTGTGGAAGCAATGGAAAAAATTTGGTTGTCTGCCCTGTGCGTCGCGACAGTGGCCCAGTGTGTCGCGCTCCGTCTAGGCGCCGCTCTGGTTCAAAAATACACAGTGCAGAGCGGCCTTATGTGCCGCGACCACCGCCCGGTGCGTCACGCTCAACAAATTACACACAGTCTGCCCTCTAAACACTGCTTTGCTCCTCCACGATTTGTCTTGGCTCGATGCTATCTCTTGGCATGCAAATGGATTATTGAAACAATGAAAGTATCTTTTATGGCAAAGATTTTAATTTTTTCTTCTTGAAAACCCACTTTTGTAATCTTTGAAATTTGACACTTTTTAAATAAGCTCTGTTTTGCTTCCTTTTGATTCTTTGGACTGATGATGAATTTCTTGTCTGTTTTGCAGGGATGGATGGCATGGAACTTTGGAAAAGGCGACCAGGGCTGTGAATGGAGCATTTACAACTGAAGAACTTAAAAATTACATTGCATTTATTACAAAAATGATAAAATAGACAAGTTTTCTTCAAAACAGAGTTTTGAAGAAAAATCATTATCAAGCATTATGACGATGAAATTTTTGCAGTGAAACCTTATTTGAAACCTCCCTCATGTTCCTGCTGACATTATTAGTCATTTTGAAGACTAAATTAACAAGACCCTAGACCTAATGAGAGTAAAAACCCTAAATGACTCTTTGCTAACCAATAGACCAACCATGACTGTAAATGACTGTAAATGATTTTGATGAACAGACACAGACCAGCAGGTACATGACATGAAGGATATGAGTGACAAGACCCTTCCGTCAGATGATCCATGCTCCTAATGGAATGCAGCTGACTGAACTGAGTGAGACACCTAAAATGAAATGCAACAAGAGAAATTTGATCTCTGACGGAGGGATGAAGATACCGACTCTAACATGGGCTCCAATGGGGATGGTAGCTCCTTAGAGGTGCCAGGAACTACAGATTTCTGGGAGAGTAGGAAGTGCCTTCGTACTTTGGGCTATGGAGTCCGTAACTTCAAAAAATCAACACAAGACTCTTGACTCAATTTTATTGACTGAAAATTAACTCAAACCGACTCAATTTTGAAACCAAAATTACTGAAAGACCTGACTCGAAAAACTCAAACCAAAACTGAAATCAATCTTCAGAGTTATAGCCTTCACCTCGGGCCCCAAACTGAAGAAAATATCACAGCACACACTTGCAATGAAACTGAAATAAACTGGTATATACAATGAGAATGTAAAACAGCAGAAAACATTTCAGAAATGATACCGCTTGAGCAGCCGACCATTGATCGGCCCTCCTGGACAATCTTCCCCGTTCATCTCTTTCAGAAGAAAAGCATTATGACCTCGATATGTGGCAATTTTAAAGGGTCCTTTCCAGAGATTTTCGAACTTACCATGCTTACCCTTTTCCTCGTTTCTTGCATCCCATTTCAACACCACTTCTTCCAATTGAAATTTGTATGCCTTTTCTTTTCTGTCATATATCTTCTTAATTCTCTCTTGCAGCTTGAACGTGTTTTGGAAAAATTCTTCTCTAGTCTGCTGCAAATGGATCATTTGATTTATTCTCCTTTGCATATGATCATGTTCACTGCTAGCTTCCTGCAGAAGTTTGACCACTGGAACTGTGAGAGAGGTAGGAAATACCGTGTCAACTCCATATACTAGCTCAAAAGGGGACATACAAATGGATTTCTTCTGACTCACTCGGTCTGCCCAAAGTGCATTGACCAACTTCTTATGCCAAATTTTCTTGTTTATTTCCAACAGCTTTTTAATAATGTTGACCAAAGATTTGTTCGAAGACTCAGCCAATCTGTTGCCTTGTGGATGATAAGCGGTTGAGTGTCCCAAAGTGATTTTATACTTGTCACAAAACTCAACCATTCTTTTTGATTTGAAAGCTACTGCATTATCAGTAATTAACTTATTCGGGCAACCAAAACGAGACAAAATGTTATTCTCAAGGAATGAAATTATTACCGAATCCGTAGCTTGCTTGGTGGGAATTGCTTCAATCCATTTTGTGAAATAATTTGTTGCTGTGAGGATCCACCTATGCTGAGCTGAAGAAGTAGGATGGGTTTGACCAATGAAATCCAAACCCCACTACTGAAAAGGAGCTCTTACCTCAATGGGCTTAAGCGGCAAAGGCTGCAATTTCTTCCTCCCTTCAAAAATCTGACATTCATGACAGCTTTTGACAATCTCATACACAACAACAAAAAGATTCAGCCAATAATATCCCGCTCTCAAAATTTTGTTGGCCGTTGTTTTCCAAAAATGGTGACCCCCGCAATCTCCCTTATGAAAATCCTCCATAACCTGCTTTGCTTCTTCTTCAACCAAACAATTCAGCAAAACACCACCAGGATCTTTCCAATAGAGTGAATTATTCAAAATAAAAAAATTAGCAGCCTTCAATTTCAGATTCTACTTTTGTTTCTAGCCATGCCGGGCGGTGGTGACAAGTTTTGGAGCACATATACAATATCTGAATACCAAGGAGAAAGCACAAAGATTTCTGATACCTGAACTGACGAACTTTCCTCATTCTCCTCGGACATAGCAGCAATAAGATTAATGTCCAAGGCATGCAAATTCGACTCAGCCATTAGCTTGGCCAGCCCTTGCCCTTTGATAAGCTTTGTAGGCTTTATCTCCACATCATACTCCAACAAGGAAGCAATCCATTTGCCTCGTCTCCCTTCCGGATCTGTTTGCACTAAAACATCCTTAACATGAGCATTAGGAACATAAGCAAGAATATGAGAATGCAGAATATATACTTGAAAATCTTTCAACGCTTTCACTAAAGCAAGAGCTTGATTTTCAATGATGTTATACTTTAAGGCTGCATCTCTTATGGTTCGGCTGAAAAAAGCAATTGGTTTTTCATGCTCATCTCTTTTCTGCATCAATACTGCTGCCATAGTATGCTTCGAAGCAAATGAAAACAAAATAAAATCCTAATTATAATCTGGGCTGATCAAAACCAGAGCTGAAGAAAGAGTCAACTTCACTAAATTGAAAGACTTTACAGCCTCCTTAGTCCACTTCACTACATTGTATTTCTTAAGCATGTTTGTAATATCCCTTAGATGTTCGGCAAGATTAGGCACAAAGCGGCGTAAGAAATTCATCTTACCATTGAATGATTGAATCTCCTTTTTGTTTCGGGGAAGATCAATTTTCTGAATAGATTCTACTTGAGCTGGGTCAATGCAGATGCCATCCTTTGATATTATGTGACCAAGAAGTTTTCCCTCATCCATGGCAAACAAACTCTTCTTCGGATTGAGCGACACACCATACTTTCTACATCGCTGAAAAACAATCTTCAAATGGTAAAGGTGCTCTTCATCAGAATTAGAAAAGACTGTTAGATCATCAAGATACACAACTAGAAAAACATCCTTCTCATTTGCAAATTCCATATCCATTGCCCGCTGAAATGTCGCACCAACATTCTTTAAACCGAAAGGCATTTTAGCATAATGGAAAGTTCCCCACGGAGTGGTGAACGCTGTTTTGTCTCTATCATCCTCATGGAATAGAATTTGGTTATACCCATAATAACCATCGAGTAGCGACATACGATATGCTCCAACTACTCGTTGAAGTATGTGATCCATTTTGGGCAACAGATAATTATCTTTCAAAGAAACCTTATTCAGATTCCTAAAATCAATGCATAAGAGAATCTCACTTGTCTTCTTGCGTACGGGTACACAATTAGAAATCCAATCTGAAAACCTTATGGGAATGATGATACCAAACTTGTACAATCGATTCACTTCCTTCTCAATTGAGGGAAGCAACTTTGGATTTATTCTTCTCAATTTCTGCCTGAAGGGCTTTTGATTTGGCTTAATCAGAATGGTGTGCTGAATTATATTGGTATCATATGTATTCAAATATGAATAGACGCAAGCAAATACATCAGCAAAAGAAGACAATAAACTAACATATTTTTCTTTTACCTCCGGTGGTAATGCTTTGGACAATTTCACCATCTTTGGATTTTCAGCTAATCCAATGTTCACATCTTCAACTCCCTTTTCGGTTGGCCACAAGGTTGGTTTTCGAGCTACGTCATCTTGATCTAAAAGCTCCTCTAAAGGTATTAGACCTTTAGGAATGAAATTATCCTTCAGCTGCAATACTTCCATCTGATTTATTTGCACATCATCTTCACCATCATCATGATCCATATCAATTGAAGTGTCTTTGAATTTGCCTTCATTTTGCAGAAATTCATCAATCTCATCATCATCTTGAAATAATTTCCAATACCTTTGATTGTTCGGGACAGTTGGACGATGTTTCACATGAATTTCAAATTTGTTACTTGAGTTCATTGGAATTTTCAAATTACTTGTTGTCTTTGCAAGTGCATCTGCAATACCATTCTGAATACGAGGGACACAAGTCAAATTATAGTCTGAAAACAATTTCAAGATAACAAGAACTGCATTGCGGTAAGCCCACATTCGAGGATGCTTAGCTTGCTATTCACCTTTCACTTGCTTGATATCCAATTTAGAGTCGCCATATACTGTAATCCTCTTAGCATTCAACTTTCTAAGAATTTTCAGACCAACAATTAAAGCTTCGTATTCTGCCTCATTATTTGAACAATCAAAAGCTAATTTATAAGAACAGAACCTTACATTACTCGGTACCTTGTTTGGGGCGGAAAAAGGGCTGCGTACCCAAATGCCAATTCCAGCACCATAACTCCCTACTGCACCATCAAAATCCATGGTCCACAAACCATCTTCATCCTCTTCCAAATGCTGAAATTATGTTTTCTCTGTTATCTCTGCTTGTTGTCCATCAACTTTTTGTTACTGTCGGAAAGCTGATTGCTCAGCGAAACTTTCAAGCTTTTGTCTCTCTTTCTTTATGACCTCTCTAAAATTCTCGGTGATTTCTAGAATGTATTCTACTTCAACTAATTAGCTATTTACATCATTGAAACTATCTGAATACAAAAAAAATGACTCTAAATCTGTATGTACATAGTTAATTGGATGATTTACCGGTTTCTCCTTGCTGGTGATCATATACTTCATCTTTTGCTCTCGATATAATTTCATCATCTGACCAAACATAGGAATGGTAGCATAGGAGAAATCAAGCTGCAATTTTCCCTTTAGTTTTGCTCCCCAAGATCTGGAAAGAAGCATGCCAAATCTAGGAGGAATATCCGCCACAACCACATCCATCAAAACATTTTTAGTTGGAATCTGATCCAAACTGACCACCAAGTGTTTGATAAGCCCAATGCATATTAATCTACTGGAATCAAAAGAGTAAAGATCATGATATTTCCTAGTGATATCCAATCCCAATTTTCCATGATTTCTCTCGGCATGAGATTATGAGATGCTCCAGAATCAAACATGGCATTATGTAACACAAAATCATGCAATCTAAGGCTGATATAAAAAGGAGGCACACCACTATCTGGAGATTCACCATCCAATGCTGGTCCAAATATCAACTTAGGTTGATCATCTTCCACATTCACCATATCAGACATTGGATCGAAATTCAAAATTTTAGATACCTGACCCTTATAGCTGCTATTCTTCATCAATTCAGTCAAAGGAATGGATACTTTTAACTTAGAAATTTCATTCTCTAAGCTAAAAACTGAAGTTTTTTCTACCTCTTTGGCTGGAACATCCTTCTTTTTAGCTTTCTCCCTCGATATAATTGGCTGATTGGATCTTTCATTTGCTGATGGGGACTTGCTAGTAGTGGGATCAACTATCTCTTTTCCCTTCTTCTGTGCAACGGATGAATCATTCTTTGGTGCTGAAACTTCCTTTCTCTTTTGGATTGGATTGATAGGCACATATCTGTTTCTAAGTGAATATTGACGCTACTGGGTGGTCAAGGCATTCATATAACCTCTCTGATACTCATCCGACTCTTCTTCAAGAGCTGTATCATTTGCAAAAATGAAATCCTCGTCTTTTTGTACAGCTGAAATTTCTGCATACTCCTCATCTTCAGTGATAAAGGTTGGCATATCATCAGGTGTAAAGAAGTGATTCTCTTCCCCTATTACATTATATTCATCATCTGATTCCGAACCAACAAAATTCTGCTGTAAATGTGTCTTTACCTACTGTTGTACTGCTGGTTCTTGTGCTCGCTGGTCTCTTTTCTTGATCCTGAATTGTGGTTGCTGCTGACCACGGAAATTAGGATTTTTGATCTGCGGTTCAGGATTATCAAGTGTTAATCTTTCAATCATCTTTTCCACCTTGCAGAGTACTTGATCTGAAGTAGAAGCCTCTTCCTTTATTGCTACTTTCTTTTCAACTTTCAATCTAGCTCTCTTGTCATTTAAATTAGCTTCAACACTCACTGCAATTTTCTGCATGTCTTCCAAAGTGGCCGGATCTCTTTCTCTTAATTGATAGGCCATGTTCGGATCGAAACCATCCAGAAACTTGAGCAAGGCCAACCTCCTAGATGGCTTTAAATCATCAGGACTTGCATTGTAAACCGCATTGAATCTAATACAGTAATCTTGAACAGACTCATCAACATTCCGCTTGATTTTGGTATATTCAGAAGTGATATGAAGAGGATCTTTCTTTACTTCCCATCGATCCAAGAATTGTCTCTGAAGCTCAGCAAATGTAGCAATACTTCTAGGCGACAAAGCTCTGAACCACTTTCTCACTTCACCTCCAAAGGTTTGCACAAATAATCTCATGGTCACATTTTCTGCATCAATCTCATGAAGGTCAAAGAAATCTGCCATTATATCCACATGTTGTTGAGCAGGAACACTTTTAGGAGTGCCATCAAACAATGGAATTTTGATTTGATAATCAGCGGGCATGTCATCCAAGTTCTGAGGCAACACGAGAGGTGCAAATTGGGCAGCCATTTCTCTTGGTGGATTTACAATCGAATTTGGAAATATAGGAGGAGTCGGAGTAGCTGATGTATGAGGTGTATGAGGTGTGGATGGAGGCGATACTACTGTAGATTTTTGATCAGAAATAGAAGGTTGTATGGGGATGGTAGGAATGAAAGGAGGCTCAGT
This sequence comes from Pinus albicaulis, assembly GCA_034641835.2. Lineage (NCBI taxonomy): Eukaryota > Viridiplantae > Streptophyta > Pinopsida > Pinales > Pinaceae > Pinus > Pinus albicaulis. Next base: position 1,461,521,867 of record CM076577.1, on the reverse strand, counting down.
ATGAATTTGTGAACCAGAAGTAATTTCGGATGGCCCAAGAGTTTCAGATGCAGACTCTATAAACTCAGGAACATTTCTTGCCACAATGGAATTCTGAATGTTCAAAATGTAACTGTCAATGGATCTATTAGCCCGTTCAATTTCAAGATACTTGATAAACTCTGGATTTATGTCAGTAGAACCAACAGCACTTTCAGACTTAGTCTCAAACAACGAAAACTCAAATTGTTCATCAAATTCAAGATCTTCAAGGTACTCAAACATAGCGGGACATGAATGAGATTTAAACAGAGGAATCACATGAATTTCTCGACGAATAATTCTCGAAATAAGATTGGGATTTTCATACACTGGAGGTGGATCAGGATCCGGATTTGCTCTAGTATGTCTTATGGAAGCCAGTGTGTTGAATTATTTTCAAAAATCAAAGGGAAAAAACCAACTTGTTCAGCCTATCAAATTCTAAACTCATCATCCAAAGTCTAGAATAATCTGATGTACTGGGGGCAATTTACAAGTCAAGTGTCACACTTACAAGCTATACCGGAGATTGACTGAAGCAACATTTATCTTCTTTCGCTAATGCAAAGCAAGGGAGTTTCGAAGGCTACCTGGCATAACTTCAGGCTCTGTCTGTAGCCTATAAAACAAATAACATCAACAAGAAAACCATTTTATTCCCCAGTGGCGTCACCACTATGTTATAGCCTAAATCTACCTTAGGCTGAAGGAAGGCAGAGTCTGGGGTAACATCAAACCACGCTCAGTCTGGTAGCTAGCCCTACCAGATCAGGAGAGGGCTCTCTCTGGGTCAATCTCAGAAAAGATAATCAATAGGATTGAGATGACTTGAAATAAAAGCTGATTTTAGGCTAGGTATATAAGTAAAAGAGTTTGATTTAATTTTGATGGTTTTTGTTGGAATCAAAGGGAAAGGCAGTTTTGGGTCCGGGGATGAGGCCTAGTTTTTGCAGAGTTCTGAATGGGGCAAGGAAGGAAATTGTTTTGATGCTTTGGATTAAGTGAATGGATAGCTCAGACTGGTGAGGAGCTGAATAGGGCAAGAGGGATTCAAGAATCCTCTTCAAACAGATGAAAACATGGAAAATTAAACAAAACTCAAGGCAGAGAAAAGCAATCTAATGAATTCCATCTTTATCACTCATTTGTTTAATTTAAGAAGAAAGTAGAAGGGAAATGACACATATAAAACATTGGTTAACTTACAATCACAGAGAGAAAAATACCATCAAAACATAGAGCCACATGGATCCCAAAGAGTGCTACAAACCCTGGTCTATTCCTTTGCCAAAATTGCAGAGATGAAATGTACAATGAAGTGCCAAGCAATCCCAAGTGTCCAACCCTGAAAATGACTGAAAAATTACAAGATATAGACAAGCCTAACTCATCCCCATGCCTCTAGGGGTCTAGCTCACCATTCTAGGATCTGTTTCAACCATATCTAAACTAAGAATTGGAAAATAGGCAATGAAACAATGTGCCTCTATATGATAGGAAACTGATTCATTCACTTACATTTCAATTTTTGGTGAATGAATCTACTAGGATGAGTAAAAATGTGCCAAAATTACATCATAGTCATGAAATTACATCAAGTTACATCAAGAGTTACATGAAAAATTCAAACTGGCCAAAACTAGGCGAAAAACTGAGCTGCTGAGTGAAAAATAGGCCAAATTTCCCAATGCGCCGCGCCTGAAATCTCTATGCGTAGCGCCACTTTGACGCTGATTTTGAGGGCCTTCTCGAAGTCCAAATTGAGCGCAGGATATCGCGTTGGAAATATCTTCCTGTATAATTTCCAACACAAATGGAATTTCTGAATTTGGTTGCCATTTTCCCCTCCAAAAATCCAATCTCCCAACACTGCTTCCTGTGTGTCCAAAAAGTGGCAGAAAGGCCATTTTAAGGTGTTTTTGACCCTTCAAGTAACCCAAAACTTGTCAAAATCCTTAGGTAATGGGTAGGCATGCATAAATTTTGATGAAAAATCTAGAAATGCAAGGTTTTACTCAAAAGGAGCTGGCAATTATAAGCGCGCGCCAAGTGGCGCTACGCGTCGGGCAGGAAAATCTGTTTTAAGGCCAAAAAATTCAAAATTGACAAAATTTTTCCCAAATTTCTTGAAATTTGGGCTGAATGTCCACCATCAAGCACTATGCTGGGCCAAAGAAGATTTGACCAAAATTTGGAGTCTATCATGCCTTTTGCGACGTTTTAGTGCCTTCTTTAGTGTTGCTTTCAAGATCTTAATCCTCGCTTTGCAAACATGATTTCGCGCCCAATAATGGTTCTTCATGTGCTTGAGCATGTTATTTTCCTTGTTTTACTTCTCCAAAAGCTTCTCAAGATGAATATTGACCCTCTCAAGCCAATTCTCTCTATCAGCCTCAATCTCCCGCTTAATGGGTGTCATCTTTATTTGGCTTCTTTGGGCAGCTTGCCGGTTCTCCCGGATGTTTTGCAACTCCATGATTGTTTGCTGATCTTACAACTGTTTGTTTCACTGCTCCAGGTAATTTATGATCCATTGGGATCTCTGTAATTTGACGGTCAATGTGTCAATCTCCGCCTTATGCTCCTGAATAGTCTCTCTCAACTTTGAGCTTGGAGAGCTCAAATCCTCATCAATGAGTACAAAATCAGTATCCTGGCCTCCTGAAGGGCCCTCATCCTGCATAGGTCTCTTACCTCTATCCTGTACCTGTACCTATGCTGCTGATGATGGCAACGAGACCCCTTCCAGCCCAGGTGGAGATAGTACTCGCCGGGCTGCTGCAAATAATCTTCTAGTGCCTCTCTGATAAGTGACATATGTCGGCACACTAGTAGTCTCTACCTTCTGACCTCCATACTGATGTGAAGGTTCACTTGCATCATGGACAACCTCCGGAGGAACCTGAGGAGCTGTGAAAAATAATGGGAAATGAAATCCTCCCATGAAATACCCTGCAATCCAAGCTAATGTACAATCACGATCTTGATGAGTGCATAATGATAAATACTGTTGTACTGCTGCTCGGGAGTTTTCTTCTGCACAAGAGTGGTCATTCTCTCGATGTTCCGGCACATGAAATAAGGAATTTTCATCATCCTCACTCTGGTGAAATGCATCAATAACTTGATGTGGTAGGCATAGAGGCGTGAAAACCGGCCCTCACAACTGAAATATCTAATAATGAGTTTCATCAGAGGCACATATGATTCCTTTAGGAATCGGAATGGAAACACCCTGCTGAGTTGCCTCACAAAGCTAGGCCAGATATATGGTTCATAATGCACTCTGTCCACCTGTTTTCTTTTGTTCCACTGTTCACCCACATTCAGTATTCCGGTTGCTTGAGAAATAGTTTCTGGTGTCAAAGTGAAATTTACACCAGCAAGAGTTACCTGACCATCATGTAAATGCAATACAAACAAATGAGCCAACTCCTGATGATGATGGATCCTAGCAATCATTTCACAAAAATGATAGCATGACTGTTCTCGAAAACATGCCATGGCAAGTGGGCAAGCTTGCAATTTAGTCAATGAGGTGGGCTCCTCTCTCACATGTCTGCCACCTTTACGAGGCCTTCTAGGTGCATGTAGCTCAGTGGTAGAATCACTATCTCGGTCATATGATGTGTCAGTATCTGTCTCCATGATGTCCATGCAAGGTGTATGTTGGTTTGTATGAGATGAAAATGAGAATTTGGTGCTTTGTTTCAATTGCCAAATATATGGTGGTAAGAGAGGGACTGTGGAGAAATAGGGTAGTGGGGATAATGGGCTTTATTCAAGTGATAACTGAAGTGTAGGGACAACCAATTGACTGTTTGGGAAACTTGGGGTTTGGGAATTTTTTACAAGTGAGATGGGAAAGGGAGAATGAGAGTGATTGAAATGACTTAGGGACAGGAAAATAGGCTTAGGAATGAGTGACTTTGGGGATGTAAGGGAATAGGGGATGGATTGTAATGATAGTATAACAGTGAGAGGGAGGAATAAACAAGTGAGGAATGAAGTATTTGGCACCAAAATCAATTTTAAAACTCCAATTTCAAAACCCTAAGGAGGCACTTCAACAAGATGATAGGGTTTGAGTTTTGACATTCAAATTCTCATAATCCATTTTCAAACACTTGTAAATGGAAATTACAGTTTCACATGAACTTACTTGGACAAAAAGAACCGAGTCGATGGGGAGTTTGTGGAAGCAATGGCAAAAATTTGGTTGTCTGCCCTGTGCGCCGCGACAGTGGCCCTGTGTGTCACGCTCCGTCTATGCGCCGTGCTGGTTCAAAAATACACAGTGCATAGTGGCCTTATGTGCCGCGCTCAGCCAGTGCACCGCGACCACTGCCCAGTGTGTTGCGCTCAACAAATTACACACAGTCTGCCCTCCAAACACTGCTTTGCTCCTCCACGGTTTGTCTCGGCTCGATGCTATCTCTTGGCATGCAAATGGATTTTTGAAACAATGAAAATATCTTTTATGGTGAAGATTTTAATTTTTGCTTCTTGAAAACCCACTTTTGTAATGTTTGAACTTTGACACTTTTTAAATAAACTCTGTTTTGCTTCCTTTTGATTCTTTGGACTGATGATGAATTTCTTGTCTGTTTTGCAGGGATGGATGGCATGGAACTTTGGAAAAGGCAACCAGGGCTGTGAATGGAGCATTTACAACTGAAGAACGTAAAAATTACATTGCATTTATTACAAAAAGGATAAAATAGACAATTTTTCTTCAAAACAGAGTTTTGAAGAAAAATCATTATCAAGCATTATGACGATGAAATTTTTGCAGTGAAACCTTATTCGAAACCTCCCTCATGTGCCTGCTGACATTATTAGTCATTTTGAAGACTAAATTAACGAGACCCTAGACCTAATGAGAGTAAAAAACCTAAATGACTCTTTGCTAACCAATAGACCAAACATGATTGTAAATGATTTTGATGAACAGACACAGACCAACAGGTACATGACATGAGGGATATGAGTGACAAGACCCTTCTGTCAGATGATCTATGCTCCTAATGGAATGCAGCTGACTGAAATGAGTGAGACACCTAAAATTAAATGCAACAAGAGAAATTTGATCTCTGACGGAGGGATGAAGATACCGACTCTAACAGTACTTGTCATTTGAATATCTATAAGAATAATTCCTTACGGGTTTTCCTCTCCAAGAGGGAGAGTTTTTCCCTGGCTCTAGGAGCCTAATTTGTGTGTCTCGTGTATTTTGATAATTGACTTGATGAAAGACTAAATAAGCTAAAGAATAAAAGACATAAGTATCTCAAGTAAGCTCACAAATAATTATCACGAAGAGAATTTTAATTAATCACCAGCCCTCAAAATTCTCAACATGGAATCAGAGGTAAGGTGCTGAACTCAAGGGCTACTTGAAAAAGAAGACACTCGAGGAAGCGAAGATCAAATTTTTAAAATTCAAATCAGTATTCAAAAAAATAATCTTAATCTGTTTCAAGAAATATCTTCTATCTCAAGATCAACTCATTTAAGAAAACAATATTTTCCATAAAATATTTACATTCTAGACATTGTTAGAAAAAGGACATTATCTTTTGAAGATATCCTTTATCATCAAGGATACAAGAACATCTACACTGGAGATTTCAATCTTAGAAGAAGCTCCTAACTTCAATGTCATCATCATTAAGAAAGCTGCAAGTGTTTCCAAGAAGGTCAAGATAACTTATTGTAAAGAGAACAACAAGCTAGTTGGGTCGACAAACCTTAGTGCATGGAAGAAGTGGACATATTTGAATTTAATTGAAGACAAAGTTATGGACTACATTGAAAGAACTAAAATTCAACCATCAAAATAAGATGCTCCTGTACATGAAGGGATAAATCAAAGCCCAAAGGATTCTCATAGAAATCCATTAAGGACTCTCTCATTTCATATGTATCAAAACTAAAGTTTGCTAAAGAAATATATGAGAAACTAGTGGAACTATTCTCTAAATTGGGAGAAGTAATGTATGACACTGAGATGAATATAGTGGTGCTAAATGATATACCAGAAGAATGGGGAAAATTCACTTCAAGTTTATATGGGAATAAATAAGCCACACCATTCCATGATTTATGGTCTCTAAGTAAAATAGAGGAAACAAGATTGAAAGCCAAATATGATACATGATCAAGTGAAGGGAATCAAGCCTTTGCAACCATATCCAAAAAGAAAGGAAGATTTGGTAAATTTGGTCCTCAGAATAAAATAAGAAAGGAAAAATTACGATGCTTTGGATGTAATGAGCTTGGGCATTATAAACTAGATTTTCCTAAATATGGAAAGGAAAAGAGGAAAAAGGAAGAAGCCCATGTCTCAGATATAAGAGAAGAACCTGATGCAAATAAATCTAAGAAAGAAGAAGCGAGGAATCTCCACTATGATTGAGATCATATTCTTATTTAAGTGACTTCTGTTGGTTGCAAAATAGGAATAAATATAGCATCATGATCGAAGCATGGCAGGAGATCTCAATGAAACAGCTCCTGGAAAACCTCATAGATAACAATACTCATGGAAGGTAGTCATCAAGATCAAGGGTCATCATGGAAACATGTGCTACCATTTTCTAATGGAGTTCTCTATGAATTCATTGATTAGAAATAAAGCAAAATGGTTTCATCAAGAATTCTATGCTACAGAATTATGGTATGTGATGACATATTGATGAAGCATGTCAAGGGAATGAAGCTCTTCATTTTAGTTAAATTGCTACAGGTTGACTCAAAGGAAAAATGTATGAGGGATATATATATATATATATATATATATATATATATATGATGACACTTGATGTTGTAAAGTCATGTCATATGGTTGCAGGTAATGGACTTCTATATTTAGAAGTATGATCTATGAAGGAGGATCTCTCTCGGTGCACTGATAGATGAAATCAACATAATGTATCCTCATGTGGAATATGAGGTGGTTTTATATGAACAAGAAATTGGAAACTGGAAGTTCCTAGGAATGAAGATGCACAGAAAAGAAAATATCATGAAGTGCAACCATGTCAAGAGGCAGTTCTCATCTGGAAGCCAAGAAGATGTGACTAGAATATATCTTGGGAGGATATGTAGACTCTAATAGAAGTCTGGTAAAGAAGAAGACCCTTGATAAAACATATCATTAGGATATGTGTCAATATGAATAAAGGATTCTGGTGCCCACAGGAAGATGTTATGGTGTAAGATCATCACTGTGGTAGCTTTTGTTTAAAATTTCATATGTATATGTTTATCTGGATGAATTTGTGCAGGGCTTCTAATCAAGGGAAAATATGTATGATCCTTGGAGATGATTCGAAAGAAAGAAACATGGAATTTAAGTTGGACCAGATAAGAAAGAGAGACGAATCACTTTCCGGTAGATGGCATGAATCATGAATGAAAGTGATGGATGGTTTGTTCCCTATGGAGCTAAAGTTGAAGATTCCTCAAAAGATCGAAATCCATCACATTGAGGGGAGGAATTATTCATGAGCACCTAGGTGTCTCACCATTGCTACTGTAGGTCCCTGATTGAGAGGGAGCCTGTTGATTAGTTTCTTACTTGGAAGAAACTGGGTAATTCCTAAGAATTAGCTTAGGCACATTCCTTATACAAGAATGAGTAGATTCCCTTGTGGAATAGATCATCCCAGGATGAGAGGGAGAGATAGACACATCATTCTAGTCTTCACTTGGGAAGAAAAAATGGAGGATTGGGTAATCATCTAGCATTCGATACTCTTTGAGAATGTATTAGGGAATTCAAGATAAGTATAGTCAAGGACTAATATTATTTGAGGGCTAGCTACCCAAGAAAAGAATAGTCCAATAGGGTCATACTTTGGGAACACCCGGGTGGAGTATGTACCTTCGAGAGACAATGAATATGGTGTCAAAATTGTAGCCCATTGTATCATTGAGATATGGGGCTGTTAGTCAAGGACTTGCACTAGGACAATGCTGGTTGTATGATGCTATAAATATGGGATTACCAATCTGATTCTTCTTATGAGATTCTTCAGTTTTAAAGTGACCATATACTTGTATGAATACCTCCCTAGTTAAGAGGGAGTGTTGAAAAGTGTCACTAGGATCGGTCTTCATATTGAATATGTAATTATGTATTAATGTAAAGAAGAAGACAAATATAATAAAATGTAATTTGTTGTACTTGCTTGATGGGTTTCATGAGCAATAATTTTATTATAGGTTAATAGACTTCTTCTTGATGTCTATTTAGGGTTTTTATTCTATTTATAAGTGTAATTAGTGTCATGTGTATGGAGAGGCTATTCATCATTAAAATGATCCAAGACCTTGTGGAAGAATGGATTGAAACAACCCTCACCAACGCTGGAAAATATACTCCTTCAATTCAACCTATGATATGTGAAGTCATCCTACTAGGAAGTATGTGAGGTCGAGCTAATATGAAGGCAATGCACTATATATATAGTGCTGGAGCTGCGACTTCTTAGCACTCAGGAATAGTGCAGATTCTACTGAAAGAATGCAGATATCTTTGAGGCAGATTGCAGATAGCCTGAGGCAGATTGCGGATAGTCTGAGGAATATTTCAGATTGTCTGAAATAAGTTTACGGATTTTTATGAAGAAGACGTGGATATTTGTGGTTGATGCGGATTTCAGGTAGGGTATAAAGTTTAGATTGAAGAACAAAAGATATGCGGATACAACTGTAATTAGTGTGGGATTAAGGAAGGTTACAAATGCAACTTAAGGACAAATTTGAATACATATACATATGAGATCCTACATATTGATAAAGTCTGAATAAAGTGTGAATTAAAGGACAATGATCAAGCTTGAAGCGCGGATCTGTTTCAAAGGTTGTTTTGAGATAGTGAATGCAGACTGTATGGTCAATCTAGAGATGTATTCACCCGCTGTCTAAGTGAGATAGGAAGTACGAATGATTCAGTAACACAAGAAGCAAGACTGAAGTCTGATATAATAATATAAGGGTATAATGAAGGTAAATCTGTGATTTACCTTCCTATCTTTAGTACACAAAAGGAAAGAAATGTATATCAAGTATAACAAGAAGAATTATGATGATAACTAATGACTAAATCAAGGGCGATATAATTAGAGACCGGTTCTCTAGTGGTTGTGCAGGTCAGTGAAAGTTGGTGCAGAAGAGGAGGATCAACATTGTGAACATTCAAAGAAGCATTGACGAAGTCTTGGAGGCATTCCTAGGTCAAGGGTCTAAGTCTTGGTCATGGTACTTTTCATTTGAAGATCTATAAGAAGAATTCCTTACGGGTTTTGCTCTCCAAGAGGGAGATGTTTTTCCCTGGCTCTAGGAGCCTAATTTGTGTGTATTGTGTATTTTGATGATTGACTTGATGAAATATTAAATAAGCTAAAGAAGGAAAGAAATAAGTATCTCAAGTAAGACCACAAGTAATTATCAATAAGAGAATTTGAATTAATAACCATCCCTCCAAATTCTCAACATATTTGACATCCTGTCCTAGCTCACATGTAAACATAGCCAAACCAACCAATATGTAGTTGAAGCTGTTAAAAGGCTTGAGGATTATCTAATGTATTTTTCCATAGTAGAGAAGTGAAGGCTCACTTGGTTGTGGCCAACATGTTGGCTGACTTGGAGGTGTTTTAGCCAAAAGCAACAATAGATCTATTATTGACTAGTTTTTCGAGAATTAGAGTTTTACAAAATAAATCATATTGTATATGATTTATGTTTTGTTAATTGATTATTATATTTATTTCTCTCATAATATTATATGAATACTACCATAATAATAGTTAATTATTTATTTTGATTCATCCTGGAGACCTAAAGTCAATCCCAAGAGTCGACTCCCCTTTGATGAATCTCAAGGAGGATTTGAAAAGGTGACCATATCAAAGATAACCAATGTGGAAAATACTTCAGAAACGTGCACTCCCACATAAATCTAAAATATATAACTATTGGTTTTTTGAAACATGGATAAGTTTATTAATAATTCATCAGTTATGTGTTTCGTTGATGCAAGAATATCCTACACACAAGAATGTTTTTTCACTTGATTGCTCTCTCAACATGTTTGAGATTTACCATTAAACCCACTTTTGTAAATTTACTCATGTTTCAAATAAACATGGGTCAGCGTATTAATAATCCTAGCAGTTATCAATGAGTTTATTTTAGGTACAGTAATACTTTCACTAAAGTGGTCTCCATCAACATGTTTCAGGTTATCATAAAAATCCACTAACATGAATTTACTCAATGGATAAGAACGTTCTGAACTCCACAAGTTGGGCTTATGTTTGTAGATGCAAAAAAAATTGATGAGTTTATCTTATCGTCATAGATTCATTTTAAATACGAATCTAATATGAGTCGAGAGGGATCAAATTTCTTCAGGTGCAAAATTCTTTAGAGTGAAAAATAAAATGTGTTATTTTTCATTGTTTAAATTGTATTTTTGAATGATAAATAAAGTATATATAGGACCAAATAAACATTTTAACCATAAAAATTAAATTTTTCATGATATATACATAATTGTTTTAAAATGATATATAATATATACGCAATTGGCATTCAAATATTTTATGTAACGTGTACCCAGACATTTTATGATGAAAATTAAAATGTTTTTTTATTATTAACATATTTTTAAGTATATGTCAATATTAATTCATATTAAAGTGTTTTATAAATAGCAAAATTATAATATTTAAACATATTACTCACACATGTTGACACCTAATCCTAGGGACTGGGAGAAATTATAATATAATGTAAATAAAAAATAAGGAAGTTGAAGAGACACTAGAATATGAATCCCGAGAGTCTCACCTACATGTATATATACGTATGCATCCTTAATGAATAACAAGTCAGTTTTTGGTGGAGTTACCTCCTGGCCTGACATGGTATTAGAGCCAACTCTATTTTTGGAATTCTTTCCCTTGTAACTCCCTCCTGCTCTTGGAATATTTTCCTTTATATATACTCTTGGCATAATTGTCTCATTGCCGACTACAAATTCTACACATTCCTCTCCCCTCCCTCACCGTCGCACAATACCCCATACGCTCTTTGCTCTCCGCTCTTCCCCATTACCTACCCCTTCGCTCGTCTCACCTGCACTGTAATACACCACTCCTGGTATATCCTCTTTGCTCCATATACCTTCACACTCAACTCATTACAAAGTCGCTCTCGTCTGTACACTAGGCCATACCACAGTCAAAATCTCCCTCGGTGTTTTTCCCTCCACCTTGGCCACACAGTATCTATGCAACGACAATCCAAATGAATTTCATGGTTATTACTCATAAATTTTAGCTATAACATGCATATATTATTAGCACCGCCACTCATTTGACTATCACCGTAGCACCGCTCCTCCCATATGCGTCGACTGCTCGGGCCTCCCATCTGTGCCGAGCCTTCATCTGCATTGAGCCTCAGATAACGCTGCATAGCTCCCTTGTCCTCACACCTGCACAGTTCACACCATGGCCTCAGTGCTCATACGTTGCATGGCCTCTCCACCACGCTTCCATACATACTCTCCTGGTTTGTCTTCTCCAGTTACGCCCTTGCTCCCACTGATTTGAGCTGTCTATAATAAACCGTTCATCCCTCCCCCAGTTCACCCCTCCCCTAGTTATTCCCTCCCCCAAATAAACCCTCCCTCAATTAAAACCTCCCCTAGTTAATACCTTTGCAATTTTTTTTAGTACCATTTTTTTTTTTACAAAAAAAAAAATTAGTGCATACTTTAAATGTTTTTTTTTAGCACCAAGATTGTTTTTTTTACAGTGGCAACATAGTGATTTTTTTTACAGAATTCATTCACTCATATCTATTGTGGGATTTGTTATCTCTGGCAAGGAGAAATATCTTGAATGGTCAAGGAATATTAAACACATTCTCATTTTTAATGAGTTTTGGAGAGGAATTTGTGAAGGAGATGGAGAAAATTCACCTACAATGACTACAACAAATAAGGAGATCACCATTTCGGACAACAAAAACAACAAGGCCTATGACTTGATTGCAACATATGTAACTGAAGAGGTGAGTCACCATATTACACCATTATCAAATGCTTATGAAGCCTTGAAGAAGCTAAAAGAACTATATGACTCACATTCAGAACTTGAATTTGTCCAATTAATGATTAAACTATTCAGTCTAGAATTGAAAAATGATGACCGTCTTGCTTTAGCATCAGAAGTAAGATCTATCACGCATGACCTTAAAAACACTGGTGTTTAAATTGAAATACCTCTCATAGCTTATTTCAAGGCATTATATCCCACTTACATTATCTTGAGTCATTGCAAGCAAGTGGAATTCTTAAGGAGATTACCTTTGACTCCCTTGAGAAAAAGTTTGCATAAAGAGAGACGAATTTTGGGAAGAAGAAAACTCCTCAGTCTTCTGAAGAAGTTGTATGTATTGCAAATAGAGAGAAGAATCATGTTCAAGATTCTTCTAGAGGGAGAGGTGGCCAAAGAGGATGAGGAAGAATAAATTTTAGAGGTAGGGGGGCAGACAAGTTCAAAGTGAAAAATCCGATCTTCATTGCATACGCTGCAATAGAGATGGACATGATGCATCCACATATAAGCTGCCTTGGGAAAAAATTGAGCAGGAAATACATGAATCCAAAGGTTAAACCCATGACAAAGACAAAGGTAAAGCACATGAATCCGCTCATTATGTTGTGGCACATTGTAATATTGGAGAAACTTAAGACTTGTTTAATGCTTCACTTGCTTCTTGGAGAAATTATTGGTTTATAGATTCAGGAGAAACATGCCACATGAATTTTAGAAAATATTTTTTTTGAATAATTTACTGACAAGGTTGATGGAGTAGTATACTTTGCAGAAAAATCAAAACTCAAGCCATCATGGCTTGGCACAATTGGGCTTCAGCTACGTGGTCTTCCAGACTTTATTTTACATGAGGTTCTATACCTCCTAGAGTTGAGGAGAAAATTGTTGTCTTTGGTCCACATCCACCAACAAGGACACTCCATTCATATGTTTTATGGAAAGTTTGAGGTCATAAAAGCATTAGATCACTCACTTGTCATGAGAGGGATAGAAGAAGAAATACTTCTAAAGCTACAAGGTAACTCTGCTCATGCACAAAAAATTGCATTCAGTTCTCACTATGATGAAGGTACATTCCCATCAATTATTTTATGGCATGCAATATTTGGACACTTAAACTATGACAACCTTTGATTGTTGAAGAAAATGGTGTTACTAGTTTTCCCACAATTCCTAGTAAACTTAAGCAATGTGATGCTTGTATTCTAGGAAAGCATAACAAACAATATTTTCAAGATTCACATTCGAGATAACATAGAAAACTTGATCTTATTCATTTAGATTTATGTGGCCCCATGCCTGTTCATTATGAAAATGGCAATAAATATTTGATGGAATCTATTGATGACTACACCAGAATGTGTTGGGTTTACTTATTAAAGAATAAATATGACGCTTTTCAAACATTCAAGAAGTTTCATGCATGGATTGCAAATGATACAAAAGCTCATATTGGTTCTTTACACACTGATAATGGAAAATAATACACTTCAAGTGAATTTGAAAACTATCTTCATCAACATGGGATCAAACATCAAATAATAGTGCCTTATAATCCCCAATAGAATGGTGTAGCTGAAAGAATGAACATGACAATTTTCAATATGGTATGTTCCATGATGTTTTTCAAGAACGTAAAATTAATGTTTTGGGCTGATTTTGTTCTATGTGTTGTGTACATAAAGAATAGGTGTCCTTCAAATGCAATTAGAAATGAGACTCCTTATGAAATGTGGCATGGACACATTCCTTTGGTAAAGCATCTTAGCGTTTTTGGTTCCACTTGTTATGCTTTGATACCTAAGGAAAAAAGAAATAAACTTGGTGCAAGGAGTCAAAAATGTATCTTTGTTACACCAATTTTTGGTTATCTATCCTGTTACTATTAGATGGACCAAAGTACACCATGTAAGACCAATTTTACCCTAGTAAAATTGCTTTCACTATGAAAATAATTTAGTAATCCATAATTTATTAAATTGTTTATGGTCTAAACAGGAAACCCCATGAGGAATAATTGAATAAATCCCTATTTGTTTGATTTTGCTCAAGGGATAATTAATTAAACCACAATTTAATTGATATTCCTGGTCATATTTAACCCAAAATAGGAAAATTAATTAGATAAATCATTATTTATCTTATTATTTTCTAGGAATAATGATTTAAAACATTATTTAAATAATATTCCTTGTTAAATTTGACTAAATAATTTATAAATAATTGAATAAATCATTATTTATTTAATTATTACTTAACCACATTCTTAAAATAATAAATAAATCATTTATTTATTTATTATTTACAAATAAAGGGATTTGACCAAATTCAAATTCTTTTTCCCTCCAACAAAAATAATAATTTATTCCATAAAAGTTGGATCTTGATTTGGTTAATAATATTTTAATTATGCACCAATATCTAGACTAACTCAATATTTTGTTATAAATAGAAGGGTTTTTCCATTCTTTCACTACCTTTTGTTGCCTAAAGATTTCTCTGGATCTATACTTTTGGTCTGACTTTGATCCTCCATCATTGTCATATTTTTCTACCTTTCTGCTTGTGAGCTACCCTTGAGTTCCATTTTTGTCTAGGTTTTCTACACCATGAAGAGAGAAAGATCTTAGATCTGAAGGGCTGAGGACATACAAGAACCCATCCCATTGAGGGGGAATAGTAACATATTTCTATGTTCCATTCCCAGGTGTCATAATACAAAAATTCTTTAAACAAATTCTTGTCTTGTTCATTGGATGCATGGAGAAACTCTTGCTTTTATTTGATGTTTAATGTCTTTAAATGCATAGATCTGGATTTATGTAGCATTTATTCTGATCACTAACTGTAGATCTAAGGAAATTGACAACCATCTTTGATGTTAGGGCTGTTTGTTATGCACAACTAAAGTGAGCTTTTTTCATACGCTTAGCTATTAGAATTCACACTAATAATATTCTTGGGGTATTCCAATACCTCCAAAGCATATAGTCTATATGGTGAAATTAATAAGATGTTTGTAGTATCTAGAGATGTCATATTTCTTGAATCTTCCAAGACTAACAATGTTATTGAGCGACGACTTGATCGCTTGGATATATTTGTACATGCAAAGTCATTTCAAGAATTTGATAATCAAATTCCACATATTGAAGGGGGGATTCCTATATTGAATCAATCTATGGAATCGTCGTCTGAAGCACTCTCTCCCCCACATGGATATCCAACCACGGATGATACTTTGAGTGATGTGATTAAAAAAATTGGGAGACTAAATCTTGATTCATCCCCAACTTAGTCAAATGAGCAACCCAGGCCATCTTAGAAAGGTCCTCCAAAATGGCTGACAAATATACTTGAAAACGTTCATCCTGATGAGGTTGGAAAGATAGTAACAAGATGTTCTACTAGGAAAAATGGAGGTGATGTAGATGATTCTGATTCACCAGTTGATATGGATGTTTCTTATAATTGTGAATTGAATTTGTCTAGAGATCTTGAACCAACTTCCTTCAAAGAAGTCACTTATAATGATGAATGGAATGAAGCGATGCAAAAGGAATATGATGCCTTGATAAACAATGGCATTTGGAAGCTGGTTGATCCTCCATTGGGAACCAAACCAATTGGCTGCAAGTGGGTCTACAAGAACAAGTACAAAGATGATGGCTCACTTGACAAGCAGAAAGCCAAGCTTGTAGAAAAAAGTTTTGCATAGAAATAAGGGGTCGATTATGAGGAGACATTTGCACCCATAGAAAAATGGGCTACCATCTAGACACGTTTTTCCTTGGCAGCTCAGAACGGTTGGAAATTCCATCAAATGGATGTAAAAACTTCTTTCTTGAATGTAGATCTAAAGGAGAATGTTTTTATGTCTCAGCCAAAAGAATTTTTTGTGAAGGGCCAAGAACACAAAGTATGAAAGCTTGTAAAATCCTTGTATGGCCTCAAGCAAGCACCACGAGCTTGGTATGAGAACTTAACTGAGTATATTCTGAAACTTAACTTCAAACATTATGATCTTGATGATGCAACTTTGTTTGTCAAGAATTTGGAAAAAAATTGTATATCTTGTGGTGTATGTAGATGATATTTTGATGAGATGGGACAATGAGAGATATATTGAATCCATAAAGAAGGAATTAAGGAAAGGTTTTTAAATGACCGATTTGGGATATGTTCACTACTATATTGGTATTGAATTGACTCAACATCCTAAGTTTATATTCCTCTCTTAGAAGAAGTGCATTGGAGATATATTGAACATGTTTAGCATGGCTGAGTGCAATCCTTTGACCACTCTAATGGAAAAAAAACTTGAAGCTCACATCCATTGAAGGGAAATAATTTGAGGATGCAATGAAGTATAGACAGCTTGTAGGAAGTCTCATCTACCTGAATACTAGAACATATATCTTATTTGTTGTTGGAATCCTCTCCAAGTTTATGCAAAAGCCTTGTGAGGGACATTGGTCTACTGTAAAAAGAGTTCTAACATAATTGAAAGGGACTTAAGACTATGGAATCAAGTATACACAGGTGGGCGACTTTAGCTTGATTGGATACTTTGATTCAAACTTTGATGGAGACAAAGAAATTGCGGTATCTACTTCAGGTGATACTATGGGTCTTGGATCAGGAGATGTCTCCTAGAGATCACACAAACAATCAGTTCCAATAGATTCCACAATTGAGGAAGAATATGTGGTAGCAATTGAAGCAAAAAAGGAAAGTGTGTGGCTCAGGAAAATCCTGGAAGATTTGCAGATGAAACAAATGTATTCAACTCCACTCATGATCAACAACACTTCTGCAATAAATTTGGCCAAGAAACCAATGTTCCATGATCGAATGAAACACATCAATACAAAATACCATCTGATTCGACATCATCTTGAGGCCAAGATAATCCATCTATGCCATTGTTCCACAAATGAGAATATTGCAGACATCTTCACCAAAGCGCTTGGAAGAGAAAATTTTGAAAGATTCAAAACGATGCTTGGAATCACCAACATCCCTTCAGATTAAGGGGGGAATGTTGACACCTAATCCTAGGTATTGGGCGAAATTGTCATATAATGTAAATATAAAATAAGGAAGTTGAAGAGACACTGGGATATGAATCCCAAGAGTCTCACCTCCATGAATATATTCTTATGCATCCTTAATGAATAACAAGTTAGTTTTTGGTGGAGTTACCTCCTGGACTGACAACACATTTTTTAATTATTTCTAATTACTTTCCAACATATTCAATTTTTTTATTATTATAACCAACACTTATTTCCTATTTAGAGCATAAATTTTAAATTTTATTTTTATTTTAAAGGGGAACGTAGAAACATACAAAATTACACATCCCCTCATACTAGGTTGTAGAATGAACCTATCGACTCAACAAGAATAGCCTCATTCAAGTGCTCTCAACATATTTGAGATTACGTGAATTCGCAAAAATAAATTGACAATTTTACATTACACTACACATTCATAATTCTAGTAGTTTGGCCATAATTTGAAGAAATTGACGATGTTATATTTAGACCCTCCGTGAGGAAGCATTAGCCATAGTACATTGTGAAGAATGTTGATGTTATTCTCTTGCCTTCTGTCATCTGTTACACGACTTATGTGAAAAACATCCATCTATTACCTAAATTGTATACAATTTATCATGATAATTATATAAGAATTAATTTTAAAATCACAAATGCATTATATTATTGCAGGTTAAGGAAAATCATATCACTATAACTGAGTTTTTGATGGTTTATGAAAGATAGTTTTTCCTTTAATTTTTCCTTATTTTAATTTATTTCTATTACATTAAAATATTTATTTAATTTAAGGTATCATTCAAGTTGGCTTAGAATATAATTATTAAAGAACAATTCGTATTCAGATTTGATATATTTTTATTAAAATTCAAATAGTTTAATGTAAAGATTTTTTTTGAATGGATGATGCTACATTATATACTCATTTAAATGTGTCTAAAGTTTAACATGTCAGTGTATAATGAATTTTTTTAAACTATGAAATAATAACTTGATGTTAGATTTTGTATATATTATCGAAATTCGAATATAAATAAATAAAATTCAATTTAAAGAAAATATTGGAATGGATGATGTCATATTATATACCCATTTAAAACCACTATGTAAATTACTCTTTTCTAGAGCTTATCATTTTATGGGATTTGAATATGGGAGGGAGAATAACAGCTATTGCTCTCAACTATAAATTTTATTATTATTTTTGTTTACTAATAAAGGAAGATCTACAAATGTGAGGTTTACTATCAACTTTTTGAAGCCACCAACTGGGTTCATTGTTCATTGTTGAGACATGATGAAAGATGAAGAACATAAGAGGAACATATAGTAGGTAAGCATGCTAAGAAAACCCCAAAACTAACTAGACGCAAAGTTTTTTAATTAGAAATATTATAATATATTGATAATGATTGAGGGTATATAATAATTAAAATGGAATGGTTTAATTTATGTTTGAAATTAATATAAAGGTTAGTTTAATTAATGAAATGATAATAAAATGTGTGTCTAAATAATATCAAAATATTTATAAATTGTGTCCTCTATAATATGAATGTATATTATTGAATGATATATGTATCAAATTTAAGGATTATTAAAGGAGATTAAATAAGAAAATTACCTAATAAAGAGATTAAGCGAAAGTAACAATGGATCAAGAAAAAGAGAAAATAAGAAAGGGGAAACTAGGACAAAGAAGTTTAGTAGAGGATAAGGGTAGGGAGGAGAATAAGTTTTTTAAGAAGGGAGAAGGAGTTGGGGAAGAGCAAAGAAATCTTAGAAGAGGGGAATGGTAGAGAAAGGTAAATAATAAGAGAGAATAATTATAATCATAGGATGTTGTCCCAGATGTAGAAATTATACAAACAATATGTATATCAATGGATTCAATCCGATCAAGCAATGTACTAAAGCTAGATACTTCATCCTTCTACAAATCAATTGCGAAAAATAAACATGATCACCAATCACAACAAGTGCAGAAAGAAACAAATCAAACCACAACACAGATATTTTCCCGGGGAAAGCTTGCTGCTCAAAACCCCTCTATCATATATTGTATATTCCATAAGGAATCATGAAACAATTACAATGCACTCTTCTCATAAGAGTCTCCTGCAATCTGCCTACGGTCTCACATTGATCCATACAAAATCAGGCCAACACTTAGCCAATTCTCAGCCTGTCTTTGGCCTGCCTTGATCACGTAATTCCTGATGAATGAAATCCCTATTCTTTAGGAATTTCAGCCTTCCTCAACTGTGCTGAGTATCATGGGCATCCTGGGGTGTTTTAACTACATCTGGGCAGCCTGCTAATATCACAACTGATAGTTAAGTTCCCTTTAACCTCTGTCTCAACTGGGTCTCCAATGGAACTAACATGCATGCAACTATTAATAGTAGATCATCATTTGCATGGAAAATCACTGATTGTGAATTAAATATGATTTAATTCACTTGATCTCTCACTAGTGAAAAAAACCATTACAACTAGTTCAACTGACTTTAACTCACCTAACTGAGTTAACTGATTACTCATGCATTAAAATCATGCACTCAACTGCAACTTGAACTCTAAAACACATAGAATCACTCTGCATGCCTCAACAACCACCCTCAACTTGAAATTCATGAGCTAACTGAGCTTATCACACTCAGTTAACTATTACAAGTGATCATGAGATAAGATTATATTTTATTGTCCAATTCAATTAAGGGATAATTAAATTTGACACATATCCAATTTATTAAATAAATTTAATTTCACACTAATGTATCGCTAGGACCCATCACTACACGACTTGTAGTCCCGCACCAGTGTAGGTGCTGTCATGTTGTTTCTGGATGCCAAATTCACTGTTTCTTGTTGCAAACTTCAACACTCCCTCACAACAAGAAAGGAATGTCCTTGCATGCAACACTTTTCTAGTGTTTCTCGCACATGAAACTCTTTCATGCAACACTTCTCTAGTGTTTCTCGTACATGCAACTTTTGCATGCAACACTTCTGAAAATTAATATCCTCAAAACAATTGAATTAGTATAATGCATCTGTCATCAGAGTCTTCTGCCTGCTAGTACCTACTGCACATGTCTACTGGACCCTCTATGCTTTTGACATCTGCATCCATGCCCTATGCACTGCTGCCAACTTTGATATGCGCTCCAATATCCGACACCTATCACTCTGATTTCTATCTTCCTGACATCTGGCTGCATCAATATAACCGATCCTTCCTACTACTGCTATACTCTGGGCTCCTCGTAGCCACATTCGATCCATGGGATGCACCATCTTAATGAACCCTACCAAAATTTCTTCTTGGGATTAATTTTTCACATCGCCCCACCTCACACCTGGAGGTATAACTGCATGTACTCCCTTTGCCCTTCTGGTTCGAAATTTCCCCCTCTTGGAGGTCTCTACTTGAGTGGTTTCTACCACTCCATGATCCTCCACATGTGGCTGCTCCACATCTTGAGGTTCATTCTTTGGAATGAAGAGTTCCTCATCTACATGAAAATCCAGCTCCCTCTCAAGAGAAAATCACATGGATTTCTCACACTTCCCCATGGTACATCCCTTGCATGTGTCTATCTACGTAAGGGTACCCTTTGGAAGCCCTGTAGAAATCTGCTACATGACCTTCAAAGCTCCATGGTGTAACTCACCCTCATCCCGACTCACCACTTTGTTTGCTTTACCCATCAATGCTGCACAACTATCTACATCGAGTTTATAGAGATTCTTCACACGAATCCCAATATTCTTGGCTTGTCTTGTTGCTTTGTGTCAAAGGAAAGATTTTCCTTCACTGAAAACAACATCATATCCTCTACCCTCCAACATTGCAGCTGGAACTAAATTTTTCTTCAAGCCTGGTACATGCATTACGTATTTTAATAAAAATGGTTTACCTGATTGTCTCTGGAAATTAACTATACCAATCCTGGTAGTGCTATACCTTCCGTCATCACCCATTTCGATATGCATCTAGAGGTCCTTCTCCTCCAAGCTACTGAAAATTTCTTTGTTTCCCGTCACGTGGAAGGATACACCACTATCCAAGTACCACCATGATACTATCGCACTTGACACCATGCATGCGATCAATGAGAAGTCCAACTCAAATTGCGAGGCCAAAGCCTCACCAGCTATAGGTCCTGAAGCCTTCTTGTTGTTATTCTTTTGTGGAAAATTAGTGGCATAATTTCCATGATCATTGTTGGCCTGTGACCACACAACAAGTGGAGAAGGTGAAAGGAAGGCAAATCTCGACTATCAAAGAGCTTCAAAGGAACCAAATTGCATTTCAGTTCAACAGAAAGGAGAAATAATAACTGATAAGGTATAATGGTGAGAAAACTTCATTCCCTCCCTCATTCATCTCATTTATCCTATTTACCTTCATTTACCCTCTCTTATCCTTCATTTCCCCTTTTCTAAAAGTCTCGCGCTATATTTCTTCATTTTGCACCACCACTCCCGCAAGTCTTAACCTTTACATCTTAAAGACTCACCGAAACTTATCTTGCCGTCGATGCGACTTGGTGGTGTTATCACCCATAAATTGTGAAACATTTCTTGATAGGGTCATATAGGTTACTCACCAAATGAATAAGGTGTCCTAAGCCATTTCAAGGTGGTATAGGAATTTTTTTGCATTTTCAAGCCTATCCTAAGTTTTGAGATCACCTTCATTTATGCCATTTCATGTCAGATCAGTCCCATACCATGTCAGTTGTCATTCCCTGTGAATTCAGACTCAAAAGAATCAATCTGCTAGTTTTCAAAATTTCGTGGCATTTTTCACAGGAAACAGTAGAAAACGTTACGAAAATGCCTGATAATTTAGTAGCGAATATGAGGATTTCTCTGTTTTTTGACTTTTGAGCAGTCAACTTCAAGGGCGGTTTATGGGCAAACAGAGAAGTATTTTAAGAAAATGAGAGAGGTTATTTTCAAGTACAGATCAAATAACATTAAAATCTTTCAATTTTCTCAAAGGTACTACAAATTGGGAGATACAAGGATGTCTTTTGGCCTTATTTTCAGAATTTTTTTTTTTTTCCTGTTTTATTCATGTTTTTCAAATGCAGATTCGGGATAGCTGGAGATGGTATTTAAAAAAAAAAGAGAGGTTTTTATTCAAAATGTTTTTATCTACAAAAACCTCCTCTAGTTTTGAAAAATGTGTCAAGGATTCGGAAATATGAGTTCATTTATAAACTGCAAATTATGCCTTTTTTAGGAAATTTCATAGCGTGCTTCATGCTTGAAGCCAGAAAAACGCTACGAAAATTCCTGTAGGTGATTTTTTGCTTTAAAATCCAGTTTTGGCATGTTTTATGGGGGGATATCGATGGTTTCAAGGTATCATGATATAATTAAGGTGTTGGAACAACAAAGAAGTCAAGAATATTGATGGAAAAACCATTTTTCCCACGCTCCTAAAACTCGCTACGAAACTGCCTAATGTATTTTTTTATCTTGAAATTTTTTTTAAGGTTAGCTAGCCACATGTGAACGTCAAATATAGTCATAGGAATGTTTTTTTATGTAGGTTTGGTCTTCGACAAAGTTATCCAGCTCATCAGTTCATCATGGAGGCATTATCATGTGTGATGGCAATAACTCTTTAAAAGTAGGAAGACATGTTTCATGAAGCCCTCCTAACATGTTTTAAATGCTCATGGCAGCAGAAAGTCAAATTTATTGGATAAAGTGTTTAAAATAGAGGCGCTACGAAAATTTTCTACGAAATGAGCGCTACAAAATTTCTGTACATGACTGTTTTAGCAGTCGACTTCAAGTTTGATTTTAGACTAAATGAAAAATTATTTTGAAAATATGAAAGATGTTTTTCTTCAGAACAGGCCCATCTGCAAAACCTCTCTCAGTTTATGCAAATCCATCATATTTTGGAAATTATACACTCATCTTTTAAACCTTATTTTTCATAATTTTCACTAACCAGATTTGTGAAAAAAATGTAAAAAATCGACTTGGAGGAGGTCCAACTCAGCATCCACATGGCATAATGACACATAAGCAATCTAGTACACTCAAAAAATTAGTTGGTTACATTTTATAAGGGTTATTAAATTTATTTGTTGAACTATTAATGAAAGAAGAGTCTTTTTTGTATTCAAACTCTGCAAAACAGAAATATCCCTAGGAAGTGTCCAAGTGATAGAATCATGTTTGAAATAGGTCTATGAGGTGGGAATTCGAGGTGAGTAAGGTGGCATATCATTTGGATGAGTCCTCAATCTATAAAGGAGAGAGTTTTAGAGTTAGAATGGGTTGAGAGATGGTGACTTGACACTGCTACTATTGTAATTTATGATATCAGTAATATAGAGAGACTTTGTTTCTGCTTCACCTGAGATTCTTGGAATGTTTCAATAAGATTATGTTTTATGTCTCTCTTTATCTTACTTACAGTATCTTGAGGTTAAATTACTCAGAATTCATGTCACACATTCTCTGACTTCCTTTTAACATTGAGCTACTAAATATTTCTGTGTGTTAGTATTGTCCTTCCATTGAAATAGTAAAAGCCTCAACTTCCACAAGTAGATTCATTCGTCACTGAATTCCTTCTTATTGAATCTATGAGCCCAATGGTAGTGAAATATATCCCATTTTTCACCTGAAATCAAATACATTAAGATACTCATAGAGTTAGCCATATGATTTAAGACCTAATTGAGCAAATCATTAGATAAATTGAGAGATCCCTCTCAGTCTGGAGAGGCTAATTTCCAGTTGCAAGTGGTTTGAAAGAGTTACTCCAAGTTGACCATTGAAGAACCCCAACATGAATCAATTTGGTGATAAAATTTTGATGCCGTTGCCGGGGACCGAAGGTGTAAATTTTCCCTGGGAAGAACGACAAAATTTCAGTTCTAAGGTCTGAGAGCAGCAAACACTTAAACACATATTGGTTGTATTTCTGCTCTGGCGACTCCACGCATCAAATAATCAATTGGAAGGTGACTCCAATACTTGAAGATCAGTAGCTTGATGAAGTTCCAAGATGAGTTCCATTGCAAGAATAAATGCTAGGTATGCCCCTATGAATCGGTCTCACATCCTTGGTTTTCCAAATCCTATGCCAAAAGTCAATTGGTTAACTGATCTTCCCATATTTAAATATGAAAAGAAAGACAATTCTGCTCTTCATTTGGTTAGATTCCATATGAATGTATGCAAACTTAAGGTTCAGTTCTCTGAGGATTGTCTCATGAAGATGTTTATGGTCACTTTAGAGGGAAAAACATGGTCTTGGTACGAAAGCCTGCCAAATGGTTCATTATATTCTCTTGCTGATTTCCATGTTGCATTTTATGAGACGTATAAAGAATGCCATTCTTCCTAATTGTTGGTCAAAGACTGCTGTAAACATTGTATGAGTTTTATTGAATATTTGGAGAATTGTTATGAAGATGATGATGAGGAAATTTTAGAGGCCCTTCATGACAATCCCTTTCATCACCAAGAAGAAAGGATAGCCTCTCTCTTGGATGAAAATGAAACCCAACAAGAGTTTATTTATGACAATAATGTTACATCCTTTGAGTTTGATGAACATTTGCAACAGACTTGTCAGTCTTTTGATCATCAGGAATATGAGAATCATTTGAAACAACAAGAGGAAATATTGGAAGATAATTGCTATAATCCTCAGGTAGAGGAAGAAGTTTATTCTTCATGTCATTCCTTGCATCAGGCTACATCAAATGAAGAAATTTTTGAAAAGAAAATTTTGGACAATAATATGAGTATGCTTGTTGAATCATATGAAGAGTTACCTTTAGAAATTTTTGTGGTACATGCTGAGGTAGTTCCTTGTGAAAGTGTCCAAGAGTACTCCAAGTATTTCTTCCTCTCAAATGAAAATAATGATCAACATATTTTTTATTTTTATTTGAGAGATGTCACAAGGGTTATAATGAAGAATATGAACAAGGAACACCATCAAAGGATCATATTTACTTACACTTTCTTGTTGATCAACAAGAATTATTTGTGCATACTCTCAAAGATCCTTTCGCAGCTCTGCTGGAATCTCCTAATGGAATGAATTTCAATACGATTTTCAGTTATGTATACAAATTCAGATGGTGGAACAGATGGTCATCTCTCAAGAATGGATTTGTAATCAGAGAAGTGGAATGTCCGTTCCAACCCAGTACTTAACTTCTTGATTGGCTTCATTAGAAGAGTGAGATCACTTGATTAAGTTTTGATGCTAAGCAAGTAGAGTAGGATCATTTGTATATAAATAAGCTTGAATATCAAGCATTTTGTCAGTTTCAGTTTTAAATTCAGCATGTGTACTTTTAGTTCTTTAGCAACTACTATTTTTTTTTTCAGTGCCAAGGTTACATGTCAGAACAGGTTGCAAGTTTTCATTTTCAAGATGGGAGCAACCCAATGGAGGAGGCACTGGAACTACTAGTTATTAGTTGTACCACAGGGGCACACCATCCTAAGTGGAGCCACTGTTATCACCCATTAAATTTTGAAACATTTCTTGATAGGGTAATATAGGTCACCAACAAATGGATAAGGTCTCCTAAGCCATTTCAAGGTGGGATAGGAAAAAATTTGCATTTTTAAGCCTATTCTAAGTTTTGAGATCACCTTCATTTATGCCATTTCATGTCAAATTAGTCCCATGTAATGTCAGTTTTCATTCCCCATACATTCAGACTCAAAAGGATGAATTTGCCAAATTTTCAAATTTTCGTAGCATTTTAAACAATAAAACAACAGAAAACGCTACGAAAATACCTGATAATTTCGTAGCGAATTTGAGGATTTCTTTGTTTTTTGACTTTTGAGCAGTCAAATTAAAGGGCGGTTTCTCGGAAAAAAAAGAAGTATTTTAAGAAACTGAGAGAGGTTATTTTAAAGAACACATCAAATAACATTAAACTCTTTCATTTTTCTCAAAGGTGCTACAAATTGGGAGATACAGGGATATCTTCCGACGCTATTTTTAGAAAACATAATTTTCCTGTTTTATACATGTTTTTCAAATGCAGATTTTGGATAGTTGGAGATGGTATTTAAAAAATCAAGAGAGGTTTTTCTTAAGAACATTTTTATCTACAAAAAAATCTTCCAGTTTTCTAAAATCTATCAAGGATTCAGAAATATGAGTTCATTTCTAAACTAAAAATTATGCCTTTTTTAGGAAATTTCGTAGCATGCTTTAGGCTTGAAGAAGCTAGAAAAATGATACAAAAATTCCTGTAGGTGATTTTTTTCTTTAAAATCCAGTTTTGGCATGTTTTATGGGGGGATATCGATGGTTTCAAGGTATCATGACATAATGAAGGTGTTGGAACAACAACGAAGTCAAGAAGATTGATGGAAAAACCATTTTTCCCACGCTACTAAAACTCGCTACGAAACTACATAATGACACTCTGTTTTTGCAACAAGGAGATTTGGGTTGTATTTTTTTATATTGAAAGTGTTTTGAAGGTCATATAGCCACATGTAAAGGTTAAATATAGTCAGAGGAATGTTTTTTATGCAGGTTTGGCTTCGACAAAGTCATCTAGCTATCAGTTCATCATGGACGCATTAGCATGTGTGATGGAAGCTGCTCCTTAAAAGTAGGAAGACATGTTTCATGAAGTGCTCCTAACATGTTTTAAAGGCTCATCGCAGAAAAAAGTCAAATTGATTGGAAAAAGTGTTTAAAACAGAGGTGCTACGAAATGAGCGCTATGAAATTTCTGTACATGACTGTTTTAGCAGTCAACTTCAAGTTTGATTTCAGACCAAATGAAAAACTATTTTGGAAATCTAAAAGAGGTTTTTCTTCAGCATAGGTCCATATACAAAAAAATCTCTCAGTTTCTGCAAATCCATCAAGGTTTCGAAATTATACAGTCATATTTGAAGCCTTATTTTTCAGAATTTTCACAAACCAGATTTGTGAAAAAATTGTAAAAATTCGACTTGGAGGAGGTCCAACTCAGCATCCACGTGGCATAATAACAAATAAGCACTCTAGTACACTCAGAAACGCATTTGCTTGCAGTTGATAAGGGTTATTAAATTTATTTGTTGAACTATTAATGAAAGAAGAGTCCTTTTTGTATTCAAACTCTGCAAAGCAGAAATATCCCTAGGAAGTCTCCAAGTGATAGAATAATGTTTGAAATAGGTCTCTGAGGTGGGAATTCGAGGTGAGTAAGGTGGCATATCATTTGGATGAGTCCTCACTCTATAAAGGAGAGATTTTTAGAGTTAGAAGGGGTTGGGATATGGTGACTTGATACTGCTACTATTGTAATTTCTGATATCAATAATATAGATATACTTTGTTTATGCTTCACCTGAGATTCTTGGAACATTGTTTCAATGAGCTTATTTTTTATGTCTCTCTTTATCTTACTTACAATATCTTAAGATTGAATTACTCAGAATTCATGTCACACATGCTCTGACTTCCTTTTAACATTGAGCTATTGAATATTTCTATGTGTTAGTATTGTCCTTCCATTGAAATAGTAAAAAACTCATCTTCCACAAGTAGAATCATTTGTCACTGAATTCGTTCTTACTGACTCCATGAGCCCAATGGTAGTGAAATCTATCACATTTTTCCCCTGCAATCTGTTAGGATATTTTGACGCATAGGAAATAGTTAGGGTAACCTAGTCTAGTGTAGAGTTAGGTAAAGTGTGTTTCTTTACTTGTACATTTGTAACTTATAATCCGATGGTCACGATTTGTAGTGATATGATGGTTCACTGTCTCCTCGGTATTAACGACACTTGATTCGTGGCTTAACACCCGATTGGTCCATGATCTCTATTTAAAGAGCATGGAGGGTCATTTTTCTGGTAACCGTTTATGAAAGAAACATATGTAACTTTTATTTTTATATTAATAAATTTCCTGAAGTGGCCATGTTGGCTCAGGCCGTGGACTGTTTCCCTCTTCAAGGATTTTAACCACGTGATTATACTGGTGTACTGATTTGTGATATGTTTGTGAGTGTTGACCTTTGGTTCTTGATCTAAGAATTTTACCCTGTAAATTCCTACATGGTATCAGAGCTATTTTGAGGGCCGCATCTGTTGTTGATCAAAATCCGAAGCTGGTTTGACTGCATGCGACTATCGTTTTCTAGATCTACTATTTCTGAAATTTTTTGGGCTTGGAGAACTACTTTGTTGTGTCTAGAGTGTCTATTATAGTGAGGAATGCCTTTCGTTTTATACGAAAAGGTTTCTGGTTGGCCAAGTTATGTGAGTTTAGATCTGGAGGTATAAAGTATCTGTTTTGCAGTTTTATTTGTTAAAAGTCCTGCTTATTTCTTATTTCGGTTCCCTCTGTTTATTTCGGTTTTAGGTTTTATTTATTTTCCAGATCTATAACCTCTTCTCTGTGAGTGCTCTTAGCTCTGCACTGTGTGTGATCTCGGAAAATCAGAAACAAGAGGAAGGGATTTTTTTTTTTTTTGCAACGTATGCTCTTTCCCCGTGTCTTTGTGTGATCTCGGGAAATCAGAAATAGGGAAATAATAGATAGTTGCTGGTAAGGCTAACCAAAAATCTAACAATCTGTCGTAAGGGTTGGATTTCATTTTTTTTTTTCTTGGATTTTTGTGTTTTTTTGTGCAGGAAAAGGCATGCACACCGAAGAATTAAAAAAAAACCCATTCCTCCCTTCAAACAATTACAAAATCCTTTTACTCTCTCACTTGGTGAGAAGTTAGTTTATGAGAATAGAGGTCTTGGGTTCAAGTCTCCTTCTCAAGGTTCTTTTGTAAATTTTTTTTGTTAAAGGGGTGGAATTTTTTTTTAAAAGTTGAACTTCACCATCAAATTTCAAACCGTTCCCGTAACTATTCGACATCTTCAACTCGTTTTTTCAAAAAGGCATAAATTCTTCATTCGGAAGCCGTTTTTCGAACTGTTTTTTTTTAATCAGCCTAATTTTTCGAGATATTTCCATTGGAGCAGTTAGTTTCATCTTTTCTCAGCTTTAGTTTTAAAAAAATGGAAAGTGCATGCCCGATTATTCTTAACAACACCAATGATTTCCAATGGCTACCTCACATGGTAGATATACTTAGAAGTAAAGGGCTTTATAGAATAGCCACATGACAAGAAACTAAACCTTCTGATGATGATAAAGTCGCCTAATGGGAAAATAAACAAGATCAAGCACGAGGGTTGATAGGAATGTCCATTTCTCAAGATCTTCGATTTCATATCCTTGACATTGACACCCCTCATGAAGCCCTGGATAAGCTAAATACTGTCTTTGGCATTCAAAATCAAATCACGGCCCACCATCTTGAAAATGAGTTGCTTACTCTTAACCCTAATAATTTCTCCTCTATTGAATATTTTTTGTCCAAATTCAAGACCCTTAGACTTCTTTTAGAAGGTTGAAGGTAAAAAAGGAAGATGGTAGCCTCATCTATTGCATTCTTGCTAAGCTTGGCCCTGCATACTCTGTATTTGTTTCCACCTTCCATTCCACTAGAGAAGCCATCATTTCTTCAGGAACCACCTACAAGAACCCATATTTTGATAACTTTTGTGATTATTTGATAAGAGAACAAGAAAAAATCTTACACCTTGGTCTTATCACTCCCGGAAACGCTTCTAAGAAAGCCTTAGCAGCTCAACAACAACCGTATCAAAAGAATCCCAAGAAGCAGTATCCTAAAAAATATGGTCCGAAACCAAACAAGGGTCCTAAGAAATTTCAGCCGGAAACTGAGAAATCAAGTCATAAAAATGATAAGGAAAATAAAAACAAAGGGAATAAGAAAAATAGACATTGAAAATTTTTCAATCGTGATGGCCATATAGAATCCAAATGTTTTAAGAAGATAGAAGCCTTAGAAGAAGCAGTGAAGAAGAAAAACATCAATTTGGAGCACTCTTCACCTTCATCTTCATGAATGGCACTTTCTACTTGTGGTTGTCAAGCATCAAGATCTGGTTATGCATTAAATGTATCTTATTCTTTTCAGTCTCATGAGTGGCTCATTGATTCTGGAGCTTATTACCACATAGCCAAAAATCAAGCCATGTTTTCTTCTTTAAATGATTGTAACACCAAACATATTTATGTTGGTGATGATAGATCTCTTAGTGTTGTAGCATCTGGAACCATTCATCTAGATAATGGTCAGTTTAATGATGTACTATGTGTTCCTACCTTGTCATGCAACCTTCTCTCTGTTTATCAGATAACTCATTCAGGTGAAGGGAAAATAATAGAATTCTCACCTCATGATGTTGTAATCAAGGACCTCAAATATCCTAGACATATTTTAGCTACTGAAATTGCTGATGATTCCACAAGGTTGTATAAGTTTGACAACTTTGGGTGATCATGTCTTCCCTCTGTTTTTGTTGCTCATAATGATGAAGTGAGAAAACTTTGGCATGAGCGATTTGGTCACTTAAACTATCGCTCTCTTCAAACTCTATGTAAAGGAAATATGGTGACAGGTCTTCTTATGGTATCTTTCCGAGATGGTGTTTGCTCCGGATGTGTACTCGGAAAACATCATCGGGATAGTTCTGATAGACATGCCTCCTGGCATGCTTTAGCCCCTTTGTAGCTTGTGCATAGTGATTTATGTGGTCCACTTCCTGTTGTTTCTTTCTCTGGTTGCAAGTACTTCTTAACTTTCATTGATGTTTTTTCCAAACAGACTTGGGTATACTTCTTAAAACTAAAGAGTGAAGTTTTTAACATGTTCTTGGCCTTTAAGGCTTTTGTTGAGAAACAATTTGGACATCAAATTCTTAAGTTAAGATCAGACAATGGAGGAGAATATGTTAAAAAAAAAATTATCAACTTCTGCACTGAGCATGGCATTCAATTGCAACATACCGTTTCATATACTCCACAATAAAAAGGTGTATTTGAAAGGAAGAATCCCACCTTAAAAGAAATGGCTAATTGTATGCTTCAATCTAAAGGACTTAGTCTCAATTTTTGGGTAGAAGCAATTTAATGTGCAAATTACATAGTAAATTGCACTCCTACTAAGGTTTTAAATAATATAACTCCAAAAGAAGCTTGGAGCTCAATAAAACCAGATGTAAGTCACTTTTGTGTTTTTGGAAGTGATGCTTGGGCCCATATTCGAGATGCGAAACATAAAGCCTTAGAACCTAAGAGTGAAAAATGCATTTTTGTTGGATATTATGAAGATGTCAAAGCTTATAGACTTCTTCAACCAAAATCCAAAAATATAATCATTAGAAGAGATGTAAAATTTGATGAAAATATATCAGCCTGCGAGCCTAGTTTGGCGAGTGTGCCACCTTTGGCCTGCGAGCCTGATTTTGCATATGTGCCACATCTCTCTCTCTCTCTCTCTTCTATTTTAATAGCATTCCTTCTAGTTCAGATGATGACAGCGAGGATGATAATCCTCCTCCAGCTCGTGAAATTGTTCCTTATACTCCACCACTTCCAAGATGGGTCTGCTCCACTCGGGATGCAACAGGTTCTCTTGCAGGTGACCCCGCCGATCGACAACGTACACGTTCTCAGTTCGAAAGAGCTTCTTCCTTATTGAATCAAGTTCTAGAACAACTTGATCCAGAAACCTTTGAAGAAGCCTCCGGTCATCCTAATTGGGATGAAGCTATGAATGAAGAGTATCGTTCCTTATTGGAAAACGATACTTGGGATCTTGTTCCTCTTCCAAAAGGAAGAAAACTTGTTAGATGAAGATGGGTTTACAAAAAAAAGTTTGGACCAGATGGAAAAGTGGATAGACATAAAGCTCATATTGTTGCTAAAGGATTTTCACAAGTTGAAGGCATTTACTATATTGAAAACTTCTCCCCTGTTTCCAAAATGAATTCTATCTGCCTTGTTATTTCCCTTGCTGCCTCCTTTAAATGGGAAGTCCATCAGATGGATGTTAAATCTGCCTTCTTACATGGAGATTTACATGAATAAATCTACATGGAACAACCCCCTGGCTCTATCCAAAATGATTCCAGCCTGCTTTTTCACCTTAGGAAGTCTCTCTATGGTCTCAAACAAGCTCCTCGGGCTTGGTATGCCAAAATGGTTATATTTATATTAGATAATGGATTTTCTAGGTGTTATTTTGACAACACTGTCTACACCAAGAAAGTGGGTAATTCCTTCACCATCCTTGTTCTTTATGTTGATGATATTATCTTTACTGGTAGTGATCCAAACCATATAAACCATGTGAAATATAGCCTCAAAAATAAGTTTGAAATTACAGACTTAGGACACTTACATTATTTCCTTGGTCTGCAAGTCTTGCAATCCAAAGAAGGCATTACCCTCTCTCATTCCAAGTATTCCTGTGATCTTCTACACCAATCTCACATGGAATACTGTAAGCCAATCCCTTATCCCTTTTAGTCTGAAGTCAAGATCTCAGTCACTTGTACTACCCCTGAAGTTGATGCTACCTTATACCATCAACTTGTTGGTAAACTTCTGTATCTAACCCATACCCATCCTGACCTTTCCTTTGTCGTTGGTCTTGTCGCTCGATTTATGCACCAACTGCATGAAAGCCATTGAAAAGTATCTCAAAGAATACTGCGATATATTCGAGGTATAGTTTAGTTTGGGATTCATTACAGTGCAAGAGCATCTTCATTTTTGATTGATTTCATTGATTTTGATTGGGCTGGTGACCTTGATGATCGAAAGTCTACCGCAGGATATGTGTTCACTCTTGGTTTAGGACCTATTACTTGGTCTTGTAAGAAACAAAGTGCCATCTCTCTTTATTCAGCAGAAGCAAAGTATCGTGGTGCAGTTGAAGCCAGAAAGGAAGCCATGTGGCTTCGTTAGATCCTCTCTGAATTTGGTCTTCATTAGCAACATCCAACTACACTTTGGTGTGATAATCAGAGTGCCATTCAGCTATGTAAAGATCCAGTTCAGCATCAGCATATGAAACACATTGAGCTCCACATACACATCATGATCATTAATGATCGTGTTCTTGAAGTGCAATATTGTCCAACCAATGATCAAGTAGCCGATATATTTACAAAGGCTCTCACAGAAGCGAAGTTTCCCAAACTTTGATCCATGCTTGGAGTTCAGGAAATTTGTCATTAAGGGGGGATAGGCTCTAATGCCTCCTTCCTTCTCCTATTGTGTCACTTTTGTAAATCCTTCAATCCTATCCCAATTTGTTCTTAAGGGGGGATGTTAGGATATTTTGACACATAGGAAATAGGCTCATTTTGTGTCACCTTTGTAAAATCCTTCAATCCTATCCCAAGTTGTTCTTAAGGGGGGATGTTAGGATATTATGACACATAGGAAATAGTTAAGAATAACTTAGTATAGTCTAGAGTTAGGTAAAGTGTATTTATTTACTATGTACATTTGTAACTTATAATCCGACGGGCACGATTTGTAGTGATCTGACGGTTCACTCTCTCCTCGGTATTAATGACACTTGATCTGTGGCTTAACACCCGATTGGTCCATGATGTCTATTTAAAGAGCATGGAGGGTCACTTTTCCGGTAACCATTTATGAGAGAAACATATGTAACTTTTCTTTTTATATTAATAAATTCCTGAAGTGGTCGTGTTGGCTCAGGCGATGGATTGTTTCCCTCTTCGAGGGTTTTAACCACGTGATTATATTGGTGTACTGATTTGTGATCTGTTTGTGAGCGGTGAACTTTGGTTCTTGATATTATAAGGAAATTACCCTGTAAATTCCTACACAATCAAATACATTAATATACTCATAGATTTATCCATCTGATTTAAGACCTAATTGAGAAAATCATTAGATAAATTGAGAGAGACCTCTCAAACTGGAGAGGCTGATTTCCAATTGCAAGTGGTTTGAAAGAGTTACTCCAATTTGATCATTGAAGAAGCCCAATAGGAATCAATTTGGTGATAACAGGTGGGACCCATCCAACCTTGATACACCACCCAAATCCAAATGCAAACCCTCGTATTCTGCACTTTCCTTACCTGTTTCCTTTTTGCACTTTGCAGCGACTAGCGCGTCGCATATCGCATAATGCACAATTTATTAATTAACTCTTAAGCACCCACAGAGTTTTATTTTAAGCTGCGATGTGGTTGGGTCCCACTTTCCCTCCATGTCACCTCCCTACCATCGTGCATCACTCCCCGCAACCTTTAACAATTACCACCTGCTGCTGCCAGCTAACTCTTGCGACTTGCGATTTGTGGGTGCGGTCCCACCATTGTCCATGCCATCTCACCTCCTCCCTGCACTTCACCCATCGTAGGTTTTAATGCTTAACCTCTGCCTACCCACACATAAACTTTGTGATGTGCGATTTGCGGTCAGGTCCCACCTCCCTCCATGTCACTTCATTTCTCCCCGCACTTCGTGCTTCACACCATTTAGGGCTTACCTCTACTGCACCATGGTAAAGACTTGCGATTACAATGCAGTCTTGCCCCACCATAATACTCCTCTCACCGTTATTATGTCCTTCCTTCACCACTGTTACCATTCCATTACTTTCACCATTCCCATCCGTTAGTACGCATCCCATTACCGCTAAGCCTCCCGCATCTCTCTCTCACTTCCACTCCACCCCAATACATCCAATGGTCCTTAACATATTTCAGACCCTCTTCGGCCTTCGAAATTCAACTATGGGGGGGGGGGGGTCTGAAATAAGCGGTTTTCATTACCACCCACTCATCCACGTGCCTTCCTCTCATCATTTCGCATCCCCACTCTCCGATACCGTTTAGCACTTGAGACCCCCTCCAAAATCTGGTTCTCGTTTTTACAATTCAAGACACCGCATGGGCTTTGAAGAAGAACATGCAGTTGTGGCTTATGTGGTCTCCTCAGGAGATCTCCGCTAAAGAACCAGAAGCGTTCAATACGAGTGGCCTCCCAATAATTAAATGGAAATCATCATACTAAGGGAGTGGAGGTCTGCAGGCAATAAATAGAATCGTAAAATGACAGTCAGCCTGTACACCTACGACCGCTCCTCGCCATGTCGTATTGAAGGCTCCCATTATTAGAATCAATGGGCGACCATGTCCTCTCTATTTTTGGTTTAATTTGGATGATTTTGCTGGTCAAATCTCA
Organism: Pinus albicaulis; assembly: GCA_034641835.2. NCBI lineage: Eukaryota > Viridiplantae > Streptophyta > Pinopsida > Pinales > Pinaceae > Pinus > Pinus albicaulis. The sequence continues at coordinate 1,461,486,511 of CM076577.1, read as the reverse complement.
ATTTCACCCCATTCCTATTTTAATTATCCCAGTACAGAAGTAATTCCTCAATGTACGCTCTGCAAGTTAGGTAGTATGTTTTGATTTCATATATATGGGTCGATCATAAATGATCAAGTACCGTAGACCCTCTAGGGAAACTCTATATATAGTAAGTTATAAAATGAAAGAAGGGTTCCAGAATTTTGGAAGAATTTTATTGTAGTTTTGTATGATTGTGCTCCCTATGCTCTGAGATACATATTTGGGAGATCTGTTTGAATTTAATACAATACAACGATGCTATTTCGATTCCAGATGGAGAAAAGGAGTAGTATGTATTTGTTTTTATTCTGTTATTAGTAATCTCTCTTTATGTATAATCATCTGTCATACTATGCTTCTTTAAAGGTCCGTGTAATGTAGCTGCTGGTAGCCTGCAATTTTATTCATGAATTTGTGCTTGCATAATGCTCAGGTGTTAAATCTCATGTATTAAGATTTCAACACTCCCTTAATTTGCGCTCTGTGAACCTCTATTGTTACCCATATCTCATTTATATCCACTTCCTTTGAGGTCACTAGGGGACATAATCTTAAATCTATTAAGCCTGTCTCTTGTGGGTTCATTCTCTATTCTTCCTCTCTGCCTCTACATATTTTTAAGGTTTCTTCTCATTGTTTTATACTTGGCCCAATTAAAATCCATCAAACCTCGCAGCCTCTTGAGTCCTCTCACAATATAGGGAATTCACATGAATCGACTCCAAAGTATTTCGTGTCCATGAACCACCAAAACCTTTGTTCTATTATTCCACATTATGTCATTGGAATTTATACAATTGTTCACATTTAACCTCTAATTTTAAGATTTCCTAGGCACTAGTCTTTTGCAAATCAAGGCTATCTCTAGGAGCTACAACATTATTTTTGTGTCGTTGCCGGGGAATACAAATTAGAAATCCTTTTCCCAGGGATACGAAATTATCTTCACCCTTCAATCAGGTGAGCATGGAGGGTTTAGAGTTGCATAGCCCTCACCTTGGTGACTCCACTGTTATTAAAGTTCAAATCAAGTGTAATCCTGGCTTACACCAGGCCCCATACCTGATCGGATACTTCTCAGCAGAAGACCTCTCCTGTATCTGATCCTAAAAGGATTATATTTAAGAGAGTCTATAGGGAGAAGCAACCCATCCAGGTTGACCCACCCTCATTTTCTCTAGAAGATTCGCCTTCCTCTTCTCATAGAGATGATATCTATGGTTCTGGCTCCACAACCCGTCTACTCGATTACCCTCCAGAAGCCTCTACTTTAGCCAATTCAGACATAAGAAACGAAGTTGAATCCGCAAATACTTCTTTACCCCCCTTTCACCCTACTCCAGAGGCTAAAGAAGTCAAAGAGGTTATAGCACTTCATAACTCATTTCAGACAAATATCCAAACCTCTAATCAACATATACTTGTTGTACCAAAGCCAGATCATCCTCAGAACTTACCACCCCTCATGGCTGTACCCGAATTCCTCCTCAAGAGATATGCCCCATCGACTTTACCTTAAGTATTGCATGACATGCCTCAAGATTACCTAAAGCTCTTGCCTTGGTTCACCGAGGAAGATATCACTCCTGCGCAGAAACATATTGAAGAATTTTGCGCCTTTGCTAAGAATGTGAATGTGGAGCACCTAGATGTGGTGTGGAGGCTTTTAGTCCAATCATTGGATGGAAAGGCTCAGAAGTGGTTCAAATATCTTGCTAATAATGTGGTCACCACTTAGGAAGAAATGGAGAATTTATTCACACAAAAATGGAGAGAGAAGAGGGACTATGGATATTTCCTCATAGACTCGTTTAATGCTCTTAAAAAGAGACAAAATGAGGATGTAAAAAAATTTATAAAGAGGTTCAATAAGCTTTATAATAATATTCCTGCTGAAATAAAGCCTCCCCAAGAAATTGCTAAGGTGGTCTTCGCAGGAGCTTTTGAACCAGAGTTTGGGTTCACCTTAAGAGAAAGAAAGTCTGCATCTTTGGATCAGATTCAAACTGATGCACTGGAGGTAGAATAAAATTTTTCTTCTACTGGTAAATTCAAAGGCAAGACAGAGCATGAAGCCAAAAGAAGGGGTAGGGAGGAGGCTTCTACCTCTATCAAGAAAGGGAGTCAAAAGAATATAGAATCGAGGAGATGAATAAGCTGATCAATAGGCTCTCAAATAAGCTGGTGAAGCTTGAATTGGAGGCCAAGAATTCCCCTCCTCGTCCTAACCAAATTATCTCAAACTGCGGGTTTAATACCCAGTACTAGAATCCCCCTCTGCAAATGTTGCAACGAGAAAGGAAAGAGCTTCAAGATCACATCCAACCTCCTCTATACTTGGAAGGGGAAATGGAGGGACAGGCCTAGGAGGTCACAAAAAATTAAGAAGATCAATTCCTCACTTACTCAGAGGATGAATAAGGTGAACTCACTTTGCAAGAAGAGCCAGAAGAGAAGGAAGCCCCCCTAGAAGACTGAGAGACGGACAATTACTGCAGGCAGTTTGTGGATTTCCTGCAAGCTCAACTCCATAGGAAATATGATCTTAGGTCCTCCAGGAAGAGAACTCGAGTGCAGGAACAAGAGGAAGAGTCGACATGAAGAGAGCAGACCCCTTATAGTTTTGCCAGTAAGGGAAAAAATACTATAGAAGACTCTGCCCATCCTAAAGCCTCTGCGCCCACCTCCTCAAAACAGGGCCCTGATCCTCCCCAAAATGAGAAATCCACATCTACACCCTTGAAACTGCCCGATCCTAAAGAGAAGTTCAAAGAAGTTACTACAGAAAAATCCCCCACGGCTTTTAGTCTCCAAAAAGAATTAGAAAAGGTCAAGATCCCGGTCCCCCTGATCGAGATCCTAAAACAACCCTAATACAGGGCCCAAGTCTCTCAATTCATGCTTCCCCAGGGCATATGCCCTCTCCCTAACAGCCTCAATCTCCAAGAAGAAAGACCCATGGTAGTCTTTGGACCTCATGTAGAAGAACTGGATCCAGCCACTCCTCCATTCTATGCAACCCTAGTTAAACATGACCTGTTATTGCACAAATGCATGCTATATTCTGGGGCTTCACATAATTTTTTTCCGTTTTATATCATGGAGAAATTGGGGTAACAGATCACCAGGCCATATAAATATCTGTATTCTTTTGATTCCAAAAGGGTGAAATTATTGGGCATGATAAAATATATGGTAGTAAATTTAGCCCAGATTCCGGCCAAAAGCGTAGTAATGGATATTGTTGTGGCCGATATCTCGGCTCGGTTTGGAATATTGCTGTCCAGATCCTGGGGTACCAAGATTGGAGGATCCATAAATTTGGACCTCACCTATGCCACTATTCCAGTGTTTGGCAGGGAGAAAAGGTGATTATACCATGAGTCCAGATTCGTGAAGATGGTCACCAAAGCTAATGGTTCCAAAAATTCTCTGGTATATACTAAGGAGGGAAAATTATCTTGTCTTATGCTCGAGGAGGATGAAAACTTCCCGCAAGAAACGAAGACTTGTACTCTAATCCAGGAGAATCCTATGAGTAGAGGAAAAAATGAAATATGGACTTTGCAGTTTGATGGAGCTAACTCACGGGAAGGAAACGGGGCTAGGGTAATTTTAATATCACCAGGAGGATGCTTGGTTCCCTTCTCCTTTATGCTGGAATTCGAAGCCACAAGTGATGTGGCTGACTATGAAGCGTTGTTGTTGGGGTTGCAGACAACGTGTAGCATGAACGTACAAAACCTCAATGTGTTTGCAGATTTAGAGCTTGTAGTGAGGCAAGTCAGGAGCCAATGCCAAACTAAACACCCACGACTCAAAGCCAACAAGAATGAGGTATGGGATTTAATTGAGAACTTATTTTCTGATTTCAACATTCAGTTTATGCTGAGGGAAAAGAACAGAATGGAAGACTCCCTAGCTATGGCTGCTAGTAATTTCCACCCTCTTTAGAATCATTTTCTCGGATATGAGGTTGAAGTACGATACCGCCCCTCCATTCCGGACAATGTTAAGCATTGGCAAGTGTTTGAAGATGAAGATCAGGTCCATCGTTTCATGGAAACAGTAGGAGAATTTTCAAATATGGTGATCGCCTCAGTCCTTGAGAATGATAGTGAAGAGCCAAAAACCAGGTGGAAAGAGACACTGGCTAGACATCATGTTCTGTAATTAAAGGGAAACGTCATCCCCACGGGGCTCATGCCATTGGAGAGATTGTTTGACAAGAATGATGTCCCAGTAAACCCCAGAAAATTGACCCTCGACGAGCCTATCAGGGATGTAAATGTTGGGACATAAGAAGATACGAATATGGTGAATTTTTCAAAAGGCGTTCCTAAAGAATACCAAGATCAGTATCTCAATCTATTCGAATCATATAAATATGTCTTCGCCTGTGTTGGAAATAATGAGAGGGGGGGGGGGGTGAATCAATATTCCTTTCAATTAGAGCATTAGTTAATATTCAATTATTATCATTGTTTGTACAATGATAGTAGCAAACAAGAGGAACACAAATGCAAACAGTTTTTAAGGTGGAAACCCACTCCGAGACAAAAACCACCCAATGATTTTCTAATAATTCTTTAATATTCAACTCCAATTGAAAATAAAGCTCCAACTTCCTAGAATCTAGAAAATAATTTTTCTCCAGCTGCCACTGGATGGACGCTCCAATGCCCAAGATTATTCAGTAGTCAACTAAACGGATGCCCCAACACCCAATGAGCTACAACTCACCCTAGCACCACCCTACCACCCTATAGAAGAATAAAAGAAGAATGGACTCCCATACGAGGGAAAATGTTCTACTTTACAATGATATAGAATGATTTAGAAGAACAAGACACACTAGACCATAACCCCAACTATGAAAAATATACCTAATGATGATCCTAGACCTCCCGACACTGCTTCTTCAACTCTTAGCGGATAGACACTAGTACAATTTTTACAATAATGTATTTTGTTAGAAAATTATATATTACAGAGCAATGCAATACATAAAATATGCGGAAAATACAAGCACACAAAACACATAAAACCAGAGAGACACAGATATACGTGGTTCACCCAGTTTGGGCTACGTCCACCCCGAACAGCCAGTCCTTCCTTTCTATTATCCAGCAAAAATGAAGAGACAAAACCTACAGCAGATCCGCTGTAATATCCTCTGTTCTCTCTCACATTCTCCCTCTCTATTTCTCGCTCCGAGAATACACATACAATACACAGCCACAATACAATGCCCTCATAAAAGCGAGGAGTTGCCTTCTAGGGCAAAAAACCCTAATCTAAACATAACTTCTACCGTCAGATCATTTGCCTAATGAACGGCCCAGATTGACTAGAAATTACTATACTTTTCTGAGAGCAATTTGTCTGTTTTTTAGCTTTGGGGGCGCTACCCACAGAGCCCACGAGGGGGAGCTCAGCGACGCCGCCCCCCTCGGCCCCACACAACATCGATTAATTACGGGGCGGCGTTGCCGCCCCCGCCCCCACAGGTACGGGGGTCCAATCTTTGTGATACAGAAGTAAGAAGATAATGGAGCTCCACACCCAACAATCTCCCACTTGGAGGCGGATTGTAAAGCTCCACCTTGCTTCATTTGCTGGAGCAATGACTCCTCTTTGGACTGGTATTCCTCATCTTCATACAGTCATGTGAAGACCAATTGAAATGAGCACATTTACGGTTTCTCCTTGGTCTAGCACGTGTAACTCCTCTTTAACGGATTCGCTGTGTGTATCTTTTCCGGCTTCAACTATCCATCTTCCAATACTGACGATATGAAATGGTACTTGAGCTATGTGTGTTTAGTCCTGAAATGAAATGCTGAGTTCTTTGCAAGATGAATGAAACTTTGGCTATCATTGTATAGTGTGCCCATATCATGCTTCTTACCCAATTCATCCATAAACCTTTGTAACCAAATCATTTCTTTACTAGCCTCTGTAGCAACAACATACTCGGCTTCTGTTGTTGAAAGTGCAACAACACTTTGGATTTTTGAAACCCAACTGACAGTTGTTCCACCTACGGTAAATACATATCTTGTAGTGCTCCTCCTATTATCTCTGTCACCTGCCATATCTGCATCAACATATCCCTGTAGAGTAATGTTTGAACCACCAAAGCATAATGCTTGATTTGTGGTACCTCTCAAATATCTGAGAATCCATTTTACTGCCATCCAATGTTCTTTTCCTGGATTGTTCATATACCTGCTTACAACTCCCACTACATGTGCAATATCAGGCCTTGTGCAGACCATTGCATACATTAAACTTCCAACTGCTTATGCATATGGAACTTTAGACATATAATCCATGTCTTCTTGGGTCTTTGGGCACATCTCCTTACTAAGTTTGAAATGGCTAGCAAAAGGTGTACTAACTGGTTTTGCATTTTGCATATTAAATCTTTTCAACACCTTTTCTATGTACTCATTCTGAGACAGTGTTAATTTACGATTTTTCCTGTCTCTAGTTATCCTCATACCAAGGATTTATTTTGCAGCTCCCAAATCCTTCATTGCAAATGAATTTGCCAATTTTCTTTTGAGCACATTTATTTCTTGCATGTTAGATCCTGCAACAAGCATGTCATCTACATACAATAACAATATAATATAGCTGCCATCATTTTGCCTTTTTAGATAAACACAATGATCAGAGTGACATCTAGTATAACCTTGTTCAGACATGAACTTGTCAAATTTTAGATACCACTACCTTGGAGCCTGTTTTAAGCCATACAAGCTCTTCTTTAACCTGCACACCAATTTTTCTTTCCCTTTTACCTCATATCCTTCTGGTTGCTGCATGTATATCTCTTCCTCAAAATCTCCATGGAGAAATGTTGTCTTTACATCTAACTGTTCAAGATGTAAATCTTCCGCTGCTACAAGACTTAAAATAGTTCTGATTGAATTCATTTTAACAACAGGAGAAAATATTTCATCAAAATCAATACCTTTCTTCTGTGCAAACCCCTTCACCACAAGTCTAGATTTGTACCTCTGTTTTCCTCCATCTTCTTCCTTCAGCCTGTAAACTCATTTATTCTGCAATGTAGTTTTACCTGCAGGCAACCTGACTAAGTCCCAAGTCTGGTTATGCATTAAGGAGTCCATCTCTTCTTCCATGGCTAGCTCCCACGTTTTCCTGCTTTCAACCTGCATTGCTTCTTCATAACATTTAGGTTCACCAGAATTAGTCAACAATAAATAATATAATGAAGGAGAGTATCGTTCAGGGGGTCTACTTATCCTGGTAGATCTTATAACACCAGTTTCAGGTGTTTGCGGTGCTTGTTGCTGTTGTGGTGGTTGCTGCTACTGTGGTTGTTGATTATTATTATTTTCAGGCACCTTTACTTTTTCAGTTATCTCATCAAGAACCGTGTATTCCTTGCTTTCTTTTTCCTGTTTCTTTTCCTGCAACTGATTCTTATACAAGACCTTTTCATTGAATATTAAATCTCTGCTCCTAATGATTTTGTGATTTTCATAATCATATAAGCGATAACCAAAATCATTAACACCATATCCAATAAAGGTACATTTCTTTGATTTTGCCTCAAGCTTTGTTCTATTTTCTTTATTAATATGGACAAAGGCCTCACAACCAAAAGGCTTTAAAAAAGAGTAGTTTACCTTTTTACCTGTCCATGCTTCCTATGGAATACCACCATCCAAGGAACTTGAAGGCCCTCTGTTTATTAGATAAACAGCAGTATCTACAGCATCTGCCCAAAATTGTAAAGGCAATCCTGCATGCAATCTCATGCACCTTGCACGCTCCATGATTGTTCTGTTCATCCTTTCTGACACACCATTTTCTTGTGGTGTTCTTGGAATTGTCTTCTCTCTACGAATTCCATGCTCTGAACAATACCTATCAAACTCTTTGCTGCAATATTCACCTCCATTGTCTGATCTGAGACACTTCAACTTCTTTCCTATCTCAATCTCAACCAAAGCTTTCCATTTCTTGAAAGTATCAAATACATCAAATTTATTCTGAATACAATAAATCCATGTTTTTTCTAGTTGCATCATCAATAAAAGTAACATAATAATGAGAGCCACCGAGAGATGATACCTGAGCAGGTCCCCATACATCTGTATGCACAAGCTCCAATTTTTCGCTCTTCTTTTCTTTCCCAACTTTGAGAAATCTGACTCTCTTCTGTTTTCCATAAATGCAATTCTCACAGAAATCCAAATCAACATTCTTCAAACCTGGCAGCAAATTTCTTGAGTGAAGAATTTTCATCCCCTTCTCACTCATGTGTCCGAGCCTATGATGCCATAATGCTGCATCTGCTCCTTTGGAAGTTAAAGCATTAACCGAGTTAGAAATACCATTGCATAAATACAATGTACCAACCTTTTCGCCTTTTGCTATTACCAGGGCTCCTTTGGTGACCTTCCAAGTTTTATCTGTGAAAATTGTCACACAACCTTCACCGCCTAACTGCCCTGTTGAAATCAGATTTTTCTTCAAATCTGGAACATGCCTTACCTCCTTTAGTAGCCATTGGTTTCAATTCTGTTGTTTTACAAGAACTTTACCTATTCCAACAATTTTACAGGGTTTATCATCACCCAAACAAACTTGTCCAAAATCTCCTTGAACATAGTCATGAAAATATTTCTTATCAGGTGTGGCATGGAATGAAGCCCCTGAATCTACAACCTAAGAATCAGTAACATTTTCGAAAGAAATAATCAAAGCATCTTGTAACACATCACTTGTCACATTTTCTTCATGATTGTTTTCTTGCTGTGTGTCTCCTTCTTTTCCCTTTCGAGATCTATAGTCTTTCTTTAGGTGTCCTTTATTTCCGTAATTCCAGCACACTATTCCTGATCTAGACTTGGATCTGCCTTTCCTTGATTTACTGCGATATCCCGAGCTCTTTCCTCTTTCCATTCTTCTTCCCCTAGACTCTACACTCAAAGCATTACCTGATGTCTCACCGGAGCTTTTCCGTCGCATTTCCTCGCTAAGGATAGCACCAACAACATCATCAAACTTTAAAGTACTAGATCCAAAGACAGAGTTACTAATGGCCATTACTAAACCATTCCAACTCTCTGGCAATGAGCACAAGAATAACAAAGCTCTAACTTCATCATCAAATTTTACCCCTACAGAACTTAACTGACTGGTAACTGTATTAAAATCATTTAAATGGTCTGCAACAGATCCACCTTCCGACATCTTCATATTAAATAATCGTTTCATAAGAAATACCTTGTTTGAGGCTAAGGGTTTTTCATATAGTCTCGAAAATGTCTGCATCAAACCCTCTGTTGTTGTTTCCTTTGAAATATTGAAGGCGACTAATGCTGCAAGGCACAACCATACTATTCTGCGTGCCTTTCTATCAAGAATGTTCCATTCACGTCTGTCATGGCCAGGTCCCTATATGACTAGTATAGTCCCTTATTGTTGTTAGTGTAACCCCCTTATTGTTATTATTGTACCCTTGTAACCCCCATTTTGTTGTTATTATTGTGCCCTTAAATTATTATTGTTAGGTCGGCTAGGATTACATTATGGCCCACTAGGATTACATTATGGCCCCATGGACTCCTATATATAGAAAGGAGGTTTTGTAAATTGTATCATCCAATAATTGTTCATTTATGTAATGTATTGGAGGTTTCCCCCTCAAAGTGGCTCATTTCTAAGGCGTTGATATCTCTTTTCTTCTATTTCTGGAGTTGGTTACACAACATTTGGTTTCAGAGCTTTGGATTATAGGGTTTCGCTGCTCCAAACAGGTCATTGTGGCATTTTCATAATAAATTTTTTTCTACGAAGGCTCAGAAGTTGAAATTTTTAGGGTACGAAGCCGAAATCCTGAGGAAGATTTTCTAAAAATTTCAGAGCTTGGTTCGCAATATTTTTGGAGATATGATCTATGGAAGTTAGGTATTGTTTCAGGCTTCTAAACAGGTCATCGTGGAATTTGCGCTATAACATTTTTTCTACTGAGTTTCAGAATATGAAAATTTTATGGTACGAAGCTGAAATCCTAAGGAAACTCGTCAAAAAATTTCAAAGCTTGGTTCACAATATTTTTGGAGATATGATCTGTGGAAGGTAGTGCTTTTTCAGGCTCCTGAATTTCATCTCAAAAAGGTGATCGTGGGAAAATTTCAATAACTCTCTCTCTGAGCATCAGATTGGAGTGCCATAAAATGTGGTCGCAAGTACACAGACTGTAGTTTCTTAGTTATCAATTTCAGAGGCGAAGGACAAAAAAATGACACGTGTTGTTGCGAGAGTTTAACACCCTAGAGTTTAGTTTGGATTCAACCTCCACGGAGAGCGGGGGCGGTACACGCGAGAGACTCACACGATCTTGCCTGGATCATGAAAACGAAAGAGCGGGGAAACTGAGAGGAGGTTTGACCCGTTGGTCCTACGTTTGAAGTAGATCCACGTGGAGTTCAAACTCCCTGCAACCGTCCTTCCTCTTTCACCTGAAATACAAGAAGAAACCAGCACAAAGGGCAAGTTGTACAGTATATTTCTACTCTATATGTTAGCGAGATTCATATAAAACATTAAATAAATCATCATAAATGCTTGTATAACAAATATTCTTCACACATTAAAGCATACACTGACACGTTTTACTTCGGGAACAGCATGATACTTATGTATTATAAAAATAGTACGTACAAAAGTAAGTGGAGAGATCACCTGATCCTTCCAAGGCCTTCGCAGACCGTCGTCCGGATCCGTCCAGCCCTTGCCTCGCTAAGACTCCTTCGAAATGAGTGCATACGAGATAACATATAAAGGGATGTGTATCTCAAGGAAACAAGGGTTTCCTGAAATGAACTGGGAAAGTGCAGGAGGCACGGGGAATCAGACTTGGATAGGGAACCAACAGAGTATAATAATAATAATTCTCTCTCTCCCCTTTAGGCCATACATATGAGGTCTTTTTATAGTCCCTCCAAGTAGTTTTAGCAGTTGGAAACAGTTGGCCACGGGCTGGGGTGGTTGAACTACCTGAGTAACCATCAACCCAGCGCGAAATTAGGGATTTTTATATATTTTTTAATCATTAAAAATGGCATACGCGGAAAAGTCTAGCTGTACTCGCGTATACACGCGGAAAAACACGGGCATAGTCGCGTATGAAGGATTTTCCACTGTTTTTAAGTGAATTTGTCCAAGTCCGTAGGAATGGGTGCCCATAAAGCCATGTAGCAATCATGAATCATGTCAAGGTGAGAAATGATGCTATAACAGATGCCCCCTAATATATGAGGTCAGAAGGGGTACATGATGGCCGAAATGTATTATGCACATAGAAAGAACTTCGCAAGGACAAGAGAGGACTTCTCCAGATTTCAGCCTGCCAAAACCAATGAAAGAAATCAGAGAGTCAACACATGCTGAGGCGGGCATACCCATGCTCAGTCAAAAATACATCATATATATAGAAAGTACTGAATAGATCCAACATGTATACAAGTATAACCGAACTGAAAGTACATAGTGAATCATCTGAGCAGGGCCCGGAAAGACAAGTCTGTATCAATGTCCAAGTATCACATATAGAAAGCTGATCAAAGATAATGCAACTGGATGTCTGATCAAGTAACTGAATCTCCAAGTACCGGATCATAAGAGGCGGATCAAACGGTACAATCACGCAACTCGGGGATAAACATATAAGATGCTGCTGTGCTGAACTGCAACATATAAGGGTGGACGGCAACACTGGCAGAAACTGAGAGAACTGTCAACAGTGAACCGAGAAATGCTGATGCAACCCGAGGTCTTCACCGATCACAACGGCACAATTCTACACACCGGGAATAAATGAGCTGAAGTCGACCATGTGAGAAATCGTTGGATTACCGGGCAATGATGTTTCCCGTTAACCAACGCGAGACAACCCACCGATAATGATAATGAGTGTCAAGGTGCCCCAGTACAATCTGACAAGTGTGAATAAATGAGTTGAAGTCGAACACTTGAAAGAATCTACCAATCAGGAGGCAATGATGAATCCTCACTGTCGATAGCGAAGAGTCTGCCACTGATGACTGCAAACCCTAAGGTACTGATAAAAAGACTCTAGACCTTGTTCCCAGAGCAATGAGTCGGAGTCGATGGGAAAAGATCTGCTGGAAGGAAGGCATTAAGGCATCCCACATCAGTCCAGCGCGAGTGTAACCCGCAGGCCAAGATTTGAAGGAATCGGACGAAGGAGAGTGATGGAACCAAAACCGAAGTACGTTTCCGACGTGCACAAGATGAAGCTAGCGCACGGAAGAAACCCTCTGAACCAACCAATAATGAAAGCTGACACAGAGGCGAGAAATCCACCGATAGGGTCAAATGGAAATCCGGGTACTGCACGAATCCCAAGTGTGATAATGTGTGCTGACGTCGAACACAGGGGAAACCACTCAGTCAAAGACCCATGATGATGATCAAATGCTGAGCACGAGGTCACCTATCAATGAGGGAAATAGGCCCAAGGTGCGGCTCTAGGTTTGCTCTCAGAGCAATGTGTCGTAGTCGATAAGAGACAAACCCGCCGGCAAGAAGTCAATGGAGACCTTCTCAAACCAGCACGAGCAGAAGATCAAAACATCTGATGTGATAGAACATGATACTGACAAGACCGGGAAGGCCGACTGAATAATGAGTCAAGAGACACCGCAAAATGGCCGACTCAGGCTAGACTTCCCTTGAACAAAAGCACGACTCTGTGATGACCATGGCAGTAAAAAGTGACACTGTATAAGTCTGTCTTGCAGGAGGCAAAACAAACTCTCCATATGATTGGAAGAGATAACCAACCGGGGGAGAACTGACAAGTGAAACATGGTAAAGGCTGAACCTAGTTCAAACTAGAACCATCCCAAATGAAGGAAATATATATAAGTATATGTGCTTTGTTCAAGGGCGACAAAACTGACTCTGTACTGCCATCGAAATAACGAAGATACATCCCGTTCCCGCTCTTTTTGTTATATTTAATTTTTTTGTCTTTTTCATAATAAGCCTGAAAAATAATAAAAGAATGCTATGATACAATGGATAGAACGAGTATCGAAAAAAGCAGATGCACTAGTTCCGGGGTTTGGAACAATCCTATGCTCAATGCAAGGTGGCGAAAACTGGTCAGTGATACTCAGAGGAACGTTCCATCCATGGGTACAAAGGTGTCAAGTCGTGATAGTTAAGTGCATGCAATGGTTAACTTGTACAGAAAATCAAGGTCAAAAGTTGGCTTAAACATCGAGTCCAAATGAAGCCGGCTAAAGGCCAGGATAAACAAGCGGCCAATATGCAATGCAGTAATACAACTTAACGACACCAGGGAGCCTCTAGGGTATAAGCCAGAAAAATGATAAGTGATGAAGGAGAAGAATGAAGCTTCAAGACAGAAGACATGGCGGGACTAAAGAGGACTCCCGAGCCTACATAAAAAGCAGCATGGGCAACAAGTGATAGCGAGGAACTAACTAGGAAGCCCATGTAAAGGAAGGCTCTACCATCAAGTCATGATTTAAAAAATCAGCGAGTGAAATGGGTATAATACTCATGACCTGATGGGATCGACCCTAAGGCAAGTGATCAGTATGGAGGCTAGAATGCAAGATGCAACGGAAAGTGATTCCCTAACCTATATGCCAGTGAAGATCATATACCTGCCATGAAGAGTCTGAACACATGGGCCAAAAACCGAGAAAAATCTCGAAAATGTCAAAATGTACCTGAAATATACCAAACTGGGCACTTCCAAGCAATCGAGTTATACAGCATAAGACAGATCGAAAAAATAAGCACAAGGAAATTTTTGTGAAAATTTTCAATTTTTTAGCCATAAATACACAAATTACCTCTCAATTGGTTCATTATTGCATAGCTGATTTGGAAAAGAGCTCTGGAGCTAAAAACTTGTTTCGTCAAATCAACAACAACCGACCGTCAGAATTCAGCGAAACTTCAGGTAGGCTCCTTATTCATCCCGTTGATTCATTTTGTCCGTTTAAAATTTAAAATTAAGTGGATTTTTACCTGGAAACCCTTATTAAAAAACGCGTACCTGCGCATACGCGGGTTCAAAGAAGGCAAGTCGCGTGTATACGCGACTGTGCACAGCGAAACTAGCGTATGCGCAAGTCCGAATTTCAAAATGAGTTTCTAATGCAAATTTCAATGAATTTTTTCAGGATGACAATTTCATGGAGGGAACGCGAGCATAGTGCAATAGACCAAGAGGTCATGGAAGATCAAACAGCGCAAAATGTCCTCCGAAACTGTGGATTATTCAAATTTTTCAAAATGCCCAATATGAAAAGTAATGTGAGATTGCTTGAAATGCTGGTAAATTATTGGGAACCGGATCGGGATTGTTTCATCATTGATCAAATGCCACTACGCATAGAGGTGGAAGATATATACTTCATCACTGGACTCTCCAGAAGGGGAGACCCAGTGGATCTGCACGGAAGGCCCCTGGGAGGGTTAACCGTGGAGGACTATGTCCAACTCTATTGCATAGAAGATTCCAAGAAAGTTGGCACACAGATTGCAATCAGAGATATCAAGGACTTGCACATGAAGATCCTCCTCTTCACCATCGGCAGAGTGGCAGGATCTGCCTCACTGCATCAGGCGTCCAGGACGCACATGAGCATAGCTGTAGAGTGCTTAATTCATGTGTATGATTGGTGCACTGCCTTGCTACTGAACATGAAACAACAACTGACCTCTATTCGCAAAACACATACAAAACACTTTGGCTATGGAACCATTTTGACCACATTCTTCTTCGAGAGAGTTCCAGCTTTGAGACCCAAATTCATCTCAACTATCAGCAGCCCTCGGGACCCAAGAATTGCCCGTTGGGCAGACATGATGAAGAGACTGGGGGGCAGCGAGGTACCCCGAACTACCTGGGATGATGAGTTCTTCTTGTGGTGGAGAGAACAGATCATCGCAGTAGATGACTATCCCTATGCCGGGATGGATTTCCGAGGAGATCCAGATTTAGCACTTCCACCCGGTGCAGCATGGGGAGCAGTCGGTAAGTTTTTCAAAAATTTTAACTTATATGATTTTTTTGGATTTTTCAAATATGTATGAAAAATGAAAAACAAACATGTTTTTGGATTGGATTCATAATGACTGACAAATGAAAAATGATCATGTTTCAGATGTTGGACCAGTGCGTCCTGAGGGCCTAGCACGTCACAAACGCCGCAGAGGTGAAGCAGAGACAGCGGATTCTGACAGGACAGCCCAGGCCGTGCAGAGAAACTTGGAGGGACTGACCCGCCAAATCCCTCTGGCTGCTGTGGAGGACTTGCCAGAAGCCGTCCAGAGACGGGTTGTAGGAGTACCCCGGGACTGGGTTAGACTGTTCCGCCGTGTGGCCACTGCAGTGATGTTCTATAGGAACGCTGGGCAGGGTCCTCAGGATTAGACAGATTTTCATATTGGATGACTGTATATTTTTGAGACTGAACATGATGGGGCATAAGCCCAAGTTTTGTACGGCATTGATGGATCCAAAATTTTGTAAAGTTTTTTGACATACTGATGATATATATGCAGCGATATTTTGATGTGATGTGATAAATGTATCAAATGTATGATGTTTTTGATGATTAGATTTTATTGTATTGAATGATTAATATGCCAATCTAAAGCTTGATTAGCCAATGAGTCAGCAAACCAATTGTCAGCTCGAGGAATATGAATGAATGTTAAAAATTGAAATGACCTTTGTAACAAACGTACCCTCAAGAACAATCGTAATAAACCTGGATCTCGTACCCGATAAGTGTTGTTCAACTGCGACACCACCAGCTGGGAGTCCAAGAAAACTACCAACGAATCAACACCCAAAGATATTGCCTCCGAGAGTAGATGAATGACTGCAGTGTATTCTGCTACGTTATTGGAAGCAGGACCAATGCAGACCCCTCTTGATACCAACAGCTGACCGTAAGGATAATGAAGCACCCAAGCCGCGGAAGCTAAGTTCCGGGTGTGTCTACTAGCACCATCGGCGAAACCATAATGACTCATGACATCAACACAACCTGCCAAAGCAGATCAAAAACATCACCATCCCATCAAAAATCGAAAATCAAACAGATATGTACAAGACAAAAAACTACTATATACAAAGCAAAATGCCAGGCCAAAGCCTAGGCATAATACTTCTTCAGATAAAGCCCATTTCGGGGCTCCGACAACTCATTTCCTTCAAAGTCAACCAAGGCATACGCTCCTTTCTTAAGGACCTTTTTGACGATATAGGGGCCATACCACATCGACTTAAACTTTCCTGCCCCCAAGGCATCTTTTTCTTGGGCATAGACCAAAACAAGGTCACCTTCGGAAAAGACCCTAGGCTTAACCGCCTTATCGTATTGGACTTTGACTCGGTTTTTATGCGCTTCGTTCAACGTGGCAGCATCTCGACGCTGCTCATCAAGATGTTCCAGATGAAGAAGCCGCTCTGCCAGACTAGAAGTGTCAGGAAGAAGCTCAACAGCCAGTTTAAGGGAAGGAATCTCGCATTCAATGGGAAATACGGATTCCACCCCGTGGACTAATTGAAACGGAGTAAAGCCAGTTGCAGTTTTAACTGACGTCCTGTATGCCCAGAGTGCAGGATATAGCATAATGTGCCAGTTGGATCTATGTTTATCAATCGTCCGTTGAAGAATTGTCTTCAAGGACTTATTCACGGCTTCCACCTGGCCATTGGCTTGAGGATAATATGGAGATGAATGCTCCTGCCGGAAACCCATTTTAAGAGCCAACTCAGCCATCATACTGTTCTGAAAGTGACTGCCATGGTCAGTGACAATCTCTCTAGGTATACCGAAACGAGCAATGACTTGATTGAAGAAGAAAAGAGCTGCAGTCTCACCATCGTTCCCAAAAGTAGGCATGGCTTCGACCCACTTCGTAAAGTAGTCTACTGCTACGATAATGTACTTGTGACCTTTTGCCGAAGGCGGGTTACAAGTAGTATAATCCATACCCCACTTTGTAAAGGGCCCGACAGTAACGACTGGAAAAAGCGGAGCTGGATGAGCGCGCATTTTCCGAGTATACACCTGACAAGGATGACACTTCTTGACCGATTCAATACAATCTTTGAAAATCGAGGGCCAGAAGTAGCCAGCACGCAAAATCTTTTGGGCTGTAGCAAGCCCTGATAAATGACCCCCACAAGCTCCACCGTGAGAATCATTGAGCACAACCTCAGCTTCTTCGAAAGTTAAGCAGCGTCTTAGGATTGAATCAACCCCTCGACGGTACAAAGCATCACCAATAATCAGATAACTTTTAGCTAAGTGACGCAGCTTACGACGCTCATCTTTCGAAAAAGAAGAGGGAAACTTCGCAGTCTTGAGATATACAATGATGTCCCCATACCAAGGATCTTGTGGAGAGATCAGAAACAAGTGTTCGTCCGGAAAGGACTCATCATAGATCATCGCCTCTCCACAAGGCAACTCGGAGATCAATTCCGCAAAAACTAATGACTTCTTGGATTTGGCAGACATGAACTCTAGATCAAATTCCCGTAAAATCACAATCCATCTATTATATTTGCCCCCAATCACTCGCCTGCTGAGGACAAACTGAAATGGATTGGCAGCTGCCAAGACATAAGTTTTGCGAAGAATAATATAATGTCATGAGTCGCCGCATGCGATGAATCGTCTTACAATATTCTTCATTTCTCCGGTGTATCGTTAGCTCAAAGTCCCACCGTCCCCGACTAAGGTAGTCAATATGCTCTCTTTGTGAGCATCATCCTCCGAACCCGTAAACCATACCAATGGTAGATTCTCGCTGTAGCCGTATACAAAAGAAAATCTCGCTATAATCTAGTGGACTCAAGAAAGGAGCAAGAGGTCAATGCCTTTTTCAAGGCATCGAATGAGCGTTGAGCATAGTCGTCCCCAAGAAAAGGGACTCCTTTCTTCAACAGTCTCATATATCCCTTTGTAATCTCAGCATAGTTAACGATAAACCTCCGAAGAAAGTTAGACTTCCCTTGGAGACTTTGAAGTTGACGGGTTGAAGACGGGGGAGGCAACCGAAGTATTGCCTCAACCTTGAAGGGATCTACCCTTATCCCTTCACTAGACACGATAAATCCCAACAGCCGACCGGATGTTACTGCGAAAACGCACTTGTTCGGATTCAAACGAATTTTATAAAAACGACATCTCTCAAATATTTGCCGGAGGTGTCCTGGATGATCCATCCTCTTTCGAGAATGAGCAACTAGATCATCTAAGTATGCCTCGATAATTTTCTTGATGTCGTGGAAGGCGTAAGACATGGCCCGCTGAAAAGTAGCTCCAGCATTTTTCAGACCAAAAGGAATTTTCTTATATGCAAACGTACCCCAGGGACAAATAAATGCGGTCTTATGTTGATCTTCTGGACGGATAGTAATTTGATTGTAACCAGAAAAACCGTCCATGAAGGAAAAAATTTCGTTACCGGCACACTCATCAATAATCTGATCAATGAAGGGTGGGGGGTAATTATCTTTAGGACACGCCTTATTCAGGTCTCTGAAATCGATGCACACTCGAATTGTTCCTTGCTTTTTATCAACAGGAACGGGGTTTGAAACCCATTCAGTCAGAGGAACTGTGAAAATGAATCCCGCCTTAAGCAGCTTTTCAACTTCAGCTTTGATAGCTGCTGCCTTCCTAGGATTAACCGGACGAATTTTTTGCCTGACCGGCTTAGCGTTTTCATACGTCTTGATCTCATGCTGGACGATAGATGGGTCTATGCCAGGCATTTCCTCATAAGACCAAGCAAAAACATCCCTATACTCTTTGAAGAGCTCGGTATAGATTTGAACTTCTTCACGGGAACATTCACCTCCAATGAAAACGTTCTCAATAATGTTGGGATTCCTGGAGATGTTCACCGGGATAGTCGGAGAGATCACAGCCATGTTCCCTTCAGCATAAACCTGTGCTGGTGCTAAGGGGCTCAAGACTGGGTGAACAAGTCCAGGAGACTGAGGACTTGGAAAACTAGCTTCGACTTCGCTCAAGTCAGGTAGGAAGTAAGACCGATGATGCAAGTCATCCCACGGTCTCTCTATACCTGTCATTGCTTCCAGGATGGCCTCTTCAGATGGAAGAGTGGTATCTAGACAATCCTGGGCAGAAGAAGAAGTAAGCGTCCAAGCCGGAGCCACATCACCATCCAACTCTTCCGGCGAAAGAGGAGCTGGATCAGACTTTGCAGTGTCAACAACAGACTGATATGCAATCTCAGCTGCAGAAATTGGGAATGCCATTCCACCCACTTGCCCTTCCTCCAAAGTGGCAGTTGGGGAAGGTAAGGTCCAAGGATCCGAAAAATAATGAGTTTGAAAGAACTCTCTTCGAAGGGGAGCCTTGGAGGATGAAATAGCATTGATAGACATCTTAGGAGGAGGAAGATCAAAAGATCCCATCAGGGAAGAATACATTCCAACTCCCAGATTCTCGATAGGTGCCTTAGTATTGTCCAACTTAGGGACAGATGAGTCAGGAGGCGCATCCAGGTCTACAGAAGGACAGTCCAGTTGATCCACCGTAACTATCCTCCCTTCGTGGGGGAAACATACTATCCGAAATAGTGAAGATGCAATGGCATCCATATCATATATCCAGTTTCTCCCCAACAAAAGGTTGTAGTCCAAGGCTGCATCTACTACCTCAACCTCTATGTTAACGGTTTTGCCCCCAACACAGATGGGCAAAGCCGGGACAATACCATGGGGCCTATGAGAATGGCCATCGAATGCAGTAAGAATAGTGCTAGATGGAACAGCTTTTGGAGATCCTAGTGTCTTCCAACATGCGAGAGACATCACGCAAGTAGAAGCACCCTCATCAACGACCGTGCGAAAGATATTAGTCTTCCGGTACGATGATTTAATATGGAAGGCCATATGATGAGGAAGTCTCTTCTTAAAATTCTTCATATCAAAGGTAATCAGAAGAGAATTCTTCGGATCTATAGCTCCAATGGCAGTGAGCAAAGCACTGCGCTGAGCCGGACAAGACTGGAGTACCTCTAAAGCTGACATAGCACAAGGACTCTGCGCCTGATCTTCTACAATCGAGTAGTTCTGGGCAGCCCTCATGTTCGGATTAATCGTTGACCGCTTAGAGGATGCCTTCGGTATCCGAGGCATAGACTCGACAGTTGGCTTCGTGATATGAAGCGGCTCAGTAGCATCAGGAACTTCCTTGGCTTTCGAAGATTCCTCTCCGCCATAATCACGGGATCTCGTAGCGACATCCACGTGAGCACTCATCATAAAGATATTCGATGGAATTTCCCCTTCCTGAGGACCTCCAGAGGAAGCCCCAGGATTTTGATTCTCGCCAGCAATTAATTGCTGCCCTTGGGGAAAAGGGTTTGTTAGCACAGCCTGGGAACTAGAAGAACCTTGCTGAGATAACAGGCGCTGAGCATCCTGAATTTTCGGGCTAAGATGCGTGAGATGGTCTCCAGCACAAAGCTTGCACGGAAACTTAACTTTCTTTTTCTCCTTTTGCCCTTCACCAACACGCTCGTTGGTCTTATTTGCATTGTCCTTCCCATTCTTGCCCTTCTTCTTGTTATTACGTCCCTTCTTCTTCCCATCGGACTGTTGATTTCCTTTGGGTTCAGAAGATTGGACAGCATTAATAGACAAAGACTGGGAAGGTGAAGAATCAGCAGGCACAGCCTGACCAGAAGAAGCAGATTGTAAAGACAACTGCTGCAATTGAGAAAGCAGGCTGGCTGCACCACTACTGACCGATCCGATAAGTCCGTCACCATGCGGACCAGGTTTAGGTTTCGATAGATCCAATTTGGAGCGAGGAGCATTAGGCAAATACTTGTAAAGCATGCCAGACTGAGAATAGATCAACTCTAAATGCTGGGCCCTAAAGATGGCCTGCTCCTCGGAATATACCCCTGACATGGATACATCCTTTGAAATATCTGACTGAAGCGATTTCAAAAACCACTCGAGAAGAAACTCACCTGGAATATGGGCTTTAATTAGCCTCTTCCTTCTCCTCCATTCCTGAATATGATCAGAAATGTGAGTTGCCTCATCCTGCTTAAAATTAGCCAGGAGTTCGGTCCCAGCCTCATATCTGACGGGCAACCGGAAATGGTTAAGAAAAGTGACAGCCAGTTCTCCAAATGTGGCGAAACTGCCCCCAGTAAGCTCTATATACCACTTCGCGGCGTTTCCAGTTAAGGTGCGCTGTAATAATCTCAATCTAATCGAATCGTCGATCAGAGAGTTGGATGAACACCATAAGTGGAATGTGGTGACATGGTCTGCCGGATCTTCACCATTCTTACCTTCAAACTTAGGAATGTCTGAAGGAAGTTTGGTTGGAACCGGAGGCCAACCCGGACTATACCGAATCGGGTCAGTAGTTAACTTCGCCAAGTCTGGCAAGTTTAACGTTGCCAGAAATGGTAATCGCGGCGGAGCCTGAGAATTCCATCCTTGATGGGATGGATTTCCCACATTCTGAAAAGAATAGCCCGGATTTGATGAGGCACCAGGCTGCCAGAAAGGACCCGTAGAAAACGGAGAAGAACCTCCTCCCCACGCCGAGTTACCAAGACCCAGACTAGTTCCCCCCGCTGAAGTATTGACTGAAGATGTAAGCCCCTGGTAGGGGTTCCATGCATTAGATAGAGGAGAAAAAGACTGATAAGCACTCGATGCAGGGAAAGAAGCATTCCCCGGATGACTCGCGATGAACTGATTCCCTGCCCCCGACGTTGCAAACATAGGATTCCATCCTGTAAAAGAAGCCGAACTTGGCCCCTGAGCCCAAGGATTGAAAATTTGGGTCTGGGACGTAAAAGGAAACGACCCTAAAGAAGGATTGGGACTAGGAATATGCCCAGTCCCAAAGGGGAAACCCTGAAAAGAAGCTGATCCACCAGCCATGTTGGACATGGGCGTAGATCCAGCTGCACCGGCGGTAAAGGAAAAAGAGGGATTTCCAGCAATGGACATCCCTGAAACAAAGGGACCAGATTGAGAAGCATATGCTTGGGTGAACCCAGAGCCAAACATAGCAGTGCTAGAAGCACTCGAAGATAGAGCAAGATTGCCCCCTGCCTCGACAGAAGCAGGGGTCTGAATGCCCGCAGCACTCACGGTAGAAGCCGCGTTCCCAGTCGTGGCCATCGAAAGATAAGAAAGATAAGGAAGATCCTGCGGTCTCTCAGACTCCGGTCCGATGTACTCTATAACAAACGGATGATCAAGAGGAAGAGGAGATGGACCTGTAGCCGCAGGCTCAGGTATATCTTCTATCTGAAAATCTTCCTCCTGAGGAAACAATACCCTCGAGGTGAGCGAAACGCCCCTCTCGGAACCGACACCGGAATCAGCAACGAAACCTTCAGACCTTAGTGGAGGATCTCTCTCCACAGCGTCAGACTCTACAGGGTGAAAACCACCCGCTAGATCGCTCCTACGCCTTCTCGAAGAAGGCTCTGCACTCTCGGGAGATAACCCCCGGACTCTCCTCGAACGTCGAGGCGCTTGATCACCACTTTGCCAAATCAATAGATGATCAAGAAAAGGAAAAGATAGCAAGCGAGAGCGTGAGCACTACCAAAATCAAAACCCCGAGAACAACGTAAGTGAATATTTTCCGGAGTATTTCCGTCCGGTGACAGTGAGACCGACTCCAAAAATAGAGAAAGCGTTCAATAGACCTTCCAAAGTGAAACACAGATTATAAAAGAACAACTAGCGAAGGTAGCAGAAACAGTTACGCCGACCTCCTAACGACAACCTTTGCCGGCTCAAGCACCCAAGCTTCGCAAGGGCACCCCCCAGAAGTACTGCTGAAAGTGATGCGACGTCTGCCTCAGGTACCACGGGTATTCCCCCCCGCAGTCACCTGTGTGGAACCTAGGAACAACAACTATGGACACCAATCCGTATCGGAAGCTGGGCGGAACGGTCTTGAGGTTAGATTCAGCTAATCGGAGGGGGGGTATCCCTCTTCTTAACCTTCACTTCCCCTCGCGCTTGACTCTCGGATGAGAGCTTTCCGAGTCCACTTCACGGAGTTGGATTTCGCTCAATTAGTAAACTTCTATGTCTGTTTGAGCGGCCTTGGAGAGTTAACTCTCCTCTCTCCTATTCCAAGGCCCAACAACCTAGCTAGTTGGTGATTGACACTAAATAAAACTTGCTAGTTGATTTTAGATTTAATCGCTTATTTTAAGGGCTGTTGTATTAAGTCACAAGGATATGGAGTTGAAACCAATGATGTTCTGACGCAAAAGAAATTAATAAAAACCTGACTACATGCACATGCAGTTCTTTGTCTTTCGATGAAGAGCAATTTCTATGTAAGTTCTACGAGGCTAAAAAATGTATTTTTCTTTTCGAATTACAAACCCACACGCACAAAAATTAAGAAGCTAACTAAATGATTCAATGCACCTAATGCAAATGACCACTAGCATGTAAATTCTAAGATGCAGAAAGTCCCTTGAAACAAGGTGAAATTTACCAAAAGGCTCCTTCAGTTTCAACTAATCTTTTTGATATCCAGAAAGCCAATTCTTGCGAACAAGAACTCTCAATATAAGACACCAAAATACTCAACAAGAAGAAGAAGAAATCAAAAGACAACCTCCCTTCACAATCAAGCGGGAAACTAGAAGCAAGAAACTTCACTAAAGTCCCAAAAGATGAAGCCAAACGAAAATGAAAAAGGCAACAACAAAAACAAAAACAAAAAACAATGTTTTTTGAGTTTTTGATATGCAAAAAACAAAAAGCAAAACAAATGTTTTTGGGCTTTTCAGTTTTATAAAACAAGAGCTTCAAGAAAACCAAGAACAACTATCCCAATCCAAGCCAAAACGAGACCGAATTTGAAGCATAAACTCCAACTATGCCCCCAAACCTTATAAACTAATGATAGCAAGATCAATAAGGGCAACGGAAGACTAAAAACTCAATCAAACAGCCAAGAGAAATAGTGCAAATTCGTTGCAACACAAAACTCCAAAGAAACAAGAAAAGATCTTCGAAAAATGCAACAAAACCCTAGCTTATGAAACTCAAGAAAACCAATCAAAAACAAAGCAAAGAACGCAATGCAAAGCACAACACAAAGATAAGAACGAGTCAATGAGCAGAAGCTCTCTGTTCTGGTAACGCAGAACAGCCAAGAACGCTCAGAAAGCGATCTCGGAACTCAATCCAGGAGTGCTAGCACCAACAAGAACACTTCGCCAAAAAGATCAGTTTTCGGACAAACGAAAGAGAACCAAGACTTAAAACCACTTCTGTCACACTCCAGTAAGTACAAATACACTGCAAACACAGGCCTCCACAGCCAAAAAAGACCAAAAACACCAGAATATTGAAATTTCAAATTCAGCCTAGGTATACGCGACCTTGCAGTTATGCAACAGGCGTGTATACGCGTCTGTGTTGAGGGAAACCCGCGTATACGCGGTTCCTTCTACACAAACTCGCGGGTATACGCGACTGTGTGCAAGAAAAACTGCATATACAAAGAAAGATAGTGAAAAATAAAAAGTACAAGTCTGGGAAAGGTATAAAAGCTTCAGACTGACTGCAAGAAAGCAAACTGGACTGTAAAAGACAGAAGAAACTGTTGGCAACCTACCAAACAGCTGAAACAACCCAACAGGAGAATCACAAAAATGTGATCCCCAGTGGAGTCGCCAGTTCTGTTTCGGGGATTTAACACCCTAGAGGTTGGTTGGGATTCAACCTCCACAGAGCAAGGGCGTACTACTTAACAGAGACTCACACGATCATGCACAGTCATAAAAACGAAATCGAGTAGAATGAGAGGTTTACCCGTTGGTCCTACGTTTGAAGTAGATCCACGTGGAGTTCAAACTCCCTGCAACCGTCCTTCCTCTTTCACCTGAAATACGAGAAGAAACCAGCACAAAGGACAAGTTGTACAGTATATTTCTACTCTATATGTTAGTGAGATTCATATAAAACATTAAATAAATCATCATGAATGCTTGTATATCAAATATTCTTCATACATTAAAGCATACACTAACACGTTTATTTCGGGAACAGCATGATACTTCTGTATTATAAAAATAGTACGTACAAAAGTAAGTGGAGAGATCACCTGATCCTTCCAAGGCCTTCGCAGACCGTCGTCCGGATCCGTCCAGCCCTTGCCTCGCTAAGACTCCTTCCAAATGAGTGCATACGAGATAACATATAAAGGGATGGGTATCTCAAGGAAACAAGGGTTTCCTGAAATGAACTGGGAAAGTGCAGGAGGCACGGGGAATCAGACTTGGATAGGGAACCAACAGAGTATAATAATAATAATTCTCTCTCCCTCTCCTTTAGGCCATACATATGAGGTCTTTTTATAGTCCCTCCAAGTAGTTTCAGCAGTTGGAAACAGTTGGCCACGGGCTGGGGTGGTTGAACTACCTGAGTAACCATCAACCCAGCGCGAAATTAGGGGTTTTTTTTTTTTATATATTTTTTAATCATTAAAATGGCATACGCGGAAAAGTCTAGCTGTACTGGCGTATACACGCGGAAAAACACGGGCATAGTCGCGTATGAAGGATTTTCCACTGTTTTTAAGTGAATTTGTCCAAGTCTGTAGGAATGGGTGCCCATAAAGCCATGTAGCAATCATGAGATCATGTCAAGGTGAGAAATGATGCTATAACGATGTGAAGTCGTACAATTTTGCTATACTGAAGCAGTCCATAATTAGGTCATTGTGGGAGATTGGACATAAATTTGTCTTGGAGAATCCAAATCAAGTCAGACCTGTGGCATTCAAAATAGAATTTAGAGGGCTACTTCAGTGCTGAATTTCAGATATTGAAGAGCCACAATCACAGAGATAATACAATTTCAATATCGAGCTCCTCAAAAGCAAGTAAAAGGTGTGTATTTTTTTTTACGTTACTAAGTCTTTTGGAATCTAAACACGTGATCCATAATATAAATTTGTAGAAATTCTTTCGGTAGTAATCACACATCTCAAAAGAAACAGGCATGTGATTACTACCGAAAAATTTCACACTACAAATGCATAAGTGCTTGTTTGAAGAATCAAGTTGAATTGATTGCAAGGGCATATTCTAGAATAGATATCGGTATTGGGTTCTAAAAGATGCCTCGTAAAAATCATTCAATACCCATTAAGCCTTCAGAAGGCTCTACTATGACTCATGAAGATGAAGAATTGCAACATGATCTATCAAAATTACAAGAGCAAGTGCAACAAATTTCACTCTCGCAAAGAGCAACAAAAAATGAAATGGAAGTTTTGAAGAAAGGCGTGGAAGCTAAGATGGATGGCGTGCAAGATAAGATGGATGGCGTGGAAGCTAAGATGGATGGCATGGAGGCTGGCATGGAATCTAAGATGGATGACATGGAAGCTAAGATCGATGAGAAAATGGAAAACATGAAGAATTTTCTAAAAGCGGACATGGAAGGTTTGACAAAGTTGATACAAGAAAGGTTTCCTAATGGTGAAAAGATAGTAGAAGAACCTCATGATGAGAAAAAAATAAATGTTAATTGTGATTTCATAAACTATAATGTTGGCGGGAAGAACCACCATATTCCAAAGATGGATATGAGGAAGTTTGATGGAAAGGATCCTGTAACATGGATACTACAGATGGAGCAATATTTTGATCTCCATAACGTGCAAAACACACAAAAGGTACGCATAGCAACTTTACATTTAGAACAAAATACATTTGTATGGTATCAATGGCTTTGCTCCCGTAAAAAAATTGTCACTTGGTCAATTTTTACGGAGGAAATGATAGCACATTATGAGGATACAAAGAGCAACACCTTCTTTAGCCAATTGGTAAATCTCAAACAAAAGGGTTTAGTGGGGCAGCACATTGAGGACTTCCAAAAATTGAATATAAGGGTAACTGATATTCCAGAGGAACACAGGATTGATCTCTTCATAGGCACTTTAAAGGATAGCATCCAACATGAAGTTCGCGTTCTGGAACCTGATTCATTGGAGAAGGCATTCGGGTTGGCAAGAAAAGTTGAATGTAAAATTATGGCGACAAGGAAGCCTACCACTCAATTCTATAAAGAAGGAAGTGTTGCTACGTCTAGATTTCCACAACCTACAAGGTTGACACCACAACAATTGGAAGAAAAAAGAGCAAATGGGCTTTGCTACAGTTGTGATAGCAAATACACTAAAGGTCATAAGTGTGCTGAGAAGAAATTATTTTACATAGATTGTGAAGAGGAAGAAGAAAATGAACAAGAAGAGGATATACACTAGGAACCAGCCCTAGAAGAGGACGAAATGAATCCGACCATATCGTGTAATGCACTGGCAGGAATTACCACTCCTCAAACTCTCAAGATACAAGGACAAATCAAGAAGAAAAAGGTAATAGTGTTGATTGATTCAGGTAGCACCCATAATTTTATTCATTGTAAGGTAGCCAAGGAATTAAATTGTTTCCTATACCCAGCACCAGAATGTCAAGTGATGGTTGCAAATGGAGGAGCTATAAATTGCTCTGGAAAATGCCATAATATCAAGCTAACCATGGGGGAATATGTATTGAATAGTCCAATGCTTTCCATTCCTATGGGAGGTGTTGATGTTGTACTAGAAGTACAATGGTTACAATCTTTGGGGATGGTAGCTTTTAATTTTCAAGAACTTTTCTTGAAATTTTTTTCAGAAGGAAAGGAAGTCGAATTACGGGGTATTGCAGGGAAGCCGGGAAAGATAATAAGCTCTAATGTCATGACAAAGCTTCTAAATAAAGAACAATGAGGCGTAATTGCACAATTATGCTCACTAGAAGTTCCAACATCAAAATCATCTATTCTAGCAGATCTCCAACAAGTATTGGACAATCATTCCAAGGTGTTTGAAACTCCCAAAGGACTCCCACCTATTCGTGATCATGATCATGCTATTCATTTGATTCCAGGAAGTGTTCCTCCAAACATCAGGCCTTATAGATATCCTTACTTCCAAAAGAGCGAAATTGAACGTATGATTGCAGAAATGTTAGAGGCGGTATAATTCAACCTAGTCAAAGTTCTTTCTCTGCTCCTGTAGTATTGGTACACAAGAAGGATGGATCATGGCGAATGTGTCCGGATTATAGGGAGCTCAATAAGCTCACCATTAAAGATAAATTTCCCATTCCTGTGATTGATGAATTATTGGATGAATTACATGGAGCAATTTATTTTAACAAGTTGGATCTTCGTTCAGGATATCATCAAATTAGAATGAAGACTGAAGATATTCCAAAAACAACATTTCGAACTCATGAGGGTCATTATGAATTTTTGGTCATGCCTTTTGGCCTTACGAATGCACGTTCTACGTTTCAAGGGTTGATGAATTCCATTTTCAAACCCTTCCTTAAAAAAATTGTGCTAGTATTTTTTGATGATATACTAATCTATAGCAGGTCTTGGAAGGATCATGTTGAACATGTTGACAGGGTGCTCAAACTTTTGCAGGAGAACCAATTATATGCAAAAACATCCAAATGTTTCTTTGGAGTACAAGAGGTGGAATATCTGGGTCATATTATATCTCACGAGGGTGTTAAAGTAGACCCTAACAAAATTAAAGCCATTAAGGAATGGAAAGTCCCCACAACCATAAAGCAGTTGCGAGGATTTCTCGGGTTAACGGGGTATTATCGCAATTTTGTTAAGAATTATGGGAGAATAGCAGCACCTCTAACAACATTATTGAAGAAAGATGCATTTTCATGGACTCCTGAAGCAACTAAGGCCTTTGAACATCTTAAAGAGGCAATTGCCTAGCACCGGTCTTAGCTACGCCGGACTTCACAAAAACCTTTATTGTGGAATGTGATGCCTCAAGAAATGGAATTGGTGCGGTTTTAATGCAGGAAGGAAGACCCATTTCTTTTGAAAGTCGTCCAATCAAAGGAAAGTATTTACAGAAACCTATTTATGAGAAGGAAATGTTAGCAATGTTGCATGCACTAAAGAAATGGCGAACTTACCTAATGGGAAGACACTTCAAGGTAAAAAATGATCATGATAGTCTTAAACACTTTTTGGAACAAAGACTATCTTCAGAAGAGCAGCAAAAATGGGTCACAAAGATGTTGGGTTATGACTTTGAAATAATCTACAAAAAATGGAAGCTTAATTTTGTTGCAGATGCACTCTCAAGAAAGAATGAAGAGGTGGAAGCATTGCTTTGTACCATTTCTATTATCCAACCAGATTGGATAACTGAAGCAAGAGATGAATGGAAGAAGGACAAAGATGTATGGATACTCATTCAAAAGTTGCAGCAAGATCCTAGTACATCTGATACATTTAGTTGGAAAAATGATTCCTTATGGTACAAAGATCGCTTATATCTTTGTAATAATTCCCAAATAAAACAAAATATTCTTCTGGAATTGCACACTTCTCCTTTAGGAGGACACTCAGGATTTTTAAAAACTTACCACAGGGTGAAGAAATATTTTTTTTGGGATGGCCTTAAATCTGATATTCGAAAGTTTGTGGCGGAATGTTTGGTTTGCCGGCAGAATAAAGTGGAAACAATTAAGACCCCAGGACTTCTACAACCTTTATCCATTCCAAGTCAACGTTGGGAGGAGATTTCAATGGATTTTATCACAGGTTTACCTAAGTCCGAAGGAAAGAGTGTCATCATGGTGGTAGTTGATAGAATTACCAAGTATGCACACTTTTGTGCATTGTCTCATCCATTTAAAGCAAGTACAGTTGCTACTACATTTATGGACACAATTCAAAAGCTACATGGAAACCCAAGGGTTATTATGAGTGACAGAGATCCCATTTTTACTGGAAATTTTTGGATGGAGTTATTTTCTTGTTTGGGTACTCAATTAGCTCATAGCTCATCTTATCATCCTCAATGTGATGGTCAAACTGAGATAGTAAATAAATGTTTGGAAGGATATCTTCGTTGTTTTGTATCTGATAAACAAACACAATGGGTCAAGTGGTTACCTCTCGCCGAATGGTGGTATAACACTTCCTTCCATACTGCAGCAAAAATGACCCCATTTATGGCACTTTATGGATATCATCCACCATCGATTACATCATCTTTAAGGGAAAATTCGAAGTTTCAAGCAGTCGAACATCACATCGAGCATCAGCAAGAAGTTCTCCAACTCTTAAAGGATAACCTGAATTTGGCACAAAATCGAATGAAACAACAGGCAGATCAACATCGCGGCGAGAGAAGTTTTGATGTAGGAGATTGGGTATTTTTACGGCTACAACCATATAAACAAATGTCCCTCAAGCAAGCTAAGAAGGATAATAAATTATCGCCAAAGTACTATGGTCCTTACAAGCTGTTGCAAAAGATTGGTACTATGGCATACAAATTGGAGCTTCCTACTTCTTCGCGAGTACATCCAGTTTTCCATGTTTCATGCTTAAAGAAGGTTATAGGAGAAAATCTTCCAGTTCAAACAATATTGCGAGAACTTGATGAGGAAGGAAAAATCATATTGGAACCAGAAGCGGTCATGGAAACAAGAACTCGACAACTACGGAATCGATCAATTTCAGAGTATCTCATGAAGTGGAAGAACTTACCCACTGAAGATTCTACATGGGAGGATGAGAATTTTATACAGAAGCACCCAGAGCTACTCAAGCGTTGAGGACAACACATTTTTGAAGGAGAGGGGCATGTTAGGTCCCTATATTACTAGTATAGTCCCTTATTGTTGTTAGTGTAACCC
This sequence comes from Pinus albicaulis, assembly GCA_034641835.2. Taxonomy (NCBI): domain Eukaryota; kingdom Viridiplantae; phylum Streptophyta; class Pinopsida; order Pinales; family Pinaceae; genus Pinus; species Pinus albicaulis. The sequence goes on along the minus strand of CM076577.1, from coordinate 1,461,455,614 downwards.
CCTTATTGTTATTATTGTACCCTTGTAACCCCCATTTTGTTATTATTGTGCCCTTAAATTATTATTTTTAGTTCGGCTAGGATTACATTGTGGCCCACTAGGATTACATTATGGCCCCATGGACTCCTATATATAGAAAGGAGGTTTTGTAAATTGTATCATCCAAGAATTGTTCATTTATGTAATGTATTGGAGGTTGCCCCCTCAAAGTGGCTCATTTCTAAGGCGGTGATATCTATTTTCTTCTATTTCTGGAGTTGGTTACACAACAGTCATGGCCGCCGGCTTCTTTGTTTTTTCGCTCAATGGTAGGTATAGATCTTTCTGATACAGATAATCTTCCATCTGCATCTTCCACAGCGGGAATTTTTGGCCGTTAAATTTCTCGACCCTAAATTTACCAGCGTTTGCCATTGCTCCCACTCGAACCAGGAACCCTTCTTTCCTGCGAGTTTATCAGCCAAATATACCTTCGGCTTTGATACCAGTTGTTAGAAAATTATATATTATGGAGCAATGCAACACATAAAATATGCGGAAAATATAAGCACACAAAAAACACATAAAACCAGAGAGACACATATATACGTGGTTCACCTAGTTTGGGCTATGTCCACCTCGAATAGCCAGTCCTTCCTTTCTATTATCCAGCAAAAATGAAGATACAAAACCTACAACAGATCCGCTGTAATATCCTATGTTCTCTCTCACAGTATCCCTCTCTGTTTCTCGCTCCGAGAATACACATACAATACATAGCCGCAATACAATACCCTCATAAAAGCGAGAGGTTGCCTTCTAGGGCAACAAACCCTAAACTAAACATAACTTCTACCGTCAGATCATTTGCCTAATGAACGGCCCAGCTATTAAGAAGGAAATAAAGAAGCTGTTGCAAGCCAAGATCATTGTCCCTTTGAGATACTCTGAATGGGTGGCGAACTTGGTACTGGTAAGAAAGAAGAATGGTGAAATTAGACTCTGTGTGGACTTTCGCAACCTGAACAGAGCCTCACTCAGGGATAACTATCCCCTCCTAAATATGGACCACATCTTGCAAAAGGTGGTGGGATCCTCCCAAATGTCCATGATGGATGGCTTCTCAAGATATAATTAGGTGGAAGTGCCCCTCGAAGACCAGAAGGAGACGACATTCACCACACCTTGGGGAACCTTCATGTACGCCCGAATGCCCTTTGGCCTGATAAATGCCGGTGCTACATTCCAGCGTGTGATGGAATTTTCTTTCATAGGAGAGCAAGATAGGTTTGTGGTGATTTACCTGGACGGCATCACTGTCTTTTCAAAGAGTAATGCTAAACGCATAGAGCACCTTCGAAGAACCTTTGAAAAATTCTGCAGGTATAGCCTGTCTCTGAACCCTCAAAAATCCATGTTTGCCTTGGAGGAAGGAAAGTTGCTGGGGCACATAGTAACTAAGGAGGGAGTGAAGATCGACTCGAAACAGGTAGAGGTGATAGATGGTATTCCCCTACTGATAATAAAAAAAGAGCCACAGGTGTTCCTATGAAGAATAAATTTCCTTAGGAGGTTCACTCCCAACTATGTCGAGATCATCTGAAACATTACTGGGATGCTGAAGAAGAAAAATGAAGTTAGATGGACCCCCAAATCCAGGGACTCCTTCAATAGGATCAAACAAGCCTTTGCAAAAGCTCGAGTGTTGGCCGGTCTAGATTACAGGAAGTCGTTCATGATTTTCTCTTTCGCCCCTCCTCACACTATAGCTACAATACTCTTACAGAAAAATGCCGAGGGGCATGAGCAGCCCATTGCGTTCTTCAGCCAAGTCCTGTGGGATTCCGAGATGATATATGATATCCTGGAGAAGCAAGCTCATGCCCTAATCAAATCACTAAAGGAATTCTGGGTATACGTGTTACAATCAGCCATAACAGCTTATGTATCCACTGTAGCAGTAAATGACATTCTGGTACAGGGTGATAGTGAAGGGAATAGGGGCTAATCATATAGCCAAGATCTAGGAGTACGATTTGGAGATAAAGCCTACTAAACTCATCAAAGGCCAGGGGCTAGCAAAGATCCTATCTGAATCCAACTGTCAAGCTCTAAGAATAAATTTATCGATGACAGTGGGAGAAACACAGGAAGACACAAGCGCACACCAAGGCATAGAATCATCTTCCTAGAAAACACATGTCAAGTACCTCCTATATTCATGGAATTCATATACAGTGGAATATATTTTAAAGCTGAGATGTCCTCCTAAATATGATAGGGCCAAGTACCGCACCTTAAGGCTGAAGTCTCAAAAGTATATTGTGGAAAATGGACGACTTTACTAGAAGGACCTGGCGGGGATCCTACTATTGTGTTTAACAAAATAGGAAGTGGACCAAGTGACAGCTGAATTCCATGAAGGGATATGTGGCAGAAATTATAGCTAGCAATCCACTGCAGTACACAAGATCCCGAGGGCAGGTTTCTTTTGGCCTAAACAGTTTGGTGATGTAAATGCTCGTGTCTGGGCCTGCGAGAAGTGTCAGAAGTTTGCTAAAAATCAAAGGTATGCACCTTTACCGTTGATCCCAGTACATGTTGAAGAAACTTTTAGGTAGTGGGGAATTAATTTCATAGGAGAGATTCACCCGACCTCTAGCAATCAACATCGGTGGCTCCTTACTGCTACAGATTGCTTCACCAAGTGGGTAGAAGATGTGCCCACAATAAATGTTACAGATTCAGTGGTGATCAAGTTCCTGTAGGAGAACATAATAGCCAGGTTTGGATGCCCAACTAACATAGTTACAAATAATTCCCAGGCTTTCAATTCGGCTAAATTTGAAAATTTTTGTCAGCGTTACAACATCTTGCTGGGACACTCCACTACATACTACCCATAGGGAAACAGGTTGACTGAATCCTCTAACAAGACACTGCTGAGGATTTTGAAGAATACCATCATTGAAATCAAAAGAATTGGGATTCTCAGCTCAAGTTCGCACTCTGGGAAAATAACATCGCCACCAAAAGATCCACAGGAAAGTCCCCTTATGAGCTGGTGTATGGCAGAGCCGCGGTCTTCCCAATTCAGCTTGCATTAACGGTGGCTCGATTCTTACAAGAAAGTGAGGAGGAGCCTGGTAATAGCACTCAAATCTACCTCAGGCTGAAATGAAGTAAACTCAAGGCTACATCAAACCACGCTCAGCCTCGTAGCTAGCCCTACGAGGACAGGAGAGGGCTCTCTCCGGGTCTATCTCAGCAAAAGGTTTTCAGAAGGGCTGAGATGACCAAAAGCATAACTGATCTTAGGCTAGTAAACTGATATGAAAAGGGATTTTAATGAATGTTGGGTTTCTGGGCTGTGTGGGGCAAAGACAGCAAGAGCAGAGATCAAATGAAAAACACAGATTATCTCCTGAGGCAAGGTAAGCATGAAGTTTAACATCAAATTGAGATTAAATGGAATGGCTGGACTGCTGAAGAGTTGATAAGGGCATAGAAGATGAGTCCTTGTCAAACAGAAGAAAACACTAAATTTGAACAAACTTAAAGGCAGAGCATATAAATTATGAATTCTACCTTAACACTTCATTTGTTCAAATGGAAACGATCATGAAATGACATAAACACATAACAGGCTACATATGAAACAAAAGAAGACACAAATGTTAAATCTCATGCCACAGGAATCTCAGAAAACAGAGCTATACTTCTCCATTAAAATCTCTGTCTAAAACTGTACAATAAAACTCTATTTTTCTCCTACACTAGCTCTCAGAACTCTCTCCCCTCCAATTGATTTACAATGTATAAATAAAATCCTGCTAGGGGAAAACAAATCAACCCCAAGACAAGGAATTTGTTTCAATTGAAATTACAAAGATAGAATAGATTAATTCATTTATTCTAAAAACAGAACACTGTTTCCCTCGAATTCCTCTTTCCTTTAATACGAAAGCGGATGTTGGAGTTTTTAACGAAGTCATTAAGACAAAAAAGGATGCTATATGCTCTAAAGATAGAAAAACCTCCAAATATTCCAGCCGAGGATTTCTAATGACACGGAGCATAGACTACGGGCAAAATAGATGTCCCGATCTTTGAATGCTGCTTGCATTTTCCATTTCACCTTCCATATCATCCTCCATTTCATTTTCTAGTTTGTGTCCACTTGACCGTTGGTATAAAAATTTGTCTAATCATTGTGCATTTGCGAATCCATGTACCCAATAAAGCAAACGAATTTAGGTCTGCAGGTTATCAATGCACTGAAGAACAACACATTGTCCCTAGATGGAGCCAATGTTGGCCTGTGACCACACACCAAGTGGAGAAGGTGAAAGGAAGGCAAATCCTGACTGTCAAAGAGATTCAAAGGAACCAACCTGCATTTCAATTCAACATAAAGGAGAAAGCATAACTGATAGGGTATAATGGTGAGAAAACTTCATTCCCTCCCTCATTCATCTTGTTTATCCTCTTTACCTTCATTTACCCTCTCTTACCCTTCATTTCCCTTTTCTAAAAGTCCCACACTACATTTCTTCATTTTTGCACCACCGCTCCCTACAAGCCTTAACCTTTACATATTAAAGACTCAAAAAAACTTATCTTGCAGCCGATGTGACTTGGCAGGACCCATCTAACCTTGATACACCACAAAAATCCACATGCAAACCCTCGTATTCTACACTTTCCTTACTTGTTTCCTTTTTGCACTTTGGAATGACTAGTCCATAACATATCGCATATCACACAGTTTAAAACTTACCTCTTAAGCGCCCACAGAGTTTTTGTTTAAGTTGCGATGCATCGGGTCCCACTTTCCCTCCATGTCACTTCCCCACCATCGCACATCGCTCGTCGTAGCTTTTAACAATTACCACCCGTTGCTCCCAGCTAACTTTTGTGACTTGCGATTTGCGGACGTGGTCCCACCACTGCCCGTGCCACCTCACCTCCTCCCCGCACTTCGCCCATCGTAGGTTTTAACACTTAACCTTCGCCTGCCCACACATAAACTTTATGATGTACAATTTTTGGTCGGGTCCCACCTCCCTCCACGTCACTTCCTTTTTCCCCATGCTTCGCACCATTTAGGGCTTACCTCTACTGCTCCATGGTAAAGAATTGCGATTGCGATGCGGCCTGGCTCCGCCGTAATACTCCACTCACCGTGATTAAGCCCTTCCTTCACCACTGTTACCATTCCATTACTTTCACCATTCCCATCCGTTAGCACACATCCCATTACCGCTAAGCCTCTTGCATCTCTCTGTCACTTCCGCTCCACCCCAATACATCCAATGGTCCTTAACATATTTCGGACCCCCCTGGCCTTCGAAATTTAACTATGGGGGGGGGGGTCTGAAATAAGCGGTTTTCATTACCACCCACTCCTCCACGTGCCTTCCTCTCATAATTTCGCACCCCCCTCTCCAATACCGCTTACCACTTGAGACCCCCTCCGAAATTTGGTTCCTTTTTTTGCAATTCAAGACACCGAATGGGCTTTGAATCAGAACATGCAGTTGTGGCTTATGTGGTATGCTCAGGAGATCTCTGCTAAAGAACCAGGTGCGCTCAGTACGAGCGGCCTCCCAATAATGAATTAAATGGAAATCATCAGACTAAGGGAGTGGAGGTCTGAAGGCAATAAATAGAATCGTAAAATGACAATCAGCCTGTACACCTACGACCGCTCCTCGCCATGCCGTCTTGAAGGCTCCCATTATTAGCCTCAATGGGCGACCATGTCCTTTCTGTTTTTGGTTTAATTTGGATGATTTTTCTGGTGAAATCTCAATTTCACCCCATTACTATTTTAATTCTCTCAGTACAGAAGTAATTCCTCAATGTACACTCTGCAAGTTAAGTAGCATGTTTTGATTTCATAGCTATGGGTCGATCATAAATGATCAAGTACCATAGACCCTCCAGGGAAACTCTCTATATATAAATTTATAAAATGAAAGAAGGGTTCCATAATTTTGGAATAATTTTGCTGTAGTTTTGTATGATTGTGCTCCCTGTGCTCTGAGAAACATATTTGGGAGATATGTTTGAACTTAATACAATAAAATGTTGTTATTTGGATTCCAGATGGAGAAAATGAGTAGTATGTATCTATTTTTCTTATGTTATCAGTAATCACTCTTTATGTATAATCATTTGTCATACTATGCTGCTTTGAAGGTCCGTGTAATGTAGCTGCTAGTAGTCTGCAATTTTATTCATGAATTCATGTTTGCATAACGCTCAGGTGTTAACGCTCAGGTATTAATCTTTCCACACTCCCTTAATTTTCTCTCTGCGAACCTCTATTGTTATCCATATCTCATTTATATTCGCTTCCTCTGAGGTCACTGGGGGACAGATTCTTAAATCTCTTAAGCCTGTCTCTTGTGGGTTCATTCTCTATTCTTCCTCTCTACCTCTGCATATTTTTAAGGTTTCTGCTCATTATTTTATACTTGGCTCAATTAAAATCCATAAAGCCTCGCAACCTCTTGAGACCTCTCATAGTTTAGGGAATTCACATGAATCGACTCCAAAGTCTTCTTTGTCCATGAACCACCAAAACCTTTGTTCTCTTATTCCACATTCCGTCAGAGGCATTTATACAATTTTTCACATTTAACCTCTGATTTTAAGATGTCCTAGGCACTGGTATTTTGCAACTCAAGGTTGTATCCATGAGCTACAAAACTCATGACAATGAAAACACTTCACTCTGGACATGTCGTGCTCCTTGCCTTCTTCACCGATCTCAAATTTGGAATAGGATTTCTTTCCCTTCCCCTTATTCGCCATACCATCCAAGGTGAAATTTTCTTCATCATATTCCTTAGATGAAGATCCATCTCTGGTATTCCACCGTAATTCTTCTTGTACCAAATCCGACCAAAGTCGTTCCCAATCTAGCAATTTCTCCCTCCCATTGACAGAGTCCTCATAACTATGCCAACTCTTAGGAAGGCCTAGAAGATTTAGGCTCACCAATTCATCATCTGTGACAGTAATTTAGACACTCCCAATCTCATCTTGACATTGAAAAAACTTTGTTAAATATATCGGAATAGTGTCGCCTTTCTCCATTTCAACTTTCCTGAGATTCTCCTTTAGTGCCAATTTTCTATGATCACTGCTGCTTTGAAATAGATCTGTCAAAGCCTTCCACATTGCATATGGAGTTTCTTTTCCATGGTGACTTGAGACAATGTGATCTCTTACTCCCTCCAGTAAGATCCTCCTCGCCCTTGCAACCTTCTTTTTCCAAGCATCACGATTTGCGACATTTGCTACATTGGGTTTGGGAACATCATTATTAATGAATTATTTCAACCCATTGTCTTCCAGTACTAATTCCATCCTGTCTTTCTAGGCAATATAATTGGAGCTGCCCTCGAGTGCATACTCCAATATCAAGCCATTGAAAGCCATTTCGATCTTGATCTGCCTGTCGCACCAAGATTACTTTTGGAAATTCAAATTCTATTTAGTCAGAAACTTAGCTTCTCCTCCACTATAGTGATTTCCTGTGCTATGATACCATGTAGAATTATATAAAAAATATTTATATCAATGGATTCAATCCTATCAAGAAATGTACTAAAGCTAGATACTGAATCCTTCTAGAAATAAATTGCGTAAAATAAACACGATCACCAATCACAACAAATGCAGAAAGAAAAAAATCAAACCACAACAAAAATATTTTCCTGGGGAAATATTTTTGCTCAAAACTCCTCTATCATATATTTTATATTCCACAAGGAATCATGAAACAATTACAACGCACTCTTCTCACAAGAGTCTCCTGCAATATTCCTATCATCTCACACTGATCCAAACAAAAGTGGGCCAACACTTAGCCAATTCTCAGCTTGTCTTTAGCCTACCTTACTCCCACAATTCCTGATGATTGTAATCCCTATTATTTAGGAATTTCAGCCTTCCTCAACTGCCCTGAGTATCATGGGCATCCTGTGGTGTTTTTACTGCATCTAGGCAGCCTGCTAATATCACAACTGATAGTTAAATTCCCTTTAACCTCTGTCTCAATTGGGTATCCAATGGAATTGACATGCATGAAGCTATTAATAGTAAATCATCAGTTGCATGGAAGATCATTGATTTTGAATTAAATATGATTTAATTCACTTGATCTCTCACTAGTGCAACAAACAGTTACAACTAGTTCAACTGACTTTAACTCACCTAACTGAGTTAGGTGATTACTCATGCATTAAACTCATGCACTTAACTGCAAATTGAACTCTAAAACACATAAAATATCTATGCATGCCTCACCAACCACCCTCAACTCGAAATTCGTGAGCTAACTAAGTTTATCACACTCAGTTAACTATCACAAGTGATCATGAGATAAGATTACATTTTATTGTCCAATTTAATTAAGGTATAATTAAATTTAACACATATCCAATATAATAAATAAATTGAATTTCACACTAATGTATCACTAGGATCCATCACTACACGACCTTTTGTCCCACACTAGTGTAGGTGCTATCATGTTGTTTCTGGATGCCAATTTCATTGTTTCTTGTTGCAAAATTCAACACTAGAGTCATTAGTGTAATTGTTATCCTACCTATCTATAACTCTTTGAAGGACAATCAATACATCTTTTTTGTTATAACCAAGATATGTAAAGACTTTAATCAAGTGTTTTCTCTTATTCTCCTTGTGATCTTACCCAAATATTTTGAAGGCTCTAGTAGCTATGGTTTTGACGACGCCAATATTTTGTGAAGGAAAGTGGTGAGATTTAGAATGAAGGTAGTTTTTTGTGTGGGTATTCTTCTGATGGAACTTATAATCTAAATTTACATAAGGTTTCCTTATTATTAATATATCTAGGAAGTGTATGCAACCCTTCTCTCTAGTTTCCATGGTGAATTTTATATCTATTGAGTTTCTATCAAGGTGTTGCAAGAACTTTGAGAGTTATTATTTCCCATGTTTCTAGATGACATTAGTGTCATTAACGAATCTCTTCCAAATCTTAGGATTTAGGTGGTAGATTTTGAGAGTTAAGCTTTCAAATATTTTCATATGAAGGTTTTCTACTACTAGAGATAGCATCTCCATTGGTCTACTCATAATATTCACACCTAAAGTTGAAGAAAGTAGACATGAGACAAACTTCCACAAGATTTTCTATTTATGGGTTAGTCACCTCTTTAATTATTTGGATAACCTCATTTAGGGGTATTTTTGTGAAGATGGATACTATGTAAAAGTTTATTATGATGTCTTCAAGATTGAACTTCTCATATTTGATTAATTTAACAAATTTATTGTAGTCTTTAATGTATGAGTCACTATGTCCAACTAAGGGGCTTATAGCCTTGGCCACAAATTTGCTAGATGATAGGTTGGAGAAATAATTATGTTTACTATTGGTCTTAATTGAATGCCATCTTTGTGGATTTTAGATATTTGTATATTCTAGAGACTATCTCGCCATTAGGTATCAATATTCTCTTCGTCTAGTCATCAAGGTTAGAGGATAGAATAGCCTTGTTAACTCTTTGATTACTTTTGTGATAAGGTTACTTGTAATATTCTTGTAGATGCCACTCTCAGATATATGCTCTTTCATTTTCTTTTTGTAATATTCAAGGTTCATTACTATTGTAACACCACCCTTATTTTCTTTTAGGATGAAAATGTTAGGATTATCTATGAGGCTTCTTAAATCTATGTGTTCTTCTCTGCTAATATTAATTTTTGGTGTTTTAAGATTCCCCGGGATAACCAAACAATCTTATCTATTACCGTCTTTCATAGTGTCAGTGAGTGTCTGAATACTGTCCTCAATACTAAATATAATTTCTTCTATAGGAATATATTTATGAGTAATATAAATGTTTAATCCTTTCTTGAGTACCTCTTATTTAATGTTATTGAGTGGATATAGTTTGAAAGATTGACCAATTTTCTATCATTTTTGATGTGACCAATGTTTTGATATGTACTCATTTGTGTGATGGTGGGTCCATTGATATATCAATATTATGAGTATTAGACTTCACTTCTAGTATGTGTTGAAAATGCAGCAAGATGATGGAGCTTAGTGAAATGAAGTCGCCTTCACTAAGTGGGCCCGCAGGCAAATTCTGGTGCAAAATCTATTTTTAGACTATGTCTATTTTTAGACATATGGAGCATGGTCTGGGGATTGCAGTATGAGATTCTTGGAGTATGTGTCATGTTGGTAAAAATAGATGGGACTCTATTTTTGTGACCTATAGGTCGAAGAGGTCGAAGTCTATTTTTAGACTGCCTCTCCTAAAAATAGGGAAGTCAAATATTATTTACCCTTAATAATATTTGGACTCTAAACAGTAGTTTACTCTCTTGGAGCACTTCAGTTCGAGCCTTGGAAGTGGCTCATGAATCTGACAGAGGAATTACGCTATTCCCAAGGGTTTGATGGCATCATGCATCGTTGACTTCAGTTAGAACTTCAGTGGGAGAAGTTTGGTGGAGTTAATGAGACAGATAGTGGAGTTGTGTTCTGTTTATTTTAGTTGAACTAGTTGAGATTAGTTTAACTAGATAATCAATTAGTTATGAGTGGAGTGAATTAAATATTATTTAATTCATTAATTAGTAACTCATTATTCAACTCAAGAACACATCAGTTCACTACAGTGCATGATCAGTTCAGTGGAGACCAGTGAAAGAGGTAGATGAAAGGGTGAAGTTAGCTATCAGTGGCGACATCAGTTGTGCATGAGATTTGCACCACACTTGGAGGATTTGTCCATGAAAATTGCGCAGTCAAGCAAAGGAGATTAAAACCTTGGATCTCTATATAGACAGGCCTGGATTGCGCAATAGAGGCAAGGCAATTGGCGGTGAGTTTTGAACCAGTAACCTGTTCAAAACTGAGCTAGATTGTGGGTAACTGTATGAGAAAGTACTGAGTACTTGTGAGGAGTATTATACTGAGTTTGTTACTTGATTTCTCCATTATAATATACACAATAGCTGCGGGGTTTTCAGCTATAAGCTTTCCCCATACATACTGTGTTAATGTGTATGATGATTTGATGTGTTATCGCTTGATTTTATTTACGCATGTTTGATGATCTGAGTGGAAGAGATTATGTGTTGCATATAAATTCGAATTGTATGTGATCAGGATAGTCTCGGTGGATAATTAATCATTATTCAGCAAATTTATACATGGTATCGGAGCTATTGAAGCAGATATTGATCATCACAGTGATTACAAACTTATTTCGGTAGACAGAGTCTGCATGCGGGCCGGGTAGCCTCCGGATTCATCTTTCTTCGGAAAGTGAAAGGTCTGGTAAATGCCCCTTGCAGTCAATCTCTGTGCTAGAAATAATTTGTTCTCACAGATCTAGAGCGGTTGAGATTTGAGGTGGAATTCGAATTTTGCAGCAGTTTTGTTTTCTTGGTGCCAGTGTTGAAAATGTATTTCAACGGTTTGCGACTCGAATATGCTCTTGAAGGCAGTTCGAATTATGTTGCATGGAAGGATCGCATGGAGGCAGTATTAGAAGATAATGGTCTGAAGGAGTTCATAGATATGGATGTCCAAAAGCCCACTGATCCTGCTGAAGTCGAAGTATGGCAAAAGAAGATGGCGGAATGTCGAAGGATCCTGTTGGAGGGCGTCAAGGATCATATTGTATCCAGCCTGCATGGAAAGGATTCTCCATTTCTAATTTTGAAAGCTTTGACGGATCTATTCCAGAGTAAGAGTGACCAAAGGAAGCTGGCGCTCAAAGATAAGATCAGGAACATCAAGATGGAGAAAGGCGACAGTATCGCCAAATACCTCACGAAGTTCACTCAGTGCAGAGATGAGCTGGGAAGTGTGGGGGTGACTGTCGAAGACGAGGAAATGGTCGACCTGGCTCTCCTTGGTCTTCCGAAGGCTTGGCACTCATATCAAGATAGTGTCAATGGTCGGGAGAAGCTGCCGGGATGGGAGCGCCTTTGGGCGGATCTCATGCAGGAGGAGATAAGGAGGACTACTCGGGATGGGTCTTCATCAAAGGGAGCCGATGAAGAAAATTGCGCTTTGGTTGCCAAAGCAAAGAAGGGGAAGGGTAAGAAAACTTCTCATTCCGGTGCAAAGGGCAAGAAGCAGGATATGGCGAAAGTGAAGTGTTTTCACTGCCATGATCACGTACATTATGCTACCAATTGTCCAAAGAAGAAGAAGAACAAGCAAGCGGGAAGATCTGCAGATGGAGAAGCTTTGGCTTCACAGTTCGAGCTTGACTTTTCACTAATCGCATGCTTGGTTTCAAGTGTGATGGGATCGGTGTGGTTCTTGGACAGCGGTGCGTCATTTCATATGACGGGAGATCGGGAGTTGTTCTCAGATCCGGAGGACAAGGATTTGGGTATGCACATCGAGATGGGCGATGACGGTAGATACAGTGCGACTGGTATCGGTACCGTATCCTTTCAGAGGGAGTCTGGTAAACCCTTTGTACTGAAGGATGTCATGCATGTACCCGGATTGAAGAAGAACCTGATTTCAGTAGCGATGTTGGAGGATAAGGGGTATGATGTGGTCTTCAGCGAAGGAAAAGCCTTCCTGCGCAGTAAGACTACCGGAGAGACCTGGAAGATAGGGGTTCGAACCAAGAACCTTTATCAGTTGCAGGTAGATGGCTGCGCAACTATGGCATGCAAGGCGGGAGAAGTGGTGAGCCGGGATGATGAGGGCGAACTGTGGCACAGGAGATTGGGCCACCTTCACCATGGAGCTTTGAAGATCCTACAGCAGATTTCTATTGGGCTTCCTAAGGGCACTCTTGCGCAGTCAGATCAGTGCAAGGGGTGTACTTTAGGGAAGTATGTGAAAGCCACCTTTCACGAGAAGGATAGTCGCGCCACGACGATCCTTGAGAGAGTTCACACAGACGTGTGTGGTCCTTTCTCAGTTGCTTCGACAGCAAAGCACAAGTATTATGTGATCTTTGTTGATTATTTCTCTCGAAAGTGCCGGATCTTCTTCATGCAGAAGAAGAGCGATACATTCGCGAAGTTCTGTGAGTTTAAAGCACTGGTCGAGAAGGAGTCGGGGAAGAAGGTGATTGCTCTAAGGAGTGATAACGGTGGTGAATTCATCGCGGCTGAATTCAAGGAGTTCTGCAGCGCAGAAGGGATTCGGAGAGAGCTCATCGCACCCCATAACCCACAGCAGAACGGGGTGGCTGAGCGGAAGAACAGAACGATCGTGGGTGCTGCACGGGCGATGTTGCATGATCAGGGCCTACCCCTTCACTTGTGGGCTGAGGCATGCAATACAACAGTGTATGTGCAGAATCGTTGTCCTCACAAGGTTCTTGGCATGAGTACACCGGAGGAGGCTTATTCTGGCAAGAGGCCTGATATTTCCCATTTGTGGATTTTTGGTTCTCCTGTCTACATGCATGTGACGAAGGATGCGAGAAGGAAGCTGGATCCAACTGCTGAGGTTGGAATATTTGTGGGGTACACCGATACACCTCACAACTGTCAGGTGTATTTGTCAGACAGTCACAAGACTGTTGTGCGACGGGATATAAAATTTCAGGAGGAGAAAGCCATGCAGTGTTCGCTTGAGAGGGAGCTACACTTGCATGCAGATGAGGAGCTGTTAGTTCCTAAGGAGGAGCTTCCGGATGTGGATCACCCACAAGAGGAGGTTCAGGAGGTGGAAGAAACCACCCAGGCAGCGCCAACCATCAGAGGGCGCATGCGCACTACAGAAGCTGAGCGACTGGCTCGGGATGCAGAGAAGGTTGTAGGACCACCTACAGCACAGCGCAGACAGAGACAGTCACCTGATCAGTACACTGGATACATGGCTCTTATGAGTCAATGTGTTGTGACGGAGCCATCCTCTTTTGAGGAAGCCGTGGAGGAACCCGCATGAGTTGATGCCATGATCGAAGAATATGATTCGATCATCAGGAACAGTGCATGGGAGATTGTCCCAAGACCGGTTGGGAAATCAGTTGTAGGTTCGCGATGGATCTACAAGGTGAAGCAGGCGGCTGACGGGAGTGTGGAGAAGTACAAGGCGAGATTTGTCGCCCGTGGCTTCTCACAGATCGAGGGGATTGACTATGAGGAGACTTTTGCACCTATCGCAAGGTACTCTTCCATACGGATGATCCTTGCTCTCTCAGCGCAGATGGGGTGGCACATTCATCAGATGGATGTGAAGACTGCGTTCCTCAATGGAGTTATTGAGGAGGAGGTGTACATAGAGCAGCCTGAAGGTTTTGAGATCTTCAGCAGGGAGTCGCATGTGTGCCGACTCAAGAGAGCACTGTACGGGCTGAAGCAAGCACCTCGTGCTTGGTACACTCGGATAGACAGCTACTTCACCGGGCTTGGATTCTCCAAGAGTGAGGCAGATCCAAACCTGTACCAGATTGTGGTGAAGGGGAAGCTGTTGATCATCGTACTGTATGTAGATGATCTGATTTTTACTGGCGATGAGCAGTTGATACTTTCATGCAAGGAGGATCTTGCATGAGAGTTTGATATGAAGGACTTGGGCATCCTTCATTATTTCCTAGGATTGGAGATTTGGCAGCGCAGCGGAGGAATTTTTGTTTCTCAGGGAAAGTATGCCCGGGAGATTCTGGAGAGGTTCAACATGCAAGGCTGCAAGCCTGTTGACACTCCTCTTCCTGGTGGTTGGAGGAAGGAGGATGCTACTTCAGCGGAGGTAGTGGATGCCACTGTCTATCGACAGTTGGTGGGGTCGCTTATGTATCCGGTCAATACACGACCCGATATATGCTATGCAGTTAGCCAGCTTTCGCAAGCTATGGTTAAGCCTACCAAGCTCTTTTGGAAGGCAGGCAAGCATGTATTGCGCTATATTAGAGGCACATCGGGATATGGATCATGGTACAGACAGGAGGATCAGTTGAGGCAGCATGGCTTCACAGATTGGTATCATCATATCAGAGATTGTGTTCAGTGGAGAATCATGATGCTTTCATATGCTCCCACGGAGGATCAGGATGCCGACATCCTGACGAAGGCGCTCACCAGGAGCAAGTTCGAATTCCATAGAGGCAGGATAGGGGTTGCTGATAATCCATATCTTGCTGAGAGGGAGTGTTGAAAATGCAGCAAGATGATGGAGCTTAGTGAAATGAAGTCGCCTTCACTAAGTGGGCCCGCAGGAAAATTATGGCGCAAAATCTATTTTTAGACTATGTCTATTTTAGACATATGGAGCATGGTCTGGGGATTTCAGTATGAGATTCTTGGAGTATGTGTCATGTTGGTAAAAATAGATGAGACTCTATTTTTGTGACCTATAGGTCGAAGAGGTCAAAGTCTATTTTTAGACTGCCTCTCCTTAAAATAGGGAAGTCAAATATTATTTACCCTTAATAATATTTAGACTATAAACATCAGTTTACTCTCTTGGAGCACTTCAGTTCGAGCTACAGAAGTGGCTCATGCATCTGACAGAGGAATCACGTGGTTCCCAAGGGTTTGATGGCATCATGCATGGTTGACTTCAGTGGCAGAAGTTTGGAGGAGTTAATGAGACAGCTAGTGGAGTTGTGTTCTGTTTATTTTAGTTGAACCGATTGAGATTAGTTTAACTAGCTAATCAATTAGTTATGAGTGGAGTGAATTAAATATTATTTAATTCATTAATTAGTAACTCATTATTCAACTCAAGAACACA
Organism: Pinus albicaulis; assembly: GCA_034641835.2. Taxonomy (NCBI): domain Eukaryota; kingdom Viridiplantae; phylum Streptophyta; class Pinopsida; order Pinales; family Pinaceae; genus Pinus; species Pinus albicaulis. The sequence continues at coordinate 1,461,439,896 of CM076577.1, read as the reverse complement.
TCGGTTCACTACAGTGCATGATCAGTTCAGTGGAGACCAGTGAAAGAGGTAGATGAAAGGGTGGAGTTAGCTATCAGTGGCGACATCAGTTGTGCATGAGATTTGCACCACACTTGGAGGAATTTTCCATGATGATTGCGCTGTCAAGCCAAGGAGATTCGAACCTTGGATCTCTATATAGACAGGCCATGATTGCGCAATAGAGGCAAGGCAATTAGTGGTGAGTTTTGAACCAATAACCTGTTCAAAACCAAGCTAGTTTGTGTGTAACTTTATGAGAAAGTAATGAGTACTTGTGAGGAGTATTGTACTGAGTTTGTTACATGATTTCTCCATTATAATATACACAATAGCTGTGGGGTTTTCATCTATAAGCTTTCCCCATACATACTGTGTTAATGTGTATGATGATTTGATGTGTTATCGCTTGATTTTATTTCCGCATGTTTGATGATCTGAGTGGAAGAGATTATGTGTTGCATATAAATTCGAATTATATGTGATCAGGATAGTCTCGGTGGATAATTAATCATTATTCAGCAAATTTCTACAGTATGTGTTTGATCATAGTGATATGATTATCTATATGAGTGATTCTTGTGTCAGTGATTTCCCTACTTTTTTCATCATTGTTACTCATTAAGGAATCAAATGGTAAATGTGGTTTGTAAGTGGTTTAAACAACATTATCATTGTGGTCATTTTAATCTTTATTTTCCATTGATAGTATACAAATATAATTTAACACCAAATATTCGTTATTGTTAATAATCAAATCCAAGTGCTAAAATATATTCAAAGCTAATGGTACATCTAAGGTTTTTTTCCTCGTATGTTCGAATATATGTATTAGGTTTAACAATGTTCCCAACAAATATATCTTCATTTTTAACATTATTCTTAATAATGTTCAAATTGCTTGTTAGACAAATTATTTGAGTGGTGTTATCCATCAATGTGTTAGGCATGCATGGAACCTTTTTTCCATTCACTTTTTCAGTGTTCATTACAATATTCTGATATGAATTTATGTGCTTCATCAATTTTGTGTTTATACTACTTGTATTCATCAATTATGTGTTGATACTATTTGTAAAATTAGTTCATGCTACAATTTTTAGATTCGTAAGTGCCTTGATAAGTTCCATGTCTAGGTTTGTACTCAAAACATTGTTTATGGAAACCTCCTTCTTTATATTATACATATTTCCTAACTCGGTATGATATATATTCTATCTATTTTTTATTTCTACAATTTGTGTATTCATGGTTACAAAACTATTTTGCATATTTGTATGCCTATCTGCTATAATTCCAATTGCTTCCCTGTCTACAATTTTTCTTATACTTGGTTCGTTCATCGTCTAGCTCTAGTTCCAAATATGGTATAACATTTGTTACTTGTTTTGTGAAAAGCCTATCGAGTTTCCTGGCTTGTCTTTGACGTGTCTTTCTTTTATCATTTCTGGCTTTGAGGGTTTCTTGGCATTTATGGTTTTCCATAGGTCCCATTAAATTAATGAGGCTAGCATTAAATGGGGAATTGAAGTTTGTTTGGATAGATTGTTCAAAATACTTCTAACTCTCCTGATTTCCTTGTGTAGAAGTTATACCTCAAATTTGTTGAACACCATAGATTTAAAATGATTGCATAGTTTATGATGAACCCTAATTTATTTGGTAATGATGATTTTATCCAGTGTATCTTTTAATAATTCAAGATCAACCACTCTTCTTCCGATTTTGAACCTTTGATTTTCAAGTGAACAAACCTCATTGCGAATACCCCTTCCATATTGTGTCAAAATTGTAGTTTTACAACTTCTGTGGTTGGTTGTTTACTGATGAAGGAAGATCCACATATGTGAGATTTACTGTCAACATTTCAAAGCCACCAGCTAAGTCGATTTTCAAGATATGAGGAAAGATGAAGAGCAGAGGAGGGACATATAATAGATAAGCATGGTTAGGAAACCTAATCATGACTAAAGACAATATTTTTTAATTACAAATATTATAATATAGTGATAATGGTTGAGGGTATATAAGAATTAAAATTGAATTATTTAAATTATGTTTGAAATTAATATTAAAGGTTAATTGAATTAATGAAAAGAGTATAAAATGTGTATCTAAATAATATCAACGTATTCATAAATTAGGTCCCTTATAATATAAATGTATATTATTGCACACGTGTGCACACACACATGAGGTAATACATATATTTATATGAAGACTTGTGTTTCATATATATATATATATATATATATATATATATATATATATATATATATATAAAATCTTAAATGTGAAAATTGCCTAAGAAAGAGATGAAACAAAAGTAACAAGGGATTAAGAAAAAGAGAGAATAAGAAAGGGGCCAACTATGAGAAATAGGTTCAGTAGAGGAGAAGGGTGGGGAGGAGAAAAGAGTTTTTAATAAGGGAGGATGAGGGGTGATGGGGGAGAGAGTTTAGAAGAGGGGAATGGGAGAGAAAGGTAAAGAGTAGGGGAGAATAATGATAATCATAAATGGATAAGAAAGGGGAGGAGAGGAGGGTAATGGGAGACAAATATAAGAATAAAAAAAGAGAAATAAAGGGAGGAAGAGAGGTGAGAGGGAGAGAGAAAAAAGTGCAAGTGAGGTTAAGGTAGGTTGAAAGATATAGAGGTGAGCAAGCAGGTTAAGGGAGAGAATATAAGGGAGGGGAAGGAAAGGCGAGGGAGGGAAAGATAAGTGGGAAATAATTATATGAATTTTAATTGAAGGAGAAAAGGAGCCAAAATGATGGTCTATATGGAAACATAAATTGTGGTTTCTGGAAAGAAAGGGAAACCAATTACTATTAATGTCAAGGACAATATCTTTATTAACGTTGTTTGTTTATTTCTTGATTTCAAGTGCTTCTCTAACCCGATGTTTTTAATATTGATTATCCTTGGCTAAGATCTTGGTTTCATCTATATATACATCAGATTCTTTGTAGACTTAGCATGTTTTGCCAATGTTGAATTTTTTATTCTTTCATGTTTTATATCTAGGGTTTTGATGACATCATTAGTTTGTGCAATAAAATTATAAGATGGAAATAGAAAGAAAGTGAGGGGGGAGAAGGAGAGGTTTCAAATTGGCCTCATTGCATGTAATGGTTTTTCTTAATGGAATTCTTCTTCTCCAATTATCTCCCCCTCTCTCTCTTCATTTTTTTTGACGTATTCAATTGTTGAATTTTTATCAATGTTCTTGTGATTAGGTTTATGGCATATCTATATTTTTTCTCCCCCCCCCCATCATTCAAGCCTATTGGACCTTAGTCCCCAATATATGGATCACATATATAGCTATAACTTACAAATCATAAAGAATATATATGACATAATATCAAATATGGAATTTACACAAGTATCGAACCACTAAAAAATTAATTAATATGCATAAAATGAAGTTTATGCATATACCATAGCCTTATCAGAAATCTAGCATAATCCACTAGCTCTCTAAAATCCTAAATAGAGTAAAATATGAAAACCTTAGCTAAACCAATGTGATCCAACAAGAATGATTCATTGAAGTAAGTATTCCAATGATCAGGTGCTCATTTTTATGCTAAAAAATCAAAGTTCTCAGAATGGAGCGAAACCTGAAGGAACACACAGTGCTCTTCGTTCTGAATCCGACGCACTTCGTTTCATGCAAAATGGACTTTGTATGCTCCCAAAAATGAGTTATGTTCGCTTTTCTAAACATGAAAAATTAAAAAAAAAAGACACATAGGTGCCTAGTCAAAAATCCGTACTGCTGATGTGGCATGCTAACTGGGCAAGGTTGATTTTTTCATTTCCTTCGATGAATAATGGAATACCAAGTGGGAACATGGTATTGGTGAAATTTTCGGGTTATGTGGAAAGTTATTACTGGTTTGAAATTTGGTCCAATTGGGTGAGGACATATGGTGCAGCCTAGGGCCACCACGTTCCCTCCCCACCTATGGTGGATCGTGGATAAAAAATTTATGGTTAAGTCCGGGCAGAGGCACCGGGGTTCGACCTCACGACCCACCACAAGTCAACGCCACGTGTTACCATTCCATCACACAGTTAGTTCTTAACTGTATACATTTCCATATGTATTTAAATTGTGTAATTTTCGATAGTGAGGGTAGAGGGGACTAGCCCCCAATGCATAGAACCATGCCTCATAACCACTGGCAGAGGGTTAGCACAAAAACGCGGAATTTACATAGTAATCACCGTTAATTATTACTAATCCAAGTTTATTACCACTAAAAAATATTAGCACTAAGTGCTGATTAAAGCACTAAACACACTTAATTAATTTAAATGTGCTTAGTTACATTTTAACAAGATTAAGTTGACAGATCGCTAATTTCGGCAGAAACTGCTAGTTTAACTCCAGCTAGCCAGATTTAGCTCCAGTTAGCTAAATTTAGGCTTTAAATTCTGGAGAAAATGTAAATGGTCATAAATTTTGGAGTTTTGACCAAATCAAGTGCAGAAAGAGGCTAGATGACCATTTTTTGGAATTATGGGCTCATTGGTGCAGGTTTCAGGAGCAGAAAAACATTGCAAACATGTAATTTTGCAAATTTGAGCATAATAAAGAGGCCCAAGCCAGGGAAGCTGGACCAAGAAAATGTAGCCCAGGTGGGGTGAACTCCTTCATTAAATACCTATGTTGATGTGTTGTATGGTGATGTACTGTACTTTTATTTGCTGTTGTTCAACCTTTACTTTATGTTAAATCTTTCATAAAATTAACTTGAAAAACACTCATGAGACTTGATAATTTGCAAGAGAACTTGAACCCTTAAGCACACATAAGAGATTTTTTTCAAATTATGAAAGAGGAATTAGCTGAGCATTACTAGCATCATCCATTCATATCATCCAAAGTGAGATATTTCCTTTTATTATTCACCAAGTACAACCTATGGTTTCATCTTGAAACCATAATATTTGAATATTCAAGTGATGAAACTCTAACTCTAGGCTTCAGAATATCATGAAACCCTGGAGACTCCGAGAGAGAGAGAGAGAGAGAGAGAGAGAGAGAGAGAGAGAGAGAGAGAGAGAGAGAGAGAGAGAGAGAGAGATATTGTACAAATGAAGATATAAAAGAGAAAGGATGACTAGTGCACACGAGTAAATAAAATTATGAGTGAGTAGATAACTCTCTCCTTCCTTTATGGGAGGTAAGGGAGGCCAACAATACAAGCCCATATAGACTCCATCGCTCCTTCTAAGCCATTTACTGTATGGGTCTAATCCCATTTCATGAACACTATTGCAACCTAGATGTATTTGAGTCAACTGCAATCTCCTATATAGGAATCCGAGCTACCCAATTCTATCTTGGCTTAATTCATTCCTCCAAGATGAATTTTATCCTCGCCCTATTTAGGGTGTTCCCACAACAACAAATACTGTCCATGTGGCCACATGAAGGATGTCACCCAAGTTTTCAAGAGAACTCAAATACCCTAGGGAATAATACTAAGCAAGCATCCAATTGAGTTCAAACAACCATTGAATAATCCATCTCCAATGTGAAAATAAATGTTGGACCATATCTTGTGTGCAAATCCATCACGGACCATCTAGGGGCTGAGTATACAAATTATATCCAAAGTGTCATGAAGCATCACCAAATATGGCGTAAACACTTTCAGAGTAATCTGAAACCTAAAAATGTCTACAAATGTTTTTCCTTGTTGTTGTTTGTTGTAGCTTTCAATATCATCCTCGATGAAAGCCAAGATATGCAAAGACACCAACATAAAAATAATCAAAGCACATGATACATAAATGATTTAAAATAACCTATACAAGTGATTAAGGAATCTTGTACCGATCATTATAATGATGAATGTTGGAAAGAAAAATGTACTTGTATTAATGAAATATGGAAGCATATTATAACTGATGCCTTGATGTTGTGAAGCTCCTTCCATCTGTCTTCACTCTAAGCCTTGTCTTGAAAAGTAGTATGGTCATAGTTTGGATACTTTAGAAGGATACAATGGAAGTATGAGAGCCAAATTTATTTCAAGAGTAAAAAATCCAACCCCTTCTCCGTGCAAGCCCATTGAATTTATATACTAGAGAAGGGTAAGAGGAGATAAGAGATGGATGTTAAGATCCACTTAGGTAGGGGTGAGATCCACTATGGTAGAGATGAGATCCACTATGGTAGGGATGCAAACTCATATCCACACTGTACAAAAAGATACCTCCATGAGGCTTCTAAAATACCGATGCAACATGTAATGCAAAAAATTGTGTCGATGACTCAATTCATTATATATTCAACCTATGTCGTCGCAGGCTATAATGGTGAAAACTTCGTTGACCTTAAAAATAGGTTTCTTTAAGGCATTTTCTTAAAATTCTTATCTTTCATAGAGAGTTATTTCTTCCATTTTATTCACGGAACGGTGGCAATGATACTTCAAATAACGAAGGTTAGAGATATAACATCGTTTGAAATAGATGCGAAAAAATGATATGTAACATTAAGGGACTTGGGGAAAAATAAAAAATGACATGTATGTTGGAAATACTAAGGGGGATGAGTCAAAATTTCACTCTTTTTACAAATTTGGTTAGATTCCTTTAAACATTCAGAGCGTTAAAAAAAATCATGAATCATCATCACATCATATAGACATTGCATAGGAAATTTCACTCAACAAAGCTTCATTATGTATGCTTACACACAAATTTACCATTCACAACCAGAAGCAAGTAAAATACTCCCAAGTTTTTTACCAACAAGGTTGGAAGGAAGTAGCTGCTCCCTAAGTCTGAAGATATTTGCAGACTTAATTTGAAGGGGCCTTCAGTCCCCTATTACATTCAACAACACTTTTGCTGCACTTCCACTCAATCATTCTGCCCCACAATTATTTTGACTAATCTTGGGCTATCGTACCTAGGACAATGACCTAGCTACAAATAATATTCAACCACAATAGTCCAAACTCAACCTATATACATAAAATATTCAATACTACTAATTCAATGAGTCGCAACTTCAAACTGTTGGATGATGCACAAACATTGACCAATCACACTACTGTACAAATTTCCTTAGTTTCTTCTATTGATATATGATTGTTGTCACTATATATTTGCAATATAAGGATGATGTGATTCCTATACCCTTGAAGTTAAATATGTGACTTAGATGCTTATGCCCTTAGCACTTACCCATTTTGAAAAAAATCATCTTCCAATGTAGCACCAATGTACTTGAGAAATACAAATATTAATATGAACAATCCATGTACTTATGATTCCTTTAGGGTTATAAAAAATTGATGCATATTATTGTATATGCAACTATCGAAAGGAATCTTACACCAAGCAACCTTGCATCACGACTTTTTCCAGGATATATGTCTCAAATCTATGCACTTTTCTACTGTAGAAATCCTCTATTGCTGATCCACACTTAAACCTTGAACCATTTTCCTTTAACTTTGATTAATGTAGATGCCCTTTGCTGATGCCACTACCACTGTGCCTAGAAAAAGATATAGGATATGTGTAGTGTTCAATACATAATTATGTAAAATATTTCCTTGCTTCTCATGCAAACGATGCACAAATTTACTTCTCAAGGTGAGCCATTATGACATGTATAGTGAGATAGGGAAGTTGTAAAACATACTCTAGTCAATCTTCTATGCTAAGGTTTTTTCCTTTATATTTATGATTTTTTACAAGTCTTGAAAGGTTAATGAGCAAGCCATCATGTATTTCTATGTAATTTTTTTCATAGGTGTGATCATAATGTGAAAATCGTGGATCTAATCATAAAATCCTACCTCAGAATATGCCTCATAGATACTTTTGAATTTATCCAAAATTAATACTTCAACAATTATCAACGAATCTCAGAAATGGAGGGTTAATGTTGTTTGAGTTTTTCCATTAGAGATCCATAGAAAATTTCTTGTCATCAAAACATGATATCTTAGTTAGAAATACATCGACGACCAAAACATTTAGTGAGTCATAATGGTCATTTGTATCATACAAAAGTTGCTCATATTTAAAGATTTATTACAGGGTATCTTTTAACCTCAAGTTTATGTCATGAGACTTCCAAGCTTATATTAAGACAAATACGATAGATTTTACAAGAGTGGCTCTAGGCTTCTATTATAAGCTTTAAATTTACCTTCATCAAATTTATGGGCCCATTTGTAGCGGAAAAAAAACCACATCATTACTGATGGAATCAAATTATAAAATATATTATAGCATGGATAAATATGACTATTTTTTCAATGTTGCGATCAGGTTTCGATATTACAATATTGCTTTCAAAATTGAATGCAAAGATCTATGTATTTTCTTTATAATATGAGGCATAATATCGCTTGAATTCCTTTCCATTATTTCTTGATTCAAGGAGCTGAGATCATCACACCGTCACTAATTAGAAAGTCACACCAACTTTTAGCTCATTCAAATAAACTACATAATGACTTAATCACGTTCTCTGATGGGCTCTGAATATGTGCACTCTAGATAGGAAAAACAAAAATATTAGTTCTAGCTTTCAAAGAGAGGCTAAAAGTTTTCCTTTACTCTACCTTCAACCTGGTCTAAATATGTGTCAAGTAAGAGTTTGGACTAGTTCAATACGCACTTTGTGAAAACCATGCCCAAAACCCACCAAAGAAGTCCAACAAATTGTCAAAAAATCAATCTAATTTTAGGTTCACACATTACTTCACAAAGGACACATATACTCTGTAATGCACTTAATAAAAAACAGTAATTTTAGGTTCATAAATTACTTCACAAAGCATGAAAATACTCTGTAATGCGCTTAATAAAAAACACTGTAATTTCAGGTTTGGACATTTCTTCACAAAGGCCGCATATACTCTGTAATGTGCTTAATAAAAAACGCTATAATTTCAGGTTCATACATTACTTCAAAAAGGCCACATTTACTATAGGTACTCAAACTTTAGACTTAGATCAAAGGAGAGTTCGATCTGTCCATAATATGCTATGAATCATTTCCCTAGAGAGGGTCAGGAATTTGAAAAGAATGTAACTTTTAAACACCCTTATGTATGCTCCAAATTTGTGGGTTTCTCAAGAGTTTTTCAATAGTGGTATAGATCGGGTGAAGTCTTCAACGAGTAACTTCAAGATTAGTGGCAAAAATCACATCAACGATGCTTTAATTGGCATGCAAACTTTTTTGGATTCATCTACAAAAATAAGAGACCAATGAAGCCCTTACCATAACACAAGAAAGGAAATCACCAACCCAATAATCCTTCCAAAACTTTGCCTCCACCTTCGATCTTCACCACTCGAATCTTGTTTCAATGAGAATAGCGAATTTCCTTCATAGTCTTTGAAAAATATTGACCACCCTTTATATATATTTTTTAGAAACACCGATGTAGGTCAAGTGAGGTGCCTTCTAGAGATCCAACATGAAACTTTGGAGGGAGACATTTAAATTCAAATATAAACTTAAAACCCACATTTAATATTTATTTTGAAAAAAAACAATTCAAATTTAAACTTTAAAACCCTCATTTAATATTTATATTTGAATTTTAAGACCACTCCAAAATATTAAGGAATTATTGAATGAGGGTTCAACAATGTAAACTTTGAAACGGGAATTGTACTAAGTATCCGTTTTTTTGAGGTAGCAAAAAAGTAATCTAATTTTGAAAAGTGTTGATTCAGAATACACTTCTTTTTTTTTAGCATAATTTTGACACATACTTTCTTATATATCAAGTATAAACATTATTTTTAAAATGTTAGTGATTTTCATGTTGATTTTCAAGAGTGTTGATATCAGCATCAACCCCTTTTTTTAGAAGACTTATTTTTTGAATTTAAATTTTATATGTATTAAATGTGGATAGTTATTTTCTAAATTTAACAATTTTTGAAGTAGTTGTCTTCTTTTTTTTCCTTGACATATTTTTTTTAAAGTGTTTTTAAGGTTTGTATTTTTTGGTTTTTCTTTTCATTTTTTTTGTAGCGATATATTTGATCTTTTGCATAGTTTAAAAAAAATGTTGAAATTTTAAAGTTTCGATCTTCTATATATTTACATATTTTTAATTAATATTTCAATGCACATTAAATAATTATCACTAAAAAAATAATAATTTTTAACAATTGACATAAAAATACACATTTTGAATATATATAACAAAAAAATACACATTTTGAGAATTTTTTGCAAAAAGTGACATGTCAAATAAACGATTTTATAAGAAAAAATTAACAAAAAAAGGTTTAAAAATTAACAATTTTATGAATTTTATATCAAATAATAATAATAATTATCACAATTGTTTTTCAAAAATTAAATGATTCACGTAAAAATTAAAGTCAAAATCACATAATACAAATATTAAATGTATAATAACAATAACTGAATACTTATTCTTGTCAAACCAGGAGGTAACTCCTCAAATCAGAATGTGTATTAGCTGAAGAATGTACATGCATTTATACATGGGGGTGAGGCTATTGGGATTCATCTTCCAATGACTCTTGGCCTTCCTTATTTCCTGATATTATTTATTATACAAAATTACATATCCACACCCATCCCATAGGATTAGGTGTCAACATTCCCCCCTTTAATCCGAAGGGATGTTGGTGAGCCCAAGCATCGATCTGAACCTTTCAAACTTTTCTCTTCCAAGTACTTTGGTGAAGATATCAGCAGTTTGCTCATTTGTGGAACAATGATGTAGATGGATAGTTTTGGCCTGAACATGATGTCGAATTAGATGGTACTTTGTATTGATGTGCTTTGTTCGATCATGGAACTTTGGGTTCTTGGCCAACTTTATTGCAGAAGTGTTGTCAATCATGAGTGGTGTGGAATACATTTGTTTCATCTGCAAATCTTCCAGGATCTTCCGGAGCCACACAATTTCTTTTGTTGCTTCAGCTGCTGCCACATATTCTGCCTCGGTCGTGGAATCTGCTGGAACTGACTGTTTGCGTGATCTCCATGAGACAGCTCCTGATCCAAGACTCATGGTGTAACCTATAGTAGACACCCTTGTTTCTTTGTCGCCATCAAAGTTTGAATCAGAGTATCCGATCAAGCTGAAGTCGCCTACCTGTGTGTATTTGAGTCCAAAGTCTTGAGTCCCCTTCAAGTACCTTAACACTCTTTTTGCAGCAGACCAATGTCCTTCACAAGGTTTTTGCATGAACCTTGAAAGGATTCCAACAGCAAATGAAATGTCAGGTCTGGTGGTGGTTAGGTAGATAAGACTTCCTACAAGCTGTCTATACTTAGTTGCATCCTCAAATTCCTTCCCTTCAATAGATGTGAGCTTCAAGTTTTGTTCCATTGGAGTGGTTAAGGGATTACAGTCATCCATGCCAAATTTGTTCAAGAGATCTCCAATGTATTTCTTTTGAGAAAGAAATATGAATTTAGGATGTTGAATTACTTCAATACCCAAATAGTAATGAACATGACCCAAATCAGTCATTTCAAAACCTTTCTTCAACTCTTTCTTCATGGATGCAATATAGCTCTCATTGTTTCCTGCTATCAAAAGATCATCTACATATACCACAAGATATACAACTGTTTTTCCAACTTTCTTAACAAACAAAGTTGCATCATCAAGATCAAAATGTTTGAAGTCAAGTTTCAGAAGATGCTCGGTTAATTTCTCATACCAGGCTCGTGGTGCTTGCTTGAGGCCATACAAAGATTTTATAAGCTTGCAAACTTTGTGTTCTTGACCCTTTACAACAAATCCTTCTGGCTGGGACATATAAACTTTCTCCTTTAGATCTCCATTCAAGAAGGTTGTTTTTACATCCATCTGATGGACTTTCCATCCATTCTGAGCTGCTAAGGCAAAGAGAGTCCAGATGGTGGTCCATTTTGATGTGGGAGCAAAAGTTTCTTCATAATCGACTCCTTCTTTTTGTGCAAAACCTTTTGCCACAAGCCTGGCCTTGTGCTTGTCAAGTGAGTCGTCTGCTTTGTACTTGTTCTTGTAGACCCACTTACAGCCAATTGGTTTCGTTCCCAAAGGCGGATCAACCAACTTCCAAGTGCCATTCTTTATCAAGGCATCATACTCCTTCTGCATCGCTTCTTTCCATTCATCATGAGAAGCGGCTTCTTTGAAGGAAGTTGGTTCATGATCTGTAGACAAACTCACAGTTATAAGCAATATCCATATCAACAGGAGAATCAGAATTATCTACATCACCTTCGATTTCTTGAGTGGAACTTCTTGTTCCTGTTTTTCCAACCTCATCAGGATGAACATCCTCCAGTGTCTTTGTCAGCCATTTGGGGGGACCTTTCTGAGATGGCCCTGGCTGGTCACTTGACTGAGTTGGGATTGATTCAAGATTAAATCTCCCAATTCTGTCAATCACATCATCCAATGTGTCATCCGTGGTTGTTTCTTCATGTGGGGGAGAGAGTGCTTTAGGATATGATTCCACAGTTTGATTCAATATCGGAATCCCCCCTTCAAGGCGTGGAATCACATTATCAAATTCTTGGAAAGACTTTGCATGTGTGAATCTATCCAAGCGATCAAGTTGCCGCTCAACAACCTTGTCACTCTTGGAAGATTCAAGAAATATGACATCTCTTGCTATTACAAACTTCTTATTTGTTTCATCATAGAGACGATATCCTTTGGAGGTATTGGAGTACCCCAAGAAGATACATTTTCAACTTCTAGCACCAAGTTTGTTCCTTTGACCCTTGGGTATCAAGGCATAACAGGTGGACCCAAAGACCCTGAGATGCTTTACCGAAGGAATGTGGCCATGCCACATTTCAAAAGGATTTTTGTTTCTAATTTCACTTGAAGGACACCTATTCTTTATGTAAACAACACATAGAACTGCATCAGCCCAAAACATCAATTTCACATTCTTGAAAAATAACATGGAGCAAACCATATTTAAAATAGTTCTGTTCATTCTTTCAGCTACACCGTTCTGTTGGGGATTATATGGCACAGTTGTTTGATGTTTGATTCCATGTTGATGAAGATAATTTTCAAATTCGTTTGAAGTGTATTCTTTTCCATTATCAGTACGTAGAGAGCCAATATTAGTTTTTGCATCATTTTCAATCCATGCATGAAAATTCTTGAATGTTTGAAAAGCATGAGACTTGTTCTTTAATAAGTAAATCCAACACATTCTGGTGTAGTCATCAATAAATGTCATCATGTATTTATTTCCATTTGCAGAAGAAATAGGCATAGGGCCACATAAATCTAAATGAACAAGCTCAAGTTTTCTATGTGCTCTGGAGTGTGAATCATGAAATGGTTGTTTGCTATGATTTCCTAGAATAAAAGCATCACATTCCTTAGGTTTTATAGGAATTGTAAGCAGTCCATTAACACCATTTTTCTTCAAAAAACGAAGGCTTTCATAGTTTAAGTGTCCAAATCTAGCATGCCATAAAAGACTTGATGGGAATGTACCTTCATCATGATGTGAACTGAATGCAAAGTTTTGAGCATGAGAAGATGAACCTTTCAGCTTCAAGAGTCTCCCTTCTTCTATTCCCTCCATGACAAGTGAGTGATCTGATGCTTTTCTGACCTCTGCCTTGCCATCAAACAAGTGAATTGAGTGTCCTTGCTGCCGGATTTCGACCAGGGACAGCAAGTTTCTCTTCAACTCCGGGAGGTATAGAACCTCATGTAGGATATGATCTGGAAGACCAGGCAGTTTAAGCCTGACTGTGCCAAGCCCTGATGGCTTGAGTTTGGATTTATCTGCGAAATATACTACTCCATCAACTTTTTCAGTGAATTCTTCAAAAAAATATTTTCTAAATGTCATGTGACATGTTGCTCCTAAATCAAGCAACCAATCATCTCTCCATGAAGTAAATGAAACATCAAATAAGTCTTCAGTTACTCCATTGTTACAATGTGCTAGAACATAATGAGTGGATTCAGGTGCTTTACCTTTGTCTTTGTCATTAGTTTTACCTTTGTCTTGATTTCTTTGCTACTCAATTTTCTCCCAATGTGTGTCAGATTGTCTGCCCACCTTTTCTTTGAAGTTTCTTCTTCCTCTTCGTTTTCTGCCATTTCTTTCTCTGGATGAATCTGAAGCATGGCTCTTTTCTCTATGTGCCAAGTATGCAGCCTATTTAGAAGATGAAGGGACTGTCATCTTCTTTTGAAGGAGGAAAAAAAAAATTGCTGGAAAATTTCTTTTGAAGGAGAGAAAAAAAAAAAAAATCTTTGCTGGAAAATATAATCAATTTAAAAGGAAAAAAACTCTGCTAAAAATACATTGAATTCTGCACCAAAAAAATATATTTTTTTTGTGTTTGAAAAAAAGGCTTTATATGGATAATTGTATTGAAAATGTGGTGGGAGGGGGGGGGGGGGGGGTGCATTAAGTGACGGTATGAATGGGGCGGTATAGTTAAATGGGTGGGAGGGATGGTAATATGAACAATGGCAGCGTGCAAAGAATATATTACAATAGTGGTATTGAGGACGGAATATTATAGGAGAGACAGTGCTGTGATAAATATTATGGTGGAGCGTAACTGTATATAGTTTGGAGCGTTGTATAGACAGACAACACAATGTATATAGTTTGGACAGAGGGCGGTATATGCAGCGTATGTTAAATACATATGGTGGGAGAACGGACAGTGCGGTATAGATATGGTGGTAGACAATATTATAAACAACGAATCGTAATAACGCTGTGGGAATGACAGAGCGAAGGGCGGTATATAAGCAGTGTTAAAACCATTGACAACGCATTATACAATGGTGGCGGCGCTGTAAAAAAGGTCATATGACTGCGTGTTAAATGGACAGAGCTGTATAAACTATTAAAAATACCTCCAGACAGAGCTGTGTATGAGCGATATGCGTAGTATTGAATGGTGGAGGGCGTGAAGAAGATAGCAGATAGCGCGTGAGGGAGTGGAGCTGTGGGGAGTGGGTAAGTATGGTGAGCGCTGTGCAAAGAGCAGGTAATGGGAGAAGGCGTTGGGGAAGGCGATGGGGAAATGTGAAAGGACGTAGGGTTGTGAGAGGAAGGGAGCGTTGGAGAGAGGGAGGCCGAGAGGCCGTTACAAAAAATCTGGAATGGCAGAGTTGCAGGACTGCAAAATTGCAGAGTGGCAGGTATCTGCTGGAACTGCAAATTGCAGAATTTCAGAGACTGCAAATTGCAGAATCTTCAGGACCTGCAAATGTCAGAGCTGTGCATAATTTACAGAAATAATTAAAAAAAAATGCAGAATTTTAGTATAGTAATTTAATGGAGCAGCAAAAACTATATATAAAAATTGACTGAGCAAAGGAATGAGGGAGTTACACCACAGGCAAAAATGCCAATAGTGGGACTGGCTCTAATAACATGTCAAACCAGGAGGTAGCTCCTCAAATCAAAATGTGTATTAGCTGAAGAATGTACATGCATTTATACATGGAGGTGAGGCTATTGGGATTCATCTCCCAGTGACTCTTGGCCTTCCTTATTTCCTAATATTATTTATTATACAAAATTACATATCCACACCCATCCCATAGGATTAGGTGTCAACAATTCTTCTCATAAAATCTCAAATTATAAACATTACAAGTATAACTAATTAATAATTACAAAAACTAAACTTCATTTGCAAGCATAACTGGAATTTAATCAATAATATCATATTACCCATTCTCTTCATCTTCTAGAGTTTCATTATCGCCTTCTTCCATAATATATATATATATATATATATATATATATATATATATATATATTTCTACTTTAGTTTGGTCATTTTCCTTTCCTGATGGATCTCTGATGTCTGCGAATCTCCCAAAGTATGCCTTTCGAATCATTCCATCTAATGGTGGTTGTGGTTCCTTTGCTTTTTCTTCCACACAAGATTCATTAAGTCCCATTTCCTCAAAGCAATTTCTTGCATTGCATCTGGAAGAAATTGAAGAGAATTAATTCTTTGCTGAATAAATTTGCATTATACTGGGTTTTTTTCAATGGAAATGAAATTTCTTCCTTTTTGTAGGCAACACGCTAGTGTTGTACCTAATCATCAAGTACAAAAGAAATAATAAAGTAAATTAGTATAAAAACATAAAAATTAAGAAAGAAAATATTGAAATTCAATTTTATATAATAAAACTTACCCGAGCTTGAGAACAAATCCAAAACCCAATGTCCTTCATTTGAACATAAATCTATAAGATAGTTAATCAATGATTGTGGTTTTTGATAAAAGTTACTTATCTCTCCTTTTGCTTCTTTATTTTCATATGTTAGTTTTTTTGCAACAACATCATGAACCAATACTTGGTTATGACTATTTCCATCTACCTAATTCAAAATCATAGGCTTATAACTATCATCTTTTGTCCAAATTTCAACATGAATGAAATCACAATCACTTATAATTGGTTGATCTATGCAACCAATAAGATTTGACTTTTTCTTGTAACATGAAATAGTAAAATTTGAATTAATTTGTACATAAATGATTTTTTAACATTAATCAAACATACAATTTCAACATCTTACCATGCAAGCTACATCCTTGAGTTTTTTTTTCCCTTGAAGCTTGTTAATAATATTGAAAATTGTGTGTTTGAATGAAATTCCACAAATCTCCAAAATAGTGATGTTTTGACTTCTAGAAATCCCGCAACCACTTTAATAAAAGCTTGATAAGTACAAGGGTCACTATCATATTCAATGTTTGGGATATTGAAACCCTGAGGAATATCTACAATAATTAGGGAATAATCCCTTTTAGGTATGAGTTTTGCAACGTCTTTACAATCACCTTGTATTATTTGATATTGGGTAGTTTGGAGCCCATTCCAAATGAAATGAATAAGGCTGAGATCAAGTTCAACATTACAAAGACGTTGCTTTCCCAACCATTCCATCTTAACTTTTTCAAAAAATCTTTTGAAACTATTTGGTGCTCCATTTGCATCCTTCTTCATTTTTAATGAAATAAACAAATATATTTATAAGTTATAAAATAAAAATAGTATACATATGAATAAAAATGAATGTATAAATCAACATACCTTTTTAAATGCAAGATATAAATATTTTAGTGTTGATGTAGAACTTGAATATGGATAGTTGCGTACAACATCATTCCAAATATATTCATTCAACAATTTAACTATTTGTTCTTGTATTCTCATATAAAATTTGTGACTGAATAAACAAAGTAAAAAATATTAATATTATGATATGTATAACAAATAATACCAATAACAATATTTTATATTTAACAGAAACTTATTATCCAGAAATAAGTAAAAATAATTCAATAAACTTACTTTCGAAATTTCTCAGATATTTTTTCCAATGATAATTCACCTGAATTCACACAAGATAATATTGTTTTGAAATTTTTTTCATCCTTCACTCCTTGAATTTCTCTCAAATGTGTGACAGTCATATCTTCAGGAAGGATATTCATTTCAGAACCCGATTTACTATTGGTACATATTAATGGTTTAGACTTTTTGACCTTCTAGTTTTTTTATGCCAATGTTCTCCCACATGTCCAAAATATCATTAATCAATTCCAATATCTCTCCAGTTCTAAATGCCAATTGTAAAATTTTATCCATACATTTGAATATTTCGTAATTTACTTTGCCACCTTTTGAATTTATTTTTTCCTCAATTTGATAACCTATTTCCATACAAGATTCCTTCCGAAAGGCTAGACTAACCTTTGTCTTATCCCCACCACATTTTTCTTCAAATTAATTATGAATAAATCTAACCCTTTGGATGAAAGTCATAGACATCCTATACTCATTATCTGTATTATGATCCTATGCTAATAAATTTTCTTCTATATATGTTAAACCAACACAAATGATACATTTCATTATTTCAAAATACGGGTTATTGGGATATTCCTCCGTCAATTTCCTTTGAGCTTCTACAGAACGGTTCACCCCAAGAACATAATATTTATATTCAAAACATTTTGACTTATCAAATGTTTCTTTGTTGGGAACTTGAATTAGATCAACAAAAAGTACATAATCAACCACATGTGCATATGGATTGTACCTCATCAATGTTTTCAAGTTGTGAACATCCAAGTGGTGCAGATTTCTAGTTTGATATTTAAATTGTCCTTCATCTGACTTATAGATTTGATTAACACTAAGTTCAAATGACTGACCACCCTCAATTAAATTTGTCTTCATCAAATGACGTCGAATGGAATTTTGTTTTGTTAATTATGTCGTCCTCTAAATGAGCTTCGGATGTAATGACTTCCCTGCTTCCTTTTGAGTTTTCACTAGGATCTCCAATGCTGCCCATGAATTTTTCTGAGTGAGCAACTTTTAATTTTTTCCTCTTATCGGTTATCATATTTTCTTCATGATAAGAAATCTCCTTATCATCAACTAGAAGGGAGACATTCTTGGGAATTTTTGTTTTTTATTTTTTATGGCTTTTCTCCTTTCAAACATTAGTTCTAATACCATTCTCAATAGTGACACCATATTATTCATCTTCAACTTCAACTTCAACTTCAACTTCCTCACATTCAGAAGTAACATGTCTAGCTTTACTAGATTGATCCACTATATGAATTCTTTGATAACCCATTTTATGTAGTCTTGTAGCATCATGAAGTATTTTTTTTTATTCTTTATCATATCTTCTTATGAATATGAGTGGAAAATGTAGACAATATTCATAATATCTCCCTCTATAAAATAAAATCCCCCCAACATAATTGAAAGGCCCTCAGTAAAATTATGTCAAACAAAATATAATATATCAATAATAACTAATTTATATAAAATATAATGATATAGTTACAATAACACAAAACCTATAAATATAAATAGAACTTACAATCATTTGTGCAATTTTGTTTACGATTTGTTTACATATCCTTGTAGAATATTTCGCCGTGTTGTACATTGAAAATGCAAGATGATATCTGATATTCACATGTGATTTTGGTGGTTTTGTAAGTACATAAAAAACTTCAATATCCGACATCAAACATAGGTCTAGTACTTTTCCCATCACCTCATAACTTCCACCATCGTAAATCCTACCAACATATAGATATATCTGCAGATCTTCTTCACCTTCTTTATCTTTCACATACCATGCAGTTTTTTTATGCTTCACTTCTTGTGATTTCTTGGAGTATGAAATCAAATTATTTTCCTTTGAGGATCCATCTGCTAGATTTGTAGCCATCAACTTAGGTTGGGTTCATTCAAAAATATTTTTTGAGGGTCCACTTGCAGCTCTAGATGATGTAATTGTTGTCTTTGATCCAGAAAGATTCACATAAAACTTCCTTGATGCCATTTTCATACAATCAATATATATATGTGTGTGTGTGTAAGTAAATTACAAAAAAAAAATATCTTAGGTAAAAAAAAATAAATAAATAAATAAAAACTAAAAAACACTAGAAACATGCACAATGACCCCCATGTCAAGTGGGTTGTTAGGTTCATCCAACGTACAAAAAAAAACCCATTCCTTCAAAAATAATTTATTTATTTTTACATTTTCCCCCCCAGCCCCTTTCTTGCCAGGGGGCCACTGTGCTACTGGTGGGCATGCCTGCTAAGGGCACAACAACCCCATAGAAGGCAGGGTGGCACTGTGCCTTGGGCGAGCGTGCTTGCCCAAGGCACTACAACACCCTACTTGCTAGGGGGTCGTTGTTCCCCAGGAAGATGTGCCAATAAGCGACACAACGACCCCCTGGAAAGCAGGGGGTTGGGGGGAAATGAAAAAAAAAGCATGCCCTTTATGCAATAGACGTGCATGCCCACGACTGGGCGTACCCTCCCAAGGAAAAATCACTCTCGTGGCTTGGGAAAACATCCTTGGACATGGGTGTGCTCACGTGCCTCACAACGGGTGTGCCAGGCACGTCCGCTGTGAGGCAGGAAGACACACCCATGGCCGAGTGTACCCGGCCAAGGCATAGGCATGCTCGTGCCTTGAGAAGGGCGGCCGTGGGCGTTCCTGCACAAGGTACAATGCCCCCTGCCCTCCAGGGGGTCGGTGGGTGCGCCTGCCCAGGCACAGCAACCCCCTTGCAGGTAGGGGGGCGATTGCATGCCCGCCTAAGGAAGATCACCCCCCTAGAAGACAAGGGGTTGATTCTCAGAATCAACCCCCTATATGTTAGGTGACCGGTGGGCACACTCGCCCAGGCAAAATGACCCCTTGGCAGTCAAGGGGCTGATTCTCAGAATCAACCCTTGCCTTCTAGGGTCTGATGTCATTTGGGCGAGCGTGCTCGCGCAAGGAATAGGCACGCTTGTGCCTTGGGCACGCGCACCCGGAAGTGGGATAAAATTATAAAAACTTAATATATAGTTAATATTATAATGATACACTAATTTATGTTACATGTGGGATTATATATATATATATATATATATATATATATATATATATATATATATATATATATATATATATATTAAATGTTATATAATTTAATGTTATATATATTAAATTGTGTTGAAAATTTGAATGGAAATTAGGGTTAAAATTTTCAAGAGAAAGTTATAGTAGAAAATTTTCAAATAAATTCTTGAAGAAAATTTTGGAGGGAAATACTTCGAAATACTTCAAACGAAATTTTTGGAGGGAGAATTTTCGGCTAAATTTTTTGAGGGGAAACTTTGGAGGGAAAATTTCATTTATTTAATCTATATATTATCATTGGCAGAGAGTGCATTGGTATCATTGAACATCTTCTGTTTGAATGTCATAGATTCTTCTGATAATGAAGTTTCTCTTTATGTCGCATCAACATCTTCATTGCGTAACAACTCTATTCATATTGATAAATATAACGAAAATTATTTCACTATGAATAAAGAGTAAAATTTTCCACTTAGTTCTAATTCTAAGGATTATGAGATCAACACTAACAGAGGTAAGGATGAAGAATTTTAAATAAATAGAGAGTCACATTTTCCAGTTATTCCTAATCCTATGGACAATGAGAGCATGAGTGACGAAGGCCAGGATGAATAATTTCCAACAAATCGAGAGTCACAATTTCCACTTAGTCCTATGATCCAGGTGGATATTGGTGGCGACCCTCCTATTCAACTTAGGGCCCCACCATTGTTTCTTTCAGATTTTCAGTTTCCTTAATTATAGCACAATTTACTATTTTTAGTAGTTTTTCGGGTCCCGAACTTCTGGAGCTTTTTTGAGGCCCTAAACATCTTCTTTTCGAAGACTGGGACAAACATGGTTGTTCCTTTGATGTTACTCACATAAAAAATTTTATTTCTTAGATAGATATTTCTAACGAGGTATTATGTGAGTCAAACAGAGATCGTATTCCAAAGTTACATCCCCAGGAAGATTGATGTACCAATTTACCCAAACGGGGCCCGTAGTTTTGGCGCTTCATCTCCTAGGGTTAGGTTTTTGGATGTTTATGGTTTTTCATTATTTCTCAATAATAAATAGGCCCACGAGTCTCATTGTAACACAGTTCAGAGGCCCGTAGCCGCCACATCTCTTCTTAGAGATAAGCTACTAGAGCCCTAGCTAGTTTATTTCCATTATGTCTGTAAGCATATTTCAGATATTTTTTATTAATGAAATGAAGTTTTATTTCTGCTGCATCTCATATTTTATGTGTATTTTTTTATTTCATTGTGTTCTTACATAAATCTGGATAAGTGGTATCAGAGCAGTTTTCTCTTTCTCGATCCTTCTTTGCATGTCCCCAACGAGGTCAGGGTATAAGGAGTTAGGGCTTGATCTGGTTAAACCTTTACAAGATCAGCCTCGCAAACCTCGACGTTCGCCCATGGGGGAAGAAAATAAATATGAGGGAGAAATATATGCTATCAAAATATTGCTTGAGGAGGCCCTCGAGAAACAAAGGAATGCGATGATGGATAACTTTGCCCAGATCCTTCAACGACTGCCCATTGACGACGCATCTACATCCAACAGTTCCTTTGGAGGTGCCACTCCTCTTAAAAGTACAATTAAAATTTGAAATTCCCATATTTGAGGGCCAAATATATGCAAATGCCATAGATAGATGGTTGAATATATTAGAAGGATATTTCTCAGTGCATGAATTTTTCGACCAGGAGAAGATTATTTTTTCACTCTTAAAAATCATCCCCCATGTTAAGGACTGGTGGGAAACCTACTATGAGAAAAAGGAGGAGGGGGAAACCTCTATGTTCTCAGCCATACCCACATGGAATTATTTCCAAGATGCCATCATGGAAAAATATTATACCATGGGGAGATATGAGGACAAGTACATACAATGGACTATGCTGCGGCAACAAAGGGATCAAGATGTGCATGAGCTGACGAATATGTTCCATACGCTACGCAAAAAGTTGGGTATCAAAGATTTAGAAAAAAATTAGGTGCAGAAGTACGATAGTTGTCTGCATAGATACATTCAGGAGGAAATGGAGTTCCTCGACATCTCCTCTCTTGGTAGGACATACCGGTATGCTGCCAAGATTGAGAAGAAATTCAAAAAAAGAAAGAAATACTTTGGATCTATGAATCAAAATCAAGGGAAAGGTTCCCCCAAGCTGCATAACAAAGGACAAAGACAAGGTGTGGCGAACCAATACAACCTACCAAAGCTGCAAGCAAAGAACAACACCGCGAAGCCAAAGAAGGACACGCAAAAGTGGTGTGAGTTCCATAAGAGCTCCACTCACAACACAAGTGAGTTTTGGGCCAAGCATTGACTAGTGGCTGAGATTAAGGCTTCTAAATCAGATGCATGCTCAGACTCTGAATCAGAACTCAAAAATGGAAATGACAAAGGGAAGAAGATTATCGATGTGGAGCCCAACACCACCATTCCCACCACAAAGATCCAGAAGGAGGAAACAGAAGATCTAGAGGAGGAGGAGCGTCTCTTCCATTCCAAGATGTGGGTAAAGGGTTCCCCACTACAGTTCATTGTCAACAGTGGGAGCAAAAATAACCTCATTTCAGTAGATATCATGAAGCGGTTGGGCTTTTTGACCACGAAACACCCACAACTATACACCATCGGGTGGCTTCACCAAGGGCGTGATCTCTGCGTCAGCCAACAATGCCGCCTTCCCTACAACATCAAGACCTTCACGGATGAGGTATGATGTGACATTGCTCCTCTTGATGTTTGTGATGTATTACTAGGCCAACCATACTTGTGGAAGTGGCATGCTGTGTATGTGTCCCAACCTCGCGTTGTTATTGTTACTTTAGGAAATAAGCTGTAAAGGATACCAGAGGTACCACCACTTACTGCTATTTCTTTGGTTACTGAAAAACAATGCAGTAAGCTCATTTCAAAAACCACGAAATTTGTTTTCCTGATGATCCACCCTCAAGAAAAGAAGAAGAATCTGGCCAAGACCTCCAGACAGGGCTCCTCTGCATGACAACAACAAATGAATAAGGTCGTGGAGGAGTACGGGGACATCTTCACCTCACCTATAGGGGTGCCTCTTCATTGTCATGTCAAGCACCCTATCGATCTGACCCCAGGTGTGCCACTGCCCAACAGAGAAATCTATCAGTGTTTTGTTCTAGAGAACGATGAAATCTAGAGGCATATTCAAGATCTGTTGCAGAAAGGTCACATCTAGTTGATTTCTTCACCCCGTGGGAGCTTTATCATGTTGGTGTAGAAGAAGGATGGTACCTGGAGACTCTGTATTGGCTATCAGGTGTGGAACAAAATTATTGTCTGAAATAGGTGCCTGATCCCACAGATTGATGATCTTCTGGACCAACTCAAAGGGGAAAAATATTTCAGCAAGATAAACTTTGAGTTCGGGTATAACTAGGTACCAATCGAACCCTCTGATGTGTGGAAGATTGCCTTCAAATCCAAGGAGGGATTTTCAAATGGCTGGTCATGCATTTCAGGTTGAAGAATGCTCCCGCAACCTTCATGAGGCTGATGGAAGACATCTTGCGGCCATTCACCAACTTATTTGCAGTAATTTACTCTAATGACATCCTGATTTTCAACCAAACTTTGGAAGAGCACCTCCATCACATCCTTCAGGTCCTCCAAACACTGTGGCAACACAAGTTGTGTGCCAATTTGGAGAAGTGCACTTTTGGTATGACTGAGGTTTAGTATATGGGATACGTTATTGATGGGCGAGGGGTGCATGTGGATCCAACCAAGATCCAAGTCATTCAGGATTGGCCAGCCTCAACCATTCTAATAGAGCTTCGTAGCTTTCTAGGCCTTGCTAATTTCTACCACAAGTTCGTGTTGGGATTCTCTCATATCACTTGGCCCCTAAGTCAAGTCACCAAGGGAGGAGTGAAAGAAAAATTCTTTTGGTCGGAACATCAATATAAGGAATTCATAGAATTGAAACATCACCTCTACTCTGCCCCAGTGCTCACATTACCAGACTTGCAACAACCGTTTGAGATCGAGACAGATGCCTCTGATTGTGCTATTGGGGAAATTATTACTCAACAGGGGCATCTAGTGGCATATCACACTAAGACATTGTCTGACACAGTCCACAAGTATCCAACTTATGACAAATAATTTTATTCCATTGTGCATGCTTGTCGACAATGGAAGCATTACATTTTTGGGAAGGAAACAACCATCCACACAGACCACCGATCATTGCAGTTCATGCAAACGCAAGGGAAGTTGCAAAATGATCGCCATCAAAATTGGTCCACATATCTACAATAGTTTCATTTTAACATCAAGTATAAGAAGGGCATCACCAATAATGTTGTACACTACCTTAGTTGACAACCGATCGTGGCGCTAACTACCATTCTCAACTCTTGTGGGTACGAGACTTCATATTGGCCTCTTCTCTACAAGAGCAATCTAGAATTTAGCCACACATACAAGACACTCTTGGAGGGTACACAAGTTCCAAATTTTCACCTCCAGAATGCACTGATATATCACCTGGGACACCTTTGTGTTCCTTCAAGCTAGCATGCCAAGATGATTTGGGAAGCGCACTACAGTCGGGTTGCTAGAAATTTCGGGGTCAAGAAAACAGTGGAATTATTGCAAACGTATTTCTATTGGCCGAACCTTCGATGGGATTTCGGGAAGTACATCAGATCCTACATTGTTTGCGCCATTGCCAAACTGACCATCAAGAAGTAAGGCCTCTATACCCCTCTACCTACCCCTAGTCGCCCTTGGGAATCCATCTCCATGGATTACATGTCAGGCCTTCCTTCTACTAAGCATGGAAATGACTGTGTTTTTGTGGTCGTCGACATATTCTCGAAGATGGCCTTTATGGCAGCCTGCAAGAAGAATATCACAACAGAAGCCACTAATAAAATATTCTTTGAACGAGTGTGGGTGCACTTTGGGATCCGAAAATATATCATCTCAGATAGAGAAAACAGGTTCATCAGCACATTTTGGTCCAAACTCTAGTCAATGCTGGACACCAAGCTCCCAAAGTACACAACTTTCCATCCCTAAACTGATGGCCAGATAGAGGTCATCAATAGGTTGATCGTACACATTCTGCGCATGTACAATTCACAACATCTACACAAATGGTATGAGAGCCTTCCCTATGTACAACACAGTTATAACCGGGCTCTCCACAGCTCAACCGAACACAGCCCCTTTTAGGTCGGCTTGGTATTCCAACCATTATGTCCCATTGATGTAGCCATGCCATTTGCGGATACTCAAGACGATTCGGCCCATGTCCAGTCTGAATCTGACAAGGCGAACAAATTCATTGAGTGCATTTAGCACATCCGCCAACAGGTTCATGACATATTGGACGGAGCCAATTCTAAGTACAAGTAACGACATGATCAACATCGATACCACACAAATTCTAGGTGGGTGACAACGTGTGGCTACATTTGTAGAAGGAGTGCCTCATTGGACCACACTGCAAGCTTCACCCACTACAATATGGGTTGTACACCATCACCAAGGTTGTAGGGGAAAATGCCTTCAAAATCAACATTCCACCATTCCTTGGTCTGCACCCAGTGTTCAATGTGGACCGCCTTCGGCCCTACTTCCCATCTCTACTGGGCACCTCTGAAATTGCAAAAAAACTCACACCAACAAAGTTAAACCCAGACTCCATGGAAGAGGCCACGACAGATCGTATCATGGACATGAAAATCAATAAAAATTGCCATCAGAAGATCCAAATGTATTGGGTTGTCAAATATGGCCAACTCCTGCACCAAGGAAAACGGTTCACCAGGGACCACGTTTAGCAGAAGTTTCCTCATCTCATGGAGTGATCAGATTTGGATCAAGGACCTAAGATAAATCAAATTTCAAAGTGTTAAAAAGTGTTTCAAACCTGAGCGATCAGATATATCTCATCTTCCTGATTCTAACGACGCAAACGGTTCGAAAAATCGACACTGTATGAAGAAGTTATCGCGATTTGAAAAGTATTGTAAACTGTAATTTTTGGCTTTTGAACATGTTTGACTGGGTATTTGTAAATTAAAAAAAGTATATTCCAGGGAATATTCCTCAAAATATTCTTTAAGGGCCAGTCAGATCATGACATGTGTAATAGTTGAATTCATTGGGGTTGGATTTCAGCCAATGAGAGGCCACCACGTGGCCCAGGAGTGGAGTGACAAAATTTTGTTTTGGTCACCAAGGCTTGACCCCGAGACATCCCTGCATGAATGCATAGCTCTTACCACTCGGGATATCAATGATTCTTAACCTATAATGGTTGCCACTTCTATTTAAATTTCAATGAAGTCACATATGGGGGAGCGGAGGGGCCAACCCCTCGGGCCAGCTCCTCCCATATGGCTTGAGCCCATGAACAGTGGGCCAAATCTCAACCAACCTCCGACGGTTTCAAAATTAGAATGTTCACATGTTTACTCCTCACAGTTTAAACGCTGGCAGTTAGCGTTAACACAACAGTGAATCCAAAGTTTCCATCATATAACCTGAGTTTTAACCTTGAGTACTGCTTGGCATTTAAATTGACTGCACAATTTTATGACATGTGTCCAAGCTACCAACGGTTAAATTTATTACAACAATTTATTCTGGCGGTAAATATGGAGCGTGCCCCAAATTTGGGGATTTTTCCTAATTTAACTGCAGTTGCTCCACATTTGGTGGAGCTGATTTAGGGTCACTAGACAAAATTGGTTTAGGCTCTATCTTGAGCTAGAGTCGACCATTTTGAGAGCGTGAATAGTCAATTTTGACTATATTGGGAATTATAGACTCATTGGTGAGGGTTTTAGAGCCATAAAAGGAATTTTGAGCAGGTTTTTTCTTTAGAGAAGTTCTAGGGGTCACCAGGGCCACCAGGAGCCAACAACAAAATGAGGCCTAGCCAAGGCAGCTAGAGGCCTTACTGAGGAAACCAATTAGTAATTTTTGGATGTTTCAGAGATTATAGATCTAATGGAGAGGTTTGTAGAGCCAGTAGAGTACTTCTGAAGGTCGAGATGCTTCATAGAAGTTATAAGGGCCACTAGGGCCACCTGGTGCCAGCAGGAGAAGGAGGGTTATCCATAGTAGCCAGTAATCATTCTCAGCAAACCAGTAGTCTATTATGACTATTTTGAGCCTTCTGATCCAATGGAGTGATTTGAAAAAGATTTTGAGGACTTCTGAAAGTCGAGATTCTTCAGAGAACTTTTCAGTGAACCTTGAGCCAGGGGGTGCCACCAGGTGTTCGAGGCGAAACCGGAGCAGTCGGAGGCTAATTTATGAAAGTGAATAGTCTATTATGAATATTTTGGACATTTTGAATCCAATGAAAGGATTTTCAGAGCCATTTGAAGACTTATAAATTTCAAAGATCTAGAGGGAATTTTTCGGCAGCCCAGGGCCATTAGTGGATGGAGGCCTAGATTGGGGAGCTAGAGCACATTTTGCGCAAATGATCAGTCTATTTTGGATGTATAATGTATGATGGAGACATTAGAAAATTTTCCAGGGACAGAAAAGGATTTATGAGGTAGTTAGTGCCATAGAGAAGCTAAAGGTAGCTCAAGAGCACCGACTCAAGGAGACAAGTCTAAGGGAACCGAGGTTCATCTTCAAAGATATTTAAGCCATTCCAGGGATATAAATGGTATTCTAAACCCATTGGTTCAGTTCATCTAACCATTGGATTTGAGTTTGTAACTTGTAAAAGACATTTTCCATCCTAATCCCAAAGAGCCAAGTCAGTTGACAAAGGCTCAAGGATACGTAGCCCATGATATTCAGGTGAACTCCTTTATAAAATTTTCTGTTATGTATTAATTCTTATTTGCTGCATTTTATGGTTGTTGCACATGCTTAATATTAGCAAAAACAAATGTTATTTAAGCACTTAAACAGTT
This sequence comes from Pinus albicaulis, assembly GCA_034641835.2. Lineage (NCBI taxonomy): Eukaryota > Viridiplantae > Streptophyta > Pinopsida > Pinales > Pinaceae > Pinus > Pinus albicaulis. Next base: position 1,461,411,468 of record CM076577.1, on the reverse strand, counting down.
AAGAAAAATACACCTGTTTCAAGTATTCATTTCCACACAAGTCAAGAATAAGCTAGATCTTAATTTGTTTAACTGAGTGGGAGGTTCTTGAAAAGCTTAACAAGTTATCCAACCCATTTTCAGATCAGGTTGGTATCAGAGCAAGGATTTCTTTCTTGGAAGAGCACTAGGTTGCTTGTTTGACTTGAAAGGTTTTTAATAGTGCAAAGAATTAGTCTGTTTGAAAATTGACTGAAGCTTACAAGTTTAAGTTTGCTAGAGGTGAAGGGAAATCTATTGTTAGCTAATTCCAGAAGAGGACAAGAAGGAATAAGGTTGAAATCATTCTCCTTACCCAAAGGACCTCAAGGAAACCCTTGAAGCACAAGTGGGTTTGTTTGCAAAAGGTTGCTTGAAGAAGAGCTTGACTCTACAACCATTTTGTTCATGATACAGGTGGATATTGGTGGCCACCCGCCTATTCCACTTGGGCCCCCACCATTGTCTCTTTCAATTTTTCAGTTTCGGCATAACTTACTATTTTTAGCAGTTTTTCGGGTCCTGAACTTCTGGAGTTGTTTTGAGGCCCTAAACGAAGTTTTTTGGGCATCGCGCCTCTAGAGAATATCATTCCGTTTCAAAATGGTATTTGTGGCAAAATTTTTAGTCCTCGGATAGAGCTTTCTAATGATGTATCATGTGCGTCAAATGGAGATAGTATGCCAAAGTTACGTCCCTGGGAAGTTGAAACACCAATTTACCCAAACGGGGCCCATAGTTTTGGCGCTTCATCTCCTAGGGTTAGGTTTTTGGGATGTTGAGGGTTCTCCATTGTTTCTTAATAATAAATAGGCCCTCGAGCCTCATTGTAACTCAGTTCAGAGGCCTGTAGCCGCCACATCTCTTCTCAGAGATAGCTACCAGTGCCCTAGCTAGTTTTATTTCCATTCTGTCTGTAAGCAAATTTCAGTTCTTTGATATTAACGAAATGAAGTGTTATTTCCGCTGCATCTTTGTATTTATGGTTATATGTTTATTCTGTTGTGTTCCTGCATAAATCCGGATCAGTTCAAAATCTTTGTCAAATTGTTTTGAAAGCTTTGTGAATTTTTGTTGGAGTTATTTATTTAATTTTCATAAGATGAAAACTTCATCAAGTGAGTTTTCAAAATCCTCCTCCTTCACGAGCTTCTTCGATGAAGAAATGAAGCGAGACTTCTACATTCTGAAGGATATGGTGCAAATTCTGTATGAAGATAGAAGAGAAAGCACTAGACTTATTGAGAAATTGGTTGCTATGAAGCAAGAGAAAGAAGAAATTTTTCAAAGAATGCATGAGATGGAGATGTAGCTCCATCAAGCCCAAGAGGCCTTAACGAAGAACATGCTTGAAGCAGAGATAAAAAACTCTAATTTGTCTTCAATTTCCTCTTCAGAAAGATGTGTAGGTTCATTTGAAAAACACGCTAGAGGTATAGGGTCCAAGTTGATGTTTAAAATGGGCTATGAAGGCAAGGGTTTAGGAAAACATGCACAAGGCATCATTGATTCTATTTTGGTTGAGGAAAGGCCTAAGAATTTGGGTCTAGTCTATGTTCAATCTTATGGCGAAAACTCTACAGTCATGCAGGCATTTGAGACAAATTCAAAAAGAACTTTTGTTACAAGTTCTAAACCACAAGCATGTCAAGTTTGTTTTCAAGTTGATTTCCATTGTTTGAAGGCTATGATGCAACAAGGTGTTTGTACACATGCAACTTATGGCAAATATGGAACCTTTACAAGTTCATCTCCTCAAGAAGGTAAAAAAATATGGACATGCAAAGCAGCATTTGAGGTATAATTCTTCCCATAGTTAAGTTGATTATGTTTTTGATAAGCATGAAAAATATGCATGCTTGAATTGAAGAAAGAGTTGATGTTCCTATTGTGGTCTATGTAACCATGATGTTTCAAAATGCTAGAAGAGGATGAAGGCATACAGGAAATAGTTGAAGTGAAGGCAACTTGCAAAGAAGGTGCAAAAGAATTGCACACATTTCCAGAGAAAGGGACATGTTATTGCCTAATGTTGGACACTGCATCCAACTAATCATCCCAAGCACATGAAGCAAGAGGATAAAAATACCGGCGAAAGTGAAACCAAATATTCCATCATTGATGTGAGAAGAGATGTTTCACATGAAGAAGATTTTTAGCAGAAAAAATCGCCATGGAAGTGGTTTGGTAAGAAGTGGTTTGACTTCTTAATTCAGTAAGATATGCATTCATTTGTACATATGCAAATTTCAGTCATGTATGCATGTATTTATGTTGGAAACTTACGTTTGTTTGAGCCACCTTGGATTGATGATCAAGGACATGATGTTCAGCTACCTTCTATAAATTTCTCACCAGAAATTTCTAGATGAGCAAGGAAGACAATTCTTGACAGGAGGGTAAGAGAATTTAAGAAGGGGAAGTGTTGGCTACCTTCGAGTTGGGTTCAAAGGCACTAAGCCAAGCAAGGAAAAGTGTACGAAGGCTGGAAAAATGAGGATGATGTACTCTCATCTACTGAAAAAATTAGGAAATCAATCTTTTGGGGTCCAAAAGATTCCTAATGGGAGGTGTGATCAGATTTGGATCAAGGACCTAAGTGATACTGATAGCTCAAATTTCAAAGTGTTCAAAAGTGTGTAGAACTTGAGCAACCGGATACATCTCGTCTTCTTGATTTCGGTGCCGTGAACGGTTCGAAAAACCGACATCGTATGATCAAGAAGTTATCGCGATTTGAAAAGTCCAGCAAATTGCAATTTCTGGCTTTTGACCAAGTTTGACTAGGCATTTGAAAATTAAAAAAAAAAATATTATTGGAATATTCCTCAAAATATTCCGTGAAATATTCCTTAAGGGCCAATTAGATCATGACACAAGTCGCATTTTAATTCATTGGGGTTGGATTTCAGCCAATGAGAGGCTGCCACGTAGCCCAAGAGTGGAGTGAAATTTTTTTTCTTGGGTCACTGGTGCTCGACCCTGAGACCTCCCCACATTCACGCATAGCTCTTACTGCTCGAGCTATCAATTATTCTTAAAATATAGTGGTTTCTTCTTCTATTTAAATTTAAATGAAGTCACATATGGGGGAGCGGAGGGGCCAGCTCCTCGGGCCATCCCCTCCCATATGGATTGAGCCCATGAACCATGGGCCAAACCCAAACCAACCTCCGAAAGTTTTTCCATTAGCCTATTCGTATGTTTACTCCACATGGTTTAAACGCTGGCAGTTAGTGTTAACACAACAGTGAACTCAAAGTTTCCACCATATAACCTGAGTTCTAACCTTGAGTTCCGCTTGGCATTTAAATTGACCGCGCAATTTTATGACATGTGCCCAGGCTACCAATGGTTAAATTTATTAAAATATTTTATTCTGGCGGTAAGTGTGGAGCGTGCCCCAAATTTGGGGATTTTTCCTAATTTAACTGCAATTAAGTGCAATTGCTCCACAATTGGTGGAGTTGATTTGGGGGTCACTGGACAAAATTGGTTTAGGCTCTATCTTGATCTAGAGTCGACCATTATGAGAGTGTGAATAGTCAATTTCAACAATCTTGGACATTCTAGACTCATTTTTGAGTGTTGCATAACCACAAGAGGATTTTTGAGTAGCTTTTTGCTTCAAAGAAGTTCTAGGGGCCACTAGGACCACTAAGAGCCATCAACAAAATGAGGCATAGCCAGGGTAGCTAGAGGCCTTACTTAGGAAAAAAATAGACATTTTTGGATGTTTCAGACATTATGGATCTAATGGTGAGGTTTTCAGAGTCAGTAGAGGACTTCTAAAGGTTGATATGCTTCAGAGAAGTTCCAAGGGCCATTAGGGCCACCAGGTGCCAATAGGAGAAGGAGGCCTATCTAAAGCAGCTAGTAACCATTCTCAGCAAAAAAGTAGTCTATTTTGACTATTTTGAGCCTTTTGAATCCAATGGAGGGATTTTCAGAAGCTTTTGATGACTTATAAAAGTTGATATTATTCAGATAAGTTTTCAGTGAACCTTGAGCCAAGGGTGCCACCAGGTGTTGGACGCGAAACCTAAGCAGCCAGAGGCCAATTTCTGCAAGTGAATAGTCTATTTTGAATATTTTGGACATTTTGAATCCAATGAAAGGATTTTCAAATCCATTTGAATAATTCTGAAGGTCTAAGAGCCAGAGAGAAGTTTTGGGAAGCCTAGGGCCATTAGTGGATGGAGGCCTAGATTGGGGAGCCATAGCTCATTTTGAGAAAATGATTATCTTATTTTGGACGTCTGATATATGCTAGAGACAGCAGAAAAGTTTTCAGGGACAGTAAAGGATTTCTGAGAGAGTTAGTGCCATAGATAAGCTCAGGGTAGCTCAAGAGCACCGACTCAAGGAGATAAGTCTAAGGGAGCCGAGGTTCATCTTCAGAGATATTTTAGCCATTCCAGGGATATAAATGGTATTCTAAACCCATTGGTTTAGTTCAGATAACCATTAGAGTTGAGTTTGTAACTTGTAAAATAAATTTTCCATCCTAATCCCAAAGAGCCAAGTCAGTTGACAAAGGCTCAAGGAGATGTATCCCACAATATTCGGGTGAACTCCTTTATTAAATTTACTGTTATGTGTTGATGCTTACTTGCTGCATTTTATTTTTGTTGCACATGCTTAATATCAGCAAAAAAAAAAAGTTCTTTAAGCACTTAAACAGTTAAAAAACATACACCTATTTCAAGTATTCATTTCCGCACATGTCAAGAATAAGCTACATCTAAATTTGTTTAATTGAGTGGGAGGTTCTTGAAAAGCGTAACAAGTTATCCAAACCATTTTCAGATCATGGAGGAACTCAACGCAATGGGGACCATTGCATCCTAAGGGGGGAAGAATGATCCAGGTGGATATTGGTCGCCACCTGCCTATTCCACTTGGGGCCCCACCATTGTTTCTTTCATTTTTTTAGTTTCCTTAATTATAACACAATTTACTAATTTTAGCATTTTTTTTGGTCCTGAACTTCTGGAGTCGTTTTGAGGCCCTAAACGACGTTTTTTTGGAAAAAATGGGAGCAACATTAAGTTTCTTTTATGTTTCTCACATTAAAAGTTGTATTCCTCGGATAGATATTTCTAACGAGGTATTTTGTGTGTCAAACAGAGATCGTATGCCAAAGTTAAGTCCTCGGGAAGATTGATGTACCAATTTACCCAAACGGGGCCCATAGTTTTGGCGCTTCATCTCCTAGGGTCAGGTTTAGGGTTTTCCATTGTTTCTCAATAATAAATATGCCCTTGAGCCTCATTTTAAGACAGTTCAGAGGCATGTAGCTGCCACATCTCTTCTCAGAGATAAGTTTCCAATGCCGTAGCTAGTTTATTTCCATTCTGTTTGTAAGCATATTTCAGATATTTGTTATTAATGAAATGAAGTTTTATTTTTGCTACATCTCTAATTTTATGTTCATTTCTAGATATCATTGTGTTCCTACGTAAATCCAAATCATCCTAATCATAAGGACTATGAGAGCAGTAGTTATGAAGTGGTGGATTAAGAATTTACAGTAAATAGAGAGTCACATTTTCCACTTAGTTCTAATCCTCAGAACTATGAAAACGACAGTGAAGAAGGGCAGGATGAATAATTTTCAGTAAATAGAGAGTCACATTTTCCACTTATTCCTAATCTTAAGGACTATGAGAGTAGCAATGATGAAGGGAAACACGGAGAATTTCCAGTAAATAGAGAATCACATTTTCCACTTAGTACTAATCCTAAGGGCTATGAGAGAAACACTAACAAAGGGCAGGATGAAAAATTTCTAGTAAATAGAGAGTCAAATTTTCCACTTAGTCCTAATTCTAAGGACTATGAGGGTAAAAATGACGAAGGGCAGGATGAAGATAATGAATAATATCATAAAAGTCAGTATTTCAAAAGCACAAATGATGGTAGTGAAAAATTTCCTGCAACTGAAGATGGTAATGAATATTTTTCAAACAATGATAGTGATGAATTGCCTAACTATGTTCAAAATTATCATAGTGAGGATCACATTCCTCCTGATGATGATGAAAATTCATATACAGAGAATGATGAAATGATGGAGACATTGCTAGAAAATATTGTATCTAGGAGTAGGAGTAGACCTTTTCGTATCAATCCAAGATGTTCAAGTTATACATGGGGTAGAGAAGAATATCTCACGAGAATAATTTCTATCAATGATCTCATTTCAAGTGATGTTATAAAAATGATTGCTTGAAACATATGGATTTCATGTTTGTATTGGAGAAAAGGAAGATATATTTGTTAATGAATAAAAGCATGCAAAATTCATATTTAGTGGGGTGCATGCAATCTACATTTTCAGGTTATGATTATCATATTGGGTCTTTATTGTTATGTATAAATGATTTCAAAATGTTTCATTGAATTGGTAATTTTCGTTTGTCAAGAATCCAAGAAAAATTGGAAAAATATCCCACATTTTGTTCAGAAGTATGTCATAAACAAGAGTTTGTTCCATTAGTAAATATTGCAATGTCATGGATGCAAGAGTTCTTTTCAAAACATGGAGAGTGTTTGCCAAATGGAGATACAATACATATTCAAGATAATTTCTCAAGACAAGAAATCTACAACTTGTACAAACAATCTGCAGAAGGTGTTGAAGGAAATGGTATTTTTATTACATATCAATATTTTGTGAAGATATGGAGGAGAGAATTCAATAATGTTCGCATTCCTAAGAAGACACGGAAGGGCGTTTGCAATACATGTGCTTCTCTTAAATGAAAAAGGGATAAATGTCAAGGTGGAGAAAGAGGTGAGCATTCATAACAATATTTTTTTAAAATTGTATAGTCATCAACTATGAAAATGTATTTATTAATATGTTTCTTTTATGTTATGTGTAGATTCCATTGTCAAAGCACTTGAAGAACATCACGTACACGGAAAAGTGAAAAGAAAAAAATGTACAAGAAACGAAAGAAGTGTTATGATAATCCAAATAAATATTTGGGTTTGATAATTGCTGGTATGGACTAGAAGAAAACACTTCTACCACATTTTTTTTGCACGACCAAAAATTTACAGGAGGAAATTTTTATCTAGTTTCACTTGGTTAGTTGTATGGTATTCAATGGGAAAATGTCACCAATGGTTTACTTCACACCTCGAAATATTCATAATGATGCAGATATGAAAATAACCATAATTAATGATGTGATTTCTCATTGGTCTGGTAATATTACTGAAGTTTTGTATCTACAATTGGAAAACACTTGTCGTGAAAACAAAAAATAGATTGTTTTTGGATATCTAAAAATGCTTGTTAAATTGAGAATTTTTCAGAATGTGTTAAGAAAGCATACATGCTAAATCCTATTTTTCATGTGTTGAAAGAAATTTTTGACATGCGAAGGTTCATTCTTGGATCACATGGTGAGGAGAAATGCACTGAAAAACTTAATGACATTAGCTTCTAACATCAATTTCGTATCAAAAAAATTGATGGGAAAACACTTATATGGGGCAAGAAGTATTCAAATACTTCATAAATGGTGTCATCATCAGGTTTGGCATTTTTGAAGTTCATTCCATATCATCTAATATTTGCATCAAATATATTGTTATTACAATCATTTGTTGAAGTTCATAATGCACGAAGGCAAAAGAGAGATATAGATTATTCTGAATTCTTGGAAGAAATTAAAAAATCTATTAGATATACATATGAGCACTTTGATGTTGCTGATTCAATTTGGTGGGAGTAATTTTTCAATAATCAAAGTGATATCATTTCAATATCAAAAAATGAAGATATACTTTTGAAGATTCAATTTATTTGGACACAAAATGTGAAAAATGAACATGATGAAAGAAACATTGTTGAAAAACAACAATCTCAAGGTATTATTAATTCTTCAAGGTAGAGGAAAGATAAATTTCTATTGGTTCTAGAAGATCTCGTGCACAACGTAAAGCCATGGAAGACATTTACAAGGGTTCAATACAAGATATTAAGGAGGGTTGCATGGTCACAATGTTAGCAAATGGAGATGCACATGGCTATCCATTCTGGGATGCCAAGGTTATAAAGGTCATTAGAGAAAATGAAGATGTTACAGTTGTTGAAGTACATTTGTATGCCACAAATACACACCCATTTAATGGTGTGTACAATCCAAATATGGTAGTTGATAAAAAAAATTGGCGGAAAGAGAAAAGAAAGGGTACAAATATAAATAATTTCCGCACATACCTCTTAAAATTGGAGGAAGTTGACATACTTGCTTATGACTTAAATTTAAAAAAGAGAGGAACTCTTCGCTTCACAACAATAGAGATTCTTAACAGGTTTCTACCAGAAGAAATAATGTTGATATGGGAGTGTGTCGATCCCAGTTGTATATCTATAAGAATCTTGAAACTTGAAATGGTGGGCATGAATGTTACCTCAAATGGGGCACTAGTTGATGAAAGAGAAGACTATTGAACATCTTCATCTGCATCCAGTCATTCATCTTAAGATGTGAATTATGATGGTGTGCAAGAACATATGAGTGATTTTGAATTTATATAAATGATGTTTGCATGGTAATTTGAAATAAATATTTTAACTTCCATATGATATTACTTGAAGTTATGAGTCATTTTTATGTTTTTTGGATTATATGTTTTAATTATGACGAATTCATTTGTTTAGAATATTCATAATGAAATAATAACTCAGAGAAATAATTTCTTTTTCATTCAATCTACAAGTATTGATATTTTGATTAATTTAATCATATAATTTGGTCATAATGTCATGGTTGAAATATGTTGAAAACTTAATGTTTTTTAAATTAAACTTAATACTTAAACTTAATGTTTTTTAATTATATGGTTGAAAAAATGTCATTTTTTTAATGTTTAATGCTATGGTTGAAAACAATTAGGATTTTAGGGATTTTAAGTGTCGTGATCTTATATGTTTAACGACATGGATGAAAATTATTGGAATTTTAATGTGTTTCTGATCCCATTATTTTATATTTAACGTCATTACTAAAAAATGTTGAAATTGTACCCGAAAAAGAAAAATGTTATTTTAGCAACAACATTAGTGTGTTTTTTTCATTTATTTTGCACAGAAAAATTGGTTTTACTTCCATTGTAATTTTTTTTTGAAAATTAACCTCGAAAAAAATAAAACATTGTTATGGAATACACACTTTTTGTTTTTGGTCTTTTTCTCATTTTTTTGGCCAGACTTCTCTTTTTGATTTTACAGTTCCCATTTCAAAGTTTACATTGTTGTTCCCTTTTGACCTCCATTTTGCACAATGTTTCTAACCAATTATATGCTACCACGTTATTTCCCTTTAGGGTTTTCAACCACAAGATGGAGTTAACATCTTTGATTGGGCATATATGAGGGCCCACGAAGTGCCCTACATATCAACATAAATGGCTTGATAAGGGATATCCATCTGGAGGGGTCCCATGCCAAGAATAATGATGAAAATTATCAACAACTGCAGGGCAACTGAGAGGTATAATCATCTTCTAGGGGATCCAAACCCTAGAGATAGGATTTCATCAATGCATCATCTCATCCGTGCATACCGAAACACTGAGGAAATCAATGACGATGTCCTGCACTCACTTGGCACATCAATGACACCTTACTTAACTATTTGTCACTTGGAAAAACCCAAAGAACATGAAAAATTAAATTTGACAAATAAACATCTCAAGAACCCAAGTAAGAATTATCGATGTTGTTAGGCATTGGCTACAACATTAATGTAGCAAATATTTTTAATATTTATCTTTAAAAATCATAAAATTAAAATTAAAAATGATCTTGCACATATTCATTTTAATTAAGTTGGAAAAAACTTTATTTAACTTTTGAAAAATAAAATAAGAAATATATAATTTCTTTAAATCAAATTTAAATTGCTCAGGGGTTCTATTTGCATTTTCCACTAATCTTTCTAAACCTGCTTTCCTTATCTCACATCCTTTATAATGAAATGTAATGTTTTAATTTTTATCACACATTTGACTCACACATAGAATATTTTATTTTAACCCTAAAATGTATAAGGCCTTCTGATTTTAGTCTTTCCATCATCAAGAATATCTGTATCTTTTCCAACTATCCTTGTCGAAACATTATCCCCAAAAGTAACACTGCCTCCTTTTTCTTCCTTTAGGGTGAGAAATCTGTTTAAATCCTTTGTCACATGTTTTGAACATCCTTTATCAATGTACCATTCACTTCCTTTGTTTTGAGCATATAATGAAAGTACACATTCTTCCTTTTTCAATTCTTTTTCTTCCTTTTCCATAACTTTGTGTATTATTCTCTATACTTGGTAAGTACATATTCTTCCTTATTTTCTTTATGAGACTTTGTTGTGATACCTCTACAATCATGTGTTATCTTTCCATAGTTATTACACTTACAACATTGAGTGGAAGTAAATGAATTATAGTTTTTATCAACGCACCCATGAAAAATGTTGTTTGTTGCTCACATAATCATTCTTTTGGGTTTTATAAGATACTGTATTTCCATCTCTCACATGAACACTTCTATAATCTATTTCTTTTATGGCCAAAATTATTGCAAGAAGCACAATAGCTAAGAAAGATATTTTGATACTATGTTATGAAAGTCCTTCTTGGCGGAACAACTCTTTCGAACTCATTCTTGTTGTTCTTGTGAGATGAATAAGGCTTTTGTTGGTTCTCATTTCCTTTCTCGTGACTTTCATTGTTGATGTATTCTTTGAGAATATTAACATTTCTTTTAGGATTTTCTCCATTTCCTTTTTCGATGGCTTTATGACCTTAATGTTTGCATCTCCCTGTTGGAACGGGGTCCCCTAGTTGCATTTTTGATATCTATATTTGTAGTAATTAGTCTAGCGTAGGGGCTTTGGGGCGGGTCAAAGCCGCCAATATATTGTAATGGGTCATAGGGTAGACCTAGAGTCTGCAAACCACGATTTCCAGACCACAGGATAGCGTAGGATATGATGATATAAATAGATAGATAGTTTGAGTCTAGAGGTATGTAAGAAATATTGATGCTAAGTATGAACTATTGAGATCTGTTTTGGGTAGTATTAGGTAAGGACTCCTGCTGGTTGTGTGCACAGAGATCCTCAGTCCTGCTATGTGTAGACCTCGCTGGCTATGTGCGCGGGCTGTGACTTGGGTTTGTAACTTGGTTTTGGATATTAACGAATGCAAAATTTGTTGAAGTATCTCTATGTTACCTGAACTAGTTGCGTTTACTATTGAAGTACCTCTCCGTTATCTGGATTAGCTACGAGTGTGTCTGTGTTTATAAATTAGCTGCGTTTACTATTGAAGTACCTCTGCGTTATCTGGATTAGCTGTGAGAGTGTTTGTGTTTATGAATTAGCTGCGATTGTGTTATTCTATGATAATAATTACTGATGCGCATGTGGATGTGAAGGTGTTGCTAAGATCTTCTTAATAATAGTATCTTTTTTTATGTTTACACGCTATCTATACTATTAAGGGCTCGGTAATAATATTGATTCGATGTGAAACTGATAGATATCAACATGACTGCCTTAATTACCCGCTTTCTTCCAGGGTACGGAAACCTGGTTCCAACACCCACCCATATTACTTCGGGTGAGACCTTGGCCTGTGAAAGTAGGTCATTGCCGAAAGGGCCAGTAGCATAGGGGTTTGTTGGAAAACCTTAAATGAAAAGCTAGGTCAGGACCCCTTAAGCTAAAAAAAGGTTCCATTGCCGGGACTAAGAGAATTTTGAGAGAAAGATCGGGTAATGCCATAAGGCCGCTGGCGACCTGAGAAATTGGAGCTCGAAGATTGGTTCGAAAAGTAGATCTATGAATTTTCCATAAAAGAGAATCACAACACGAAGCTAACAACTAAGAAGTGGAAGAAAAAGTATATTTTCACAGAAGTATATGAAATTTTATTTGTAACTTTCGCACATGAGCTGCAGGAGTGGCTTGCAAGGCTAGTAGAATTTCAGACGTGTTGGAAAGATGATCAGGTTGCACAGTGGACTTTGGAATTGATTCAAGAGTTGGAGAAGGTTGACAACACAATCACCCGGACTGCAGATCATTGGGTGGATAGTGTGCTAGGAGGATTTGTCACAAAATTCACTGTCAATCAGTTTGTATCCTACTCGGAAGTGGAGCGAAACTTCTTCAAAGTATTATGAGGAAAGTTCTTATGAACATTTCCGCTACTAATTAAAATATTACTATGCGAAAAATGAATTTTGTGCAGCCACACTGAATGAATGACCTCTGATTAGGGTGAGAGTACAACACGAAGTGGTAAGTATTACCGAGTCAACCGAGGAGGGGATAGATCCGTGTACAACCCCTTAAGAGAGCCACTTGGGATACGCACATGCAGGATATTGCTAACTGTCGCAATCTATCAATGGAGGAATGTGACGAAGACCCACAAAATATCACTATCCTAGAATCAGAGGGTGAACGAGTAGTTGCTGGACCCCCACTGCAAGCCGTCGATGTGACCAAGCCTCTCAAGATAAAGGAAGTCAACATCATAATAGAAGAATAACCTAAGCTAGCTAAAATTTTGGACTACTGGGATGACGATACAATTGGGAAAGTTGTGGAACTTCTCATGGAATACCAGGACCTATTTCCTATGAAATTATCAGAACTTGAAGGTCTTACAGGGGACTTAGGGGTCATGTGAATCACTTTAAAATTGGATGCACACCCTGTTAAACAGCGACCTTACCGATTGAACCCCAAGTATAAGAAGAAAGTTAGGGAAGAAATCGACAAAATGCTAGTCATAGGTATCATCGAACTAGTAGAACAGTTAGATTGGGTTAGCCCTATGGTGGTCCAAGAGAAAAAGACTAAGGGAGAAATAAGAATCTGCGTCGACCTGCGTAAGCTGAATGATGCCTGCGTACATGATCCCTTCCCTACGCCATTCTATGATGAAATCCTTGATAGTGTGGGAGGGCAGGAAGCATACTCGTTCATTGATGGGTTTTCGGGCTTCCATCAGATCAGGATCGCACCTGAAGATTGCAGAAAAACTATGTTTGCCATCGAATGGGGATCCTTCCAGTACACCGTCATGCCATTTGGGTTCAAAAATGCCCCTGCCATCTTTTCATGGGTAGTGGTCGCAGTATTCAAGGAATTCATTCATAAGTTCTTGGAAGTTTGCTTTGATGATTGGAAAGTATTTGGATTGGTAAAGAAGCATGTATCGAACCTACGCATGATGTTGGACGCTTGTTTATTCAAGGGTGCGCACTGATCATGGAACCCATGGAAACGCTGCTAAAGAAGGACGTATTGTTTTTTTGGGGCACGAAGTGTCAGAAGAGTTTTGAGCTACTCAAGAAAAAATTGTTCTCTGCACCTATCCTCATATTTCCGGACTGGATGAAGGTTTTCCATGTCCACATGTTACCGCTCTGTGATTTCAGCGCCTGCCCCATGTCTTGGTTAGCTTGTATACAAGACTCATGATTTGCACAGCCAGCGGGGGGGGGGGGAGGGTGAGGGGGGCGATAGTACCCCCTGTACGTTGCGTCGGGCGCAGCAGGGGGGGCGGAAGCCCCCCTGTCGAGGTACGTGGCATCTCCCCGAGAAAGATTTTTCGGCCTTATTTTTCAATGGGCGGACCCACCCATGGTTTTGTGCACGGGTTTGCACATGGTTTTGGGGCATGATGGTTTTCAGCCCCTGGTATTTTGTACATCCGGTCAAGGGAACTATGGTTATGTTCTAATCCAGGGTTATTGGATTGGGGTTTATGTATGCTTCAACATGTATATATATGTGTTGTAACACTAAAAGGAATATAATGAAAAATCAAGTTGGTCATCCCGATTTGGGATCTAGGGGAAAATCTCTGTGTATATCTGTTTTATGTTTTATGTTCTCACTATTGTTTATTTTATATTTTTAAGATTTGTTTGTAGAAAATTTGTGTACAGGGTTAAAAACTACATTTGGTATCAGAGTTGTTTCAGCTTCAAGGGGATGCCTTTGCTGCTGAGGGTTTTTTTGCTCAGGCTTGAGGTAGACCCTGTTTAGTGGGAGATATGCGAGATCGATTCTTGTGATGAAAGAAGATGGCGAGTGGCAGGAAGATAGATATCGAGAAATTTAATGGTGAGATTTTTGAGTTGTGGAAGCTCAAGATGGAGGATTTGTTGGTGAATAAAGATCGGTGGATCGTGGTAGATCCAGGTACTAAACCAACGGAAATGTCAGATGAAGACTGTAAGACGCTGGATCAGAAGGAAAAGAGCACAATACGGTTGTGTGTCTTAGATTCAATATTGTTGAATGTATCTGGGGAAGCTACGGCAAAGACCTTGTGGGACAAGCTAGGGACTTTGTACTAATCTAAGTCTCTGGTGAATAAATTGTTCCTGCGGAAAAAGCTGTATAACCTGAGGATGAAGGATGGAGACTCAATGATAGAGCATATGAATGCCTTCAATACTGTGGTAAGTCAGCTGTCATCTGTTGATATTATAAAAATCTCATATGAAGATAAGTGTATCAGTTTGTTGTGTTCTCTACCAGATTCGTGGGATAGTTTGGCTATTGCAATAGGTAGCAATACAACTACCTTGAATTTTGATGACATTGTCTCAGCCTTGCTGTCAGAGGAAATGAGATGGAGAAATATGGAGGGTCAGAATGGAGATGCCTTATTTGTACGAGGAAGGTCCCAGAACAGAAACAAGAATACGGTTTCGAGTGGGAGATCTAAATCTAGAGGGAGATCTAAATCTCCTAGAAAGTTTGTAAAAGTGTGCTGGAAATGTGGAAAGGAAGGGAAATACAAAAAGGACTGTAGATATAAAGATCCTAAGAAAGGAAAGGGATCTGATGATGCTCCTTTTGCAGAGGCAAAAACCACCTCGGATGAAGGTGGGGATGTGTATTTGGCTTCTTCTTCAAATACACATGTATATCATGAGTCATGGTTGATTGACTCGGGTGCATCCTTTCACTTCACTCCCCATAGGGAGTGGTTCTGCGAGTATGAGAAATATGATGGTGGTGATGTCTTCTTAGGTGATGATAGAAAGGCTAGAATCTTCAGACGTGGAAAATTCAAGTTGAAGCTGCAAGGTGGAAGGATTAGAATGCTTCTTGGTGTTCTGCACATTCCTGCATTGGCCAGAAATCTGATTTATGTAAGAAAGATGGATGATGTAGGTGTAAAAAAAATGTTTGAGAAAGATACCTATAAGATGGTTCTGGGAGCACTGGTATTAATGCGGGGAGTTTGGATTGGAACTCTGTACAAGATTCAGGGGAGCACTGTTATTTATGGGTGCAACAGTTCTGTGGTTCCCAAAAGTGGAGCGGAAAGCCTAGCGGTCTCTGGAGAAAATACCATGCTATGGCATCAAAGCCTTTGACATATTGGAGAGAAGGGCCTTCAGATACTACATGGAAATGGTATGGTAGAAGGTATGTCTAATAGCTCTCTGGATTTCGATTTTAGTGAACATTGTGTATATGGGAAGCAAAATCGGGTGAGATTTCCTTCTGGTGCTAAGAGGGCAAACAAGATATTAGAGCTTGTGCACAGTGATGTGTTTGGACCTGTGTCGGTTCCATCATTGGGTAAGTCTGTGTACTATGTTTCATTCATAGATGACTTCTCAAGGAATAAAAGGATATATTTCTTGAGGAAGAAATCTGAAGTCTTTTACAGATTTAAATAATTTAAGGCTCTGGTGGAAACTAGACAGAGAAGAAGATAAAGGTGTTGAGGACAGATAATGGTGGGGAGTTTTGCAAGAAGGAATTTGAAGAGTTCTGTAAGAAGTGTGGTATAGCATGGCAGAAGACTACTCCATACACACCTCAGCAAAATGGAGTTGTAGAAAGAATGAATAGAACGCTGATGGAAAAGGCAAGAAGCATGCTCAGTGGTACCGGGTTAGGAAAATAATTCTGGGTAGAGGCAGTGGAGATTGCATGTTACTTGGTTAACATATCACCTTCATCGACGTTGGAGGATAAGACTCCACATGAGGTATGGTCTGGTAAGAAACCCTCTCTTTAACATATGAGGGTATTTGGATGTGATGCATATGTACATGTTCCAAAGGAGGAAAGGTCCAAGTTGGATAATAAATCTAAAAGGTGCATCTTTATTGGGTATAAGGATGGTTTAAAGGGTTACAAGCTTTGGAACCCAGAAACAAGGAAGGTTGTGTACAACCGAGATGTGGTGTTTATAAAGGTGAAATATGTTGTTAAACATGAGGTCCTACCAAAGGAACCTGAGAAGATAGAGGTTGAGCTAAAGGAGGATGAATCAAACTCTACAACATAATAAGACTCAGAAGAGGAAGAGCCACAAACTCCAGCTGTGAGAAGATCAGTTCGGAAAAAAAGACAACCATAAAGGTATAGTCCATCTTATTTCTGTTCAAATTTATCTTTAAGTATAACTGATGATGATCCTAGAACTGTCAATGAGGCAGTAGATTCAGAGGATGGAAAACTCTAGAAGGAGGCCATGGTTGATGAAATGGCATCCTTGCATAAAAATGAGGCATGGGATCTGGTGGAGTTGCCAGCTAGAAGGAAGCCCATCGGGAGCAAATGGGTGTTTAAGAAAAATATGAATGTAGAAGGCAAGGTGGAGATATAAAAAGCTAGGTTGGTAGAAAAAGGTTATTCCTAGGTACCGGGAAATGATTTTGGTGATATTTTTTCTCCTGTTGCCAAAGTTACTTCTATTAGATTACGTTTATCTGTTGCTACTGCATTTTATTTTGAGGTAGAACAGATGGATGTGAAGACAACGTTTCTTCACGGGGATTTGGAAGAGGAGATCTACATGAAGAAACCTGAAGGGTTTATGGTGAAGGGTAAGAAAGAACTGCTATGCAGGTTAAAGAAGTCTCTGTATGGGTTAAAATAGTCACCAAAGATGTGGTATCAGAAATTTGATATCTATATACGGGGACTTGGCTTCACCAGAAGCAAGGAGGATCACTGTGTTTATTTTAAATTAATTGGTGACCGTGTTATTTATTTGGTCTTGTATATGGATGACATGTTGTTGATTGGACATGACAAAGAAATTATCCAAGATTTGAAGACCCAACTAATCTCCAAATTCGACATGAAGAATATTGGTGCTGCAAACTATATTTTGGGCATGGAAATTAAGAGAAATCGGACAAAGAGGAAACTCTGGTTAAACCAAAGGAAGTATGTCGAGACTATATTGCAGAGGTTCAATATGCAAGATAGTAAACCGGTGAATGTTCTGATTCCTGTAGGTGTAAAGTTGTCTGCTAAACAGTGTCCCAAGACACAAGAAGAAGAGGAGGATATGTCCCATGTTCCTTATGCAAGTGCAGTGGGTAGCCTAATGTATGCAATGGTATGTACTAGACCAAACATTGCACATGCAGTGGGAGTATTGAGCAAGTTTATGTCAAACCTAGGGAAGGAGCATTGGACAACAATGAAGCGGGTGTTTAGATATTTGCATGGCATTAGTGATTATGGCTTGTGCTACCAGGGAAGACCAAGATTGGAAAGAGTGTTGAACATTCGTGATTTTGTTGATGCAGACTGGGCTAGAGATCTAGACCAAAGAAGATCTACAAGGGGGTATGTGTTTAGCCTATTTGGAGGCGCAGTCAATTTGATGAGTAAAGACAGTCTGTAGTGGCTCTTTCAACTACAGAGGCAGAATACATGGCAGCCACTCATGCAAGCAAGGAAGCAGTTTGGTTTCAGAGATTGTGTTCAAGTATGGGGTTGGTACAGAAATCTCTAAGGATATATTGTGATAGCCAAAGTGCAATTTTCTTGGCTAAGAACCCTGCTTATAATTCAAAGACAAAGCACATTGATGTTCAATATCACTTTGTGAGAGATATGGTTGAGGCTAAAAGGGTGTTGTTGGTAAAGGTGGACACCTTAAAGAATGTTGTAGATGCATTGATGAAGTCTGTGAGCACTCAGAATTTCTCTTGGTGTAGAGAAACAATGGGTTTTGCAAAGCTGGGCTAATGACTCAGCTCTCCTATGGGCTCCTGCAGAAAGAAAACAACAAGTGGGAGAATGTTGGGTTTGTGTTATATTCTTTCCACGACTAGCCACGCGCGAAGGGGGGGGGGGGTCATGGGGGGGTGATAGTCCATCTTGTACGTTGCGTCGGGCACTGCAGGGGGGTCACAGGGGGGCGGTAGCCCCCCTTGCCAGGGTCTGGGGCAGCAGCCCGGGAAAAATTTTTGGGCCTTATTTTCCGGTGGGTGGACCCTCCCATGGTTTTGTGCATGGGTTTGCACATGGTTTTGGGGCATGATGGTTTTCGGCCCTTGGTATTGTGTAGATCCGGTCAAGGGAACTGTAGTTATGCTCTAATATATGGTTAATGGATTGGGGTTTATGTATGCTTCAGCATGTATATATACGTGTTGTAACACTAAAAGGAATATAATGAAAAATCAAGTTGGTCGTCTCAATTTGGGATCCAGGGGAAAGTATCTGTGTATATCTGTTTTATGTTTTATGTTCTCTCTATTGTTTATTTTTTGTTTTTAAGATTTGTTTGTAGATAATTTATGTACAGGGTTAAAACCTATAGCTCGTGGAGGGGGACATTGACCACTTGGTTGCAGTTGCTAGTAGAAAACTCTCTAGCGTGGAGCGTAACTACTCCACTACGAAACGCGAAGGGCTGGAAATGATGTACGCCTTGCAGAAATACCAGCATTATCTGTTGGGAGGGCACTTCAAGATGTTCACAGATCACTCAGCTTTGAAGTACCTCATCAATAAGCCTGTGTTGGGGGGGAATATTTGCTGATGGTTACTGCTATTTCAAGAATATGACTTTGAGATAAATGTGAAGCGGGGGATATTGAATGCTGGACTAGACCACTTGTCCCAAATCGAGAGTGGTGAAGAACCAACCAACCTAGAGGAAGGATTTCCCGATGCGCAGCTATTTTCTATTAAGGTGGTTAATGAGCACTTTTCCGATATTATTCAATTCTTAACTACAGGGATGGCACCTGCAGAATATTCGGTACAACAAAAAAATGAGCTGGTAACCCGCGCAATTGACTTTACCATCATCGCGGGCCTCTTGTATAAGTTGGGAGCTAATGAGGTACTGCGAAGATACATACTGGAGCATGAAAGACAACCCATTTTAGTAGAAGCCCATGGAGGCGTAGCAGGAGGTCACTACGCAAGAAAATCAACGACGCAGAAGATCTTAAGAGCTGGGTTGTGGTGGCCCACACTGCATAGCGATTCTCACAACTATTTCAAAGCCTGCGACACATTCCAAAGGATAGGAAGACCGTCGCGCAAGGATAAAATTCCCTTACAACCACAGATGGCCCTGCAGGCATTCAATAAATGGGAAATAGACTTCATTGGGCCCATCAACCCACTAGGTAAGAAGACAACTGCCCGCTACATCCTCACTGCGACTAATTATGTAACCAGATGGGTGGAAGCGCAAGATGTGAAGGATTGTACTACAGATACAGTTGCACACTTTATTTTTGAGCGATTCTAACTAGGTTCGAATTTTTGAAGATCTTGATGAGCGATAGAGGTACGCATTTTAAATAATGACACAATACAAGCTTTGACTAAGGAGTTTCGAATCCACCATGCAAAAAGTACCCCATATCACTTGCAGGCAAATGGCACGGTAGAAGCTTTTAATAAAATTTTGGAACAGGCATTGACCAAGATCAGTAATGTCGATCGAAGCGATTGGGATGTGCACATCCAGTCGGTCCTTTGGGCCTATCGAACCACGTGCAAGAAATTTACTAGGAAAACACCATTTCAGATGGTTTATGGAAAGGATGCCATTATGCCCATGGAATATATCGTTCATAGCTTGCGCATCGCGGCCTTTACGAACATGGTGGAGCCCGATATCATGGAGGAACGCTTAGCGCAACTAGTCGCCTTAGAGGAAGATCGATTCATTTCTAACTTTCATCAGCAAGTTCAGAAGGCCCAGGAAAAATCATGGCATGATAGACATATTCGGCAGAATGTCTTTTCGGAAGGCAAATCGGTCTTGCTATACGATAGCCAGTTTGCGAAACACTCGAGAAAGTTCCGTCAACACTAGCTATGAACCTATATGGTAAAGGAAATCACTAACGGAGGAGTCATCCAGTTAGCTACATTACGCAGTGATCTCATGCCAAGATATGTTAACAGAAGCCGGTTGAAGCCCTATCGGGACTCCTTTGTGCCGATCAAATGACTATATGGCTAGAGTATTTGTGTTATGAATGGTATGTGTAGGGCTGGTGCACGGGAACGGACGAGCATGGATGATGTGCAGGGGGTCGCTATCTACGCCAGTGGGATGCGCAGTGGGAAAAAATAGCCGTTGGAATACTACCATTGGGTAAAAATCCAAATTTACCGTTGGAAGGAGCAGGCAGTAGGAAATTAATGTGGCCATTTCTGAGAATTTTTTACCATTTCCTTGATGGTAAGTTTAAGCTAAGTTTCATCTAACCTTTGTTCACTCTTCAAAGCTATAAATCGAGGAGGGCAGCTTAGAATTGGGTTCCGCATGTCTAGAAAATCTTGTGCCTTGCAAATTTCCATAACTATTATGCTCTGTTCATGTTTGGGCGTGCTACCCCCTCTGATAGTAGTAACCCCGAGTTCATCTTCCGAGTGAGAATGAATGCAACCAATCCTGTTAAATCATCGCAGACCATGACCTCTACTGAGAGAGCATCCGATGAAGTATTGGAAGTCACCCCTGAAGTCGAAGAGGTCATGTCCACACCAACCAAGGGGAAGCATGTGAATAAAAAGAAGAGCAAGGGGAAAGGCCAAGAGAAAGGGTAGGGGAGGACTATGAAATGGGCTGGGGGGAAGCCATGCACCTCCCCTCGGAACATGAAATCCCCCCGAATGGTGCCTAATGCATGCTCACCTAACTCGGCAAAGAAACCGTTGTCTACTCAAGAAGTAGCTTGGCTCACTTCCCCACTAACTTGGCTACCGCCCTATGTACGGCGTCGAAGGCCCTCGGTGTGGATGCCTAAGAATCTCGAGGGTGTGCGCTCCTATCTGCAAATGACGCAAATTCTAGATGAAATTCCCATAATTGGAGAAGCATTTAGCAAACTCCCCTCAATTAAGTTCGACGATCATAACCTTGCCAACCTGGAGGCCTTCCCAAAATTGGCACATGAGCTATATCTCGAAAGGGTACTGGAGGATGATGTGCTACAGGTAGTACCAGTTCCATGGGAACGTGGGTTAGTCGGTTCAGGATTATTAAACTTGCTACGGAAACCTCACTTTGGCCGATACAGTATAACCGACCAAGTTGTGCGACAACTGATAGCCCTGATCCATGACAACAGCTTGTGGATCCAGGACCGCATTCCCATCGATGTCACCCTAATTCACCACATTACTAGTCTCCTCATGGTGGATCCAGATCCCATGGAGCACGTCAGTAAGAAGTATGAGCAATAGATCACCGACAAGGTGTGAGAAGACTGCCAGGTTGAGCGAAACACCATAAGGTTCCTGATCAGCACCATTTCCAACCCTGTAGTGTTGTTGGCTTGTAAAATGACACCCAAGTGCTTGGCCATGACTTTCCCCGCCTATGTAATTCAGCTTGTTGGTCGCTGCGAAAATGGGGTCTCCTTTAATTGGTCACAGTTCCTCTGTAACGGGTTTTTGGAAAACGTGCGCGAGGCCCAAGATCATGGGAAGGCGTTCTGTTACTCTTGGCTAATGCTCCTAATTGCATTGGTCGCATGGGAAGCCCCTGAATGATCGTTCCTCCGTGAGCTCGAGCTGGACATGTGTGAAGGGGCGTGCACTACTACATTTGGCGGAAATTCCGACACTTGGTTCCGATGCTTTTGACCAAATGTCGGAAATTTCCCCAAATTTTTTCTATCCCGCCCGAAACCGTCGCTATACCGATGTTTATAGAAAAGTGTCGCAATACCGACACTTAGAAAAAGTTTCACAATTGCGACGTTTGGAGGAAGACGTCGCAATTGCGACACTATGGCCCAAAGAGTCGCTATTGCGACGGCTGCCTCCAAACGTCGCAAATGCGACACAATGTCTAAGTGTTGCAATTGCGACGTTTGGAGGCACCCGTTGCAATATCGACGCTTTGTTCGTCGTCGGTATAACAATACTTATATGCGCGCTACATAAAAATTATTTTATTGTTTCATATCCGTCGCAATAGCTACATTAACGTCTGATATCACACGTGCATTTTCCCTCCGCTCTTGCAGAACAACATTCGCCCTCAGCATTCGCCCTCAGCTCTTGCAGAACAGCATTTTCCCTCAGCGTTCGCCCTTAGCTCTTGCAGAACATCATTCGCCCTCAGCTCTTGCAAAATGGTAAGTTCTTACTACAGGCCCTTCCTCCTATAGTAGGGTTGGCTCTATTTGGGTTTTTTTGGTCAATTCCATTGGATTGTGTTAGGCTATAGGGTTCTCTCTAGATGTCAAGAATCAAGATTCAATACCCTCTATTAGCTTCATCACCCAATACAAGATATAAATTTTTCCCAAAGAAACGCTTATTAATTTGGCAGCCATTATTTCTCCCTGCTTTAAAAACCCTACATTTAAATGAAAACAAGCATTGCATTTCAACTGCAAAAATCTATTAGTGTTCAAATGTACATGTGTGCTACATTAACGTCTGATATCACGCGCACATTCACCCTCTGCTCTTCCAGAACATCATTCACCCTCAGCATTCGCCCTCAACTCTTGCAGAACAACATTCTCCCTCAACATTCGCCCTGAGCTCTTGCAGAACATCATTCGCCCTCAGCATTCGCCCTAAGCTCTTGCAGAACAGCATTCACCCTCAGCTCTTGCAGAACAACATTCGCCCTCAACTCTTGCAGAACAGCATTCGCCCTCAGCTCTTGCAGAATAGCATTCACCCTCAACTCTTGCAAAATAGCATTCACCCTCATCTCTTGCAAAATGGTAAGTTCTTATTGCAGGCCCTTCCTCCTATAGTAGGGTTGACTCTATTTGGGTTTTTTTGGTCAATTCCATTGGATTGTGTTAGGCTGTAGGGTTCTCTCTAGATTTCAAGAATCAAGATTCAATACCCTCTATTATCTTCATCACCCAATACAAGATTTAAATTTTTCCCAAAGAAACGCTTATTAATTTGGCAGCCATTATTTCTCCCTGCTTTAAAAAACCCTACATTTAAATGAAAACAAGCATTGCATTTCAACTACAAAAATCTATTAGTGTTCAAATGTACATGTGTGCATCACTTGTGTAGGGTATTCCTTTTCCACTTTCACATTATCCAAGAATGTGTGCGGTATAGTTCATATTTTTTGTGATTTAGATTGTCTTGAAAAAGGAAAGGTAAATTATTTCCCATGGAAAAGAAGGTTTTCCCTTTTTATAGGTTGTTTGGACTTACGTGGAAAAATTTATGGTATGCCTTTCATATTATGTAGTTTAAATTTGAATTAACAGATTATTCTACATGAAAATATAATTACATATGTGATGTCCTTCATCACTAATTAAAATTATAGGGTTTCAATTTCCTAGACTCTAACTCATCTGATGCTAAATTCTAGGTTCTCATTGGTGGATCACTCTTCCATTGATTTCCTTTCCCCCTGGATCTTGTCATACTTTAAAAGTCATCAATGATACATATATTATTTCAGGTATCCCAAAAGGCTTTATAGTAGAACATATTGTGAAGTTTTTTTGACACTTGAGGATTCTTTTTAGAACTGCAACGCGGTCTATGCTATCGAATTATATACCAAGCAACTTGTCCTTAATAACCACACTATGAGGTAGGTTCAACCAGTTTGAACTTGTTGGGACATAGCATATGAAGTTGTGTGATGAGTCCATATCACAGGTCTATTATGGTGACAAAAGTGAAGACACGTAATGATATTTATTATGTTAACACTACTAGAAACATTTTCAAAATTATCCATGCTATCAAGATGTCAAAATTCCAGGCATTAGGTGTCAATACTCGTAGCTAATAGATAATAATAATAATATAAAAAAATCATAACTTTATTCTTGAAATATGATTGTTACACATTGGTAACCTAGTTCATGAGTTACTATCACCCAAAGATTGCAAAACAAACTTAAAATATAAATTAAACCAACATGAGAATCCAACTAAGGGTTTCTCGACAAAATCATGCCATAACTTGGCATTTTGAAACCCAAATTTGAATCCATCATAAGTAATACAATGCAAAATCAGATGGATTTTCAATGCATGTTTGCATGCTACACTTATTCTCTGTCTAGATATCATTTTTTAAATGGAACCATTAGTCAAGTCCACAGTCCTTTTTATGTGAAAAATTTCAGCTCTATTTGAGCTCCTTTTTGCTCCACCACCTCCATAAACATATGAAAACATATATCATGATCTTGGAATTCCATTACATATGTATGTTCCAATGTTCCATAATCATGCCCCATCATCAATTTAAGAAATTTCCATTGAATATCAAATTATGGAGGGGAGGAACTTTTTGCTGCAACATTTGGCTCAAAATCAGGGACCATCTCCGTATGAGGTGAATGAGAACTATAGATATTTGAAGAAGTAGATTAGTGCCTTTTCCTCTGGCCATGGAGTCATATACAGTCATCCATCACAAAAATTTGTCTTTGTTCATGCTCACCTTGAAAGTTGTAAAAATTCATGCCCTAATTGAAGCGACACTAAATTTGAAAGATATAATAAAAATGCAAGCTAGAAGTGCCCTATTAATACAAAGGGAAAACCTTCCTACCTACCCTAACTGAGATAAATTTTGATTGAATAGGAAACATGATATTGCCAATGGAGTTGATCCAACAACTTGTTAAATGTATAGGACTAAATCATGCATTTTATTTCCAGGAAAACATGCGCATGAAGAGAAAAAGTGCAGAATTAATGGAAAATCTATACATGCCACTTATAAAAACTACACCAAAAGGTCAAAAAATATTTAAGGCCTTAACTTAATTTGAATCCAAACATGACAAAACATGATTAGTGAAAACACGAGAGTGGTGTGGGTGAACAACATAAATAAAAAGTGAAGATACCTTTCCCCAAGATGCCTTTGTCACCGTTGTATGAAAACATGTTTTCCTTTCCCTTTATACATGCAAGTGAATGCATTATAGGTATGGTGTTTTCCTAGAATAGGAGAAGCCTACTTAAATATATCATTCATGGAGTGAATGTTTCCTTGACCCAGAACCTCCTAGAAACTTATCACTGAATTTGATGTTGGGATGGGATTGTAAAGATAACAACCTCTTCATTCCTCTTGAAGATTGGCACCAATTATCAACAATGAATCAAATTGTAATTTGATCTTCCCCCTTTTACATTACCCTGTATTAGTGTCATAAAAAACAAATATATCAAGATGAAAATCAACACCCTCCTTTTCCAAAGTTGGGTAAAGGTCAATGAGAACCTTAGTCACAAGTTACAACTTCTAGGAGATTTCCAAAACAATTTTGAGTCAATTGTTGCATCATGAACAACATGATTTTCTCATAATTCAACATGAGACATGTTTTCCTTTCACTTCCAACAAAGTTCCATTTCTACCCGAAACTCCTATGAAACAGGAACCAAATAAAGGCCATGTCCTCAATGGACATCATTTGGCTTTGAAAATGGCCATTACACCATGTTGTTTCTTATATTACATCATGATAGTTTCTTAGGTCATTTCTTGTTTCTTGAGATGAAAAACAACCAAAGAAATTGTGAAGATCCTTTCAAGAAATAAATGACCATTTCTCAATCATATCTCAACTATTTTTTATTCTATTCAGTGGTTGCTTACTTTGAGAGAAATTTGACACTTTTATAAGGAATATAACATAAAACACAAAATGGGAAGGAATTGATGAGGTAGATGACCTTTAGTTGTTGTCAATTAAGAATTGATAATACACGATGCATGTTATGTACTACAAACTAGATTCCTTCCTAGAGTTAGGACACAGAGTATTGAATCAAAGTTGTAGTTTCTAACTTCTTGTATTGGTTCATCAATCTTGAAATTCAGACATTGCATGTCTTCATTGCTACATGTTTGAATAATTTGCATCATATCGTACAATAGGAAATTAGGAATTATGATTATTATTACTTTATGGATCTGTTAAGTTACTTTTAAGTTTGCATGGTTTAGTGTGAAATTATTCTAGTGTGCCCCTAGGCCCGGGTGAAGGAATGCCAAGGACTGAGAACCCTAGTTTTTAAATGGTATTGTTTCTTATACCCAAAAACCCCTCAACATCACTTCTTATTAGTTCTTAACAATAGTGTTGTAAACAATTTGAGAGTTTATATAGCAAAATCTCGCACTTCTCAAGATAAAGTCCTAAAGCTAAAGTGTGATACCATGTGTAATTCAATAGCCCCATTGTCACCTCACCAGCCTCTTTTCACTTCGGGCTAGCTCTCCTCCAACTCAAGGGGGGTTCTCCCTAGTAGATGTTAGGGATCTAATGGCCCAACCAAACCAAGTCAAGGGCCCCCTAACTCTCTATGTTTACTACTATCAATCAAAATATTGAACAATAGGGTCAGACATGCATCTTGAAGATAAAATTGCCAGGGTATTTTTGGGTAATTTCAAAGGGAAAGTCCCCAAACACATATAATCAAGGAATTATAATGTGATTTCAAACATTAAATATCAACAAAATCGTTTAAATGATATTGAAAGGAAAAAGTTGATGGAAGATAGAAAGTGCCTTACTTAAATGCTCTAAGGATTTTTCAATAGTTTCTCCAAAAGCTTCACTTCAAGGCCCTTCAAGATCGTCTCCAACAATGCTATACCATCAGCTTCAACAATGTTGCTCAAAAAATGTCCTCAAGGTCTTCACAACAAGTTTACTAGAAGTTGCTCCAACAATATATTCAATAAGGTCTTCATTGTCAACTCGTCTCTTGTTTGGGTGCCTTAATGTGCAATGACATGTTTCCAGGACTGAATTCAATGCAAGGCATATTTGAAACTCTAACTCTGTCTTCCGGTGTCTTATTAGAAATTATTTCGGTTTTCATTTTGTGTTTTCAAGTTAGATATTGTTTTCAAGTTTTTACATTTATAATTTTATTGCAATGTGGCAGACTGATCAGAGCAGTGCAGGAACAACCCCGAGACGGGATGATCGTGGAAAGAGGCCAACGGAAGAACATGTAAAGTGCCAGCATTGCTCTATCTTGAGGTATTTTAGTTATTTACATAATTGAAATAATATTAATTTTGTTCAAATATGCAGACACCTAGCCATGTTATGCCTGATGATTCCCTCTTTGAGGAAGAGCTTTCTTCATCCCTATCTCCAGTGTTCTTGTTGCAAAAAAAGGCACGAGATGCAAGGTCGGAATTTAATACTTTGATAGGCGTGCCTCAAACACCTGAAACAGAAGAGAGGATACAACATCTTATGAGGCAGCTAGAAAGATATTAGGTAATAATAAAAATTCAAAAGGATATTTTTTTTGTTCTGCATGAGATGAATTGTGATAGTTTGATTTTTAATTTTTACATTGACTAAACTAACAAAATGTTCTTTTGTATGTAGCGTTTTCTGGCACTTGCTGAACCCGGTGTTGGTGGTAGTGGGACACAAGGGCAAGAGATTTCCCAGCAACCCTCTCGTACACCTTCTACTCCTTTAGGTGCCAGCCAAGAAACACAGCCTGCCCAAGCAGACACCCAGCCAACCACTGAACATGTTGGCAATGATGAGGTTGATATGGCCAACTACATTATTGCATTTCTTGGAGCTACACATGTCAGCTCGACAAGGACCATTAATGGCACGTTGTTGGTGAACGATGAAGGTGTCCCTATAAAGCACGTACAACTCCCAGGTAAATTTTAATATTTTAACTATTTCATGTACTCTATCTAAAACATATTTATCATGATTTTTATTTTTTAATTAATGATAATATCTTTTTTTCTGTGTAGGAAACAATGAGTTCTACAGGTTTTTGGAGAGCCATGTGTTGGTAATTTTTGGCCCAACCATACGCACAGGGTGATTACATTCAACGAAAAAAGACTTCGTTATCTGAAGCCGGTAAATTTAAGAACCCCCTAAATTTATATATATATATATTATTTGATCATGATACATAGGGAAAAATGGAAAGCGTTTTATTAATAATATAATATATATATATTTTTTGTGAATCTCAGATTATATTATCTTATAAAATCATGGCGATCTGCATTCACAAATGGCGAATCACGAGTACAAATGGCGAATCACTACTACAAAATGGTGAATCGTTGTCTAGTGGAGTTCGAGGTGTTGGCTCCAATAAAGATATGGTAGTTGAACTAGGAGTAGAAGGAAGAGAACCACCGAGACCAAGCATGTCACATGGTGACTCGTGAGGGAAGTAGTTCTCGTGCAGTTTGGAAAACGCGTTCTTCTAGTTCTGCTAAACAGTCTGGAAATTGTAGAGTTTGCTTCCCTTTATCTTGGAATCTTTGGGTTAGCACCTCTACCTAGTGCTTTCTGGACTAGTTGATCAGTGAAAAATATATTGCTGCTATTTGTTTCTCAGTACAAATTTCTGTTTCAGGGGTTGGTGTCATTAAAAAACATACATTTAGGCACTTACTCAAACCAAAGTCTGCTAATCATTATCTTGAAAATTTTGTTATCAGTGGGCACTGAACTTGAAAAATAAGGAGAGAGGAACTTGAATTTCTTCCATAAGGCTATGGTGAAGCACATAATTTTTGTTTCTGGTATGTGCAAATGACAATTAGCAGCATCAATTTGAAGAAACATAATATTATTGTTTCTAAATTTAAGAAACAGCGCTAACCATTAACAGTTTTAAAATTGCTTGTAATCACAGAAGATAACGGTAAGGATTATACATTGAATCTAAGGTAAATTACACTCCTGTCCTCGTCCCACTTTTTATAATAAATAGAGTATTTATATGTCCAATCAGCAGTAAGAGAATTTAGCAAAATGAAAATATCACTTGTGCTTGATTTTGTGATACCGGCAATGAGTTAGCAGTACTAGATACTCAAATATTATATCTCATGAACACAAGTAAAAGCTTTTCCATGGAATCATCAAAAGTTTAATTGCTTGCCTTCGAATTTCCCTATCCTTGGTTATACGTATTAGTATGTTCATTTTATGCTGCTTCAACAGGACAGCCAAACCAAGAATCTCATGTATAATAAGTTTGATTGGTCACCAAAATTTCCTGAGAGAAACTTGCTGAATATTTTTGGAAATTTACAGCCAAACCACATCTCAGTTTCAGGTCACATTAATGGCTGAGTGAAGCCCAAACGTGAGTTCTGTTCATCCAGCAGGGGCCATGGTTACAAATGTGCATGTAGAAACAAACACTCATTAGATGAATCAAAAGCACATAAACGTACTTTAATAAAGGCCTGCCCATGTTTATATACACTTACAATATCGTACATAAGAAGGGGTAAACTTCAGGTTGTGGACAGCCCAAAGTCTCCAACAAAAGAACAGTACTACTATGTCTCATGTAATTCATGTCCAAAAATTGAGCATGCAGTGCTTGCCTCAGATCCATTCTCGTGCATATCACCAATTCCCTGCCCAATCCTATGTTTGGAGGTACTATTGATTTCACAGCATGCATCAGACCCAACATCAGAAACATGCTTTACAAAATCCATGCAGGTTCCATCAGTGGAATCTCAAAAATCAGGCACCCATCCTATTTGCACTATATCTTCAAAATAATCTAAGTTAGTGGAACGCGTGCC
Source organism: Pinus albicaulis (assembly GCA_034641835.2). NCBI lineage: Eukaryota > Viridiplantae > Streptophyta > Pinopsida > Pinales > Pinaceae > Pinus > Pinus albicaulis. Next base: position 1,461,381,567 of record CM076577.1, on the reverse strand, counting down.
AAAGTCAGCCATTTTTCCTCTGTAATTAAGTTGATCCAGAGAGTCTGCAGTGGATGTCTTTTGCCATCAGCATTATTTGACATTTCAACAGATGTAGAATTGTCACCTGAAAATCACCACTCAATTTAAACATGCAGTAAGCCAGACAAGCACTTAAATGAGGCTTTGATCAAGTATGAATTTGTTACAAGCAAGATTTCAAGTCTCCTGAAAGATGCAACTTCATGAGGGTTTGTGTATTGCAAACAGACATACATCTTTTGTTTCCAAGGAAAACCTCATGAGTAAGCCTAAGGGATGCTTCCCACATTTGTGGACAACATCCCTAGTAAACCTGTCAATGTAGACTAGTGCACCTCACCTAGAGGAATTTAAAATTCTAAACCAGGCACCTGCTGGCACAAACCTAGCCAAATGTCCAGTAACATTGGAAAAAACCAGTTGAGCTGACCCTTCAACTTTGTGAGTGTGTGCATTATCATGTGATGTGTAGTGAACATAGTTCAAACAGTATAAAAGAGCATAATGAGTAAGAGAGGAAATGCTTGAATTGGCCCCAAATGAAAGCTCAGCAAGACATCGAAATCATTCCTTCCAATGTTTAAGTTCTCTTTCTTTAGCGTGTAGCTTAATCTCAGTTGACTTCAGCTCCACCACAAGCTCTGAAATCCTTTCTTCTTGTTGTTTCTCCAATAGATCACGTATACGCTTATCTAACTCATATGGTGACACCCCATAGTCATCAACATGAGAAATATCTAAGTGTTCCAAGGGAGTCTTGTCTGCAGAACTCCATTGACCTGGAAGCCCATCTGCACAAAGCTCTCCCTCCACCAATTCAACGGAGGAATTTTTGAACCGAAAAATATCAAACCAAGCAGAGGAGGATTAAAATGTTTACTAGGCCAGATAATTCATATATATGCCTGCTACAATGTTATGATAGACTTATTAAACATGTATTTAAGTTAAACAGTTCATCATCGAATAATGAAACTTTGTCCTTCGGCCATTATTCAACCTTCATATCTGAGAAACAGCTGATTAAATGGTAGCAGAGCATAGATTGTTCAAGACAATGCCAGGAGAAACTGTTCATGCCCAATCATATTAGACTAATCCCTTGGACCATTATTACCAAAATGCATTTTCAGAGGTTTACTCTCAAAACATTTTACTGCAAAAAGTCTTCTTACTTTAAAAGGAAGTATAATAGAAGAGACACCATGCATGTCAAAATTATTTTAGATATGTGCATGATATAAGTCAGAAATGGCATTCAAAAAATATTTTTGTAATCAATGAAAACATGTTTAATATACAAACAATATGATTGATTTATGGATATCAGAGGCACAATAAATACATTCAATGTTCAGATTTAGCAAGCTCAAAAACTGTTTGACATGTCACAACGTAGGGTAGACCACAACCCAAAAAACAAATGTCCAAAAGCCAGACACAATTATTTATAAAATGTGTTACAGGCTCTACCGCTAAGCTTCAAAACATCACAAATATTTTCTTTGTGTGAATCTCTATTATCTTGCAGCTTCTTAACAGCTTTATTCCTCTCATCATGAAACTGTTGAATGAAAACATGTATCTATAATTAATTTGTTTAGTGATCAAAGTACATCTAACTTAGTTTGGCATGATTCAATTTACCATCATGAGAACAAACAATTTACCCTCATGAAAACATGTATCTATGATTAATTTGTTTAGTGATCAAAGTAAATCTAACTGAGTTTGGCATGCTTCAATTTACCCTCATGAAAAGAAGAATTATATCACAACAAAGGAAATAATCTAGAACAAGAATCATGTTATAGAAGTCATTACCAAATTTTTGATATTGTGACACATAAGATTAAAACAATTTCAATAAGTTGTGCTCTTTATCTAATAACTCGTCCAAAACAGGTGGTATGTAAATAAAAGAAAGGAAAATGCTTTAGGTGGTTCAAACTCTATCCAAAATTGTGTAGGGGTTAAGGATAAAACAATGGCAAATACATTGAAGTTTCAACGAGTCCCAACTTTAATTGAAAATTGCAATGAGGCAAACTTACAAATTATGTTCCCCTTAGTTTGGAGGTGTTCAGTGATGCAAAAAAAAAGAAAAATTCTAAAGGAAAGTAGGGCATTTTCCTGGAAGAAAAACGTTGCATTGTTTCACTCTGATAGCAAATATAAAAGCTTTTTACAACTTCTATTGAAGAAAGGCAGCATTAGAGACATTCACATGCTAAATGGATCTTTAAAATAGCCTACAAGTTAGTAAACAATCCTAACAATCCCTGAAATAGACATATCCTTAATGACACCTATCTTTCTTAGTGGAAAATCGACATTAAAAATTCTACTTAATGTGTGGAAACTAGAAAACACTAGACATCAACTGAATTACTCAAACCCAAAAGGATCATGATAATTCTAAGGTATAGAATCACCATAAAACTCACCTCACTAGAACCTGATGTACTCCTTTGATGCTTTGAATTTGATTGGAGAAAATCCATTTGTATGTATTCTAGCTCAGCTTGCAATTCTGCTTCAATCTCAACCATTCCAGTGACTTGTTGTGCAGGTTCATCTGTTGCAGTTCCTTTTGCTACATGTGGCTAAGTCCTTTTAGCACCTTTGCTCACCACACAAGAAGATTGTCCTTTACTTCTCCTTGTCTCTGTATTTATACTTTTCCAAGGGGTGTGAAACCCCAACGGTCCTGTCTCTTGGTCTCGCTGGCCAACCTGAGCTGACTTGACCCTTAAAGCAACTCATACTTAAATTAGATTATTAAATGTCTTTCCTTGGGTTCCAAGCCCACTCCTTTGGGTCCAAAACCCCAAACAACAAACCAGAAAACCCCAAGGGTTTTTCCAAGTGGAAATACCTTCCGAGCTACCCAATTTCAACAATTCTTAGCAAACTTAAGCTAGGACTATATGTCCATTTCCAAAATGCTATAAATTAAATTACATTACCTTCCTCAATATGGTTTTGTAGAATCCATTAAACCTATTAAAATAGACATTCATTTGCTTGGCAGAGTAATATTTGTTAAATCAGCTAGAAAAGACAGTCATACAGATCAGCCTGTATCTACCTCTGCACCCAACGTGTGTAAATAGAACTACAAAGAAAATTTTAATTTTAACCATTCCATCTAGTCTGAGCAATACATCATCAACATTTATATCATTCATATTTTATGAAATCCAAGCCATAATTTTAATGTCTAAGGTCTATACCACTTTGTTTTGTCTACTAAATACTGGCAACAAAATATTTTTGGTCCTGTTTTGTTGGCTTTGCATTATTTGTGGCCTTGATTCACCAAGGAGTAGTTCAAACTTCAGAGACAGTGCACATTGATTTAATTGACAGGCTGGTGTGACTGTAAAAATATCCCTCTATGCCTACTTCCATGTCAAACCACAATTCCAAACCCCGTGAACAATATGAACTTCTTAGGTTTAAAGGCAAAGCATAATTTGTATGCATTTCAACCTCGCAAATTAAACACGAAACATGAACATGTCATACTAAAGGGTGGGCTATACACAAAAGCATCCCAAGAGTTACTGCAATAGTTACAATGCATAGGAATTTGGGCAACTCCAATGCCTGGTAAATTCAGGACAGTTTATTGATATTATTTTTGTCTCAGAGGGAAACCTGTTGAAGATTTTCTTAAGATTAATTGTAACTAAAAGTCTAAAACCAGTTAGTGGTAGTGATTTTTCAGTGTTTCCCAAGTAAGTCGGCGATTAATCTAAGAAACACTAAACACGAAATGTCATACTAAATGGCAGGCTATAAACAATTATTATAATCACAATGGCAATTGTCATTGCACCAGTATGGTGCAACTGATCAACTACGTTGGGCCAATGACTTCCTTTCTAGATAAATATTCACCTGATAGTGAAGTCAAAAAACATGTTTTTTGAGAGGTTGAAGATTTGCTTGCAAGTCTCCAACTAAAAACAGTGTCTGTTGCCAATAGACTTCTGGGCATTGACATTGTAGCAATCCCCGAGTTCTAAATAAAAAAAAGTGGGGTCGTTTATATATCTAATCTAGTTATCAGCCGAGTAAGCTCTGCAGAACATTAACGTCAAAAAATTGGGCACTTAGTATCACCAGATTCATGGAAGCACAATGGAGAAAACTTTAACAAAATTAAAAATGCATAGCACCCAATCCAATTCTTAACAGAAGAATTTTTTATCTTACCAGTGTCAATAGCTCCCACAGAGTGCTAAAAAAGCCACTCACTCTTCTTTGGGAATCTCAAAAGGTCAACTTCCTCTATATGCTTATAAGATATGCAATCCCAATAAAATAAAAAAGTATACCCAAACTCCAAAGTAAAAAACAACACACGCATCAATTGGTATGCAAAAAGGACACCAATGTATCCTTACCTGGCCCCTGCCTTAGAAGAATTTTTAGGAATGATCTTTGCTACATATTTTTTTAACAATTCATTTGCAATGTCAATGTCTATATTATGATGGTTCATCTTGTGCAGTTGTTCAACTTTAATGACACTGAAGCTTACTTGCTACTGTTAGGGAAAACCAAACATTGAAGAATTAAAAGATAGCATACAGGTTTCTCTTAAATAAACTATATTGATGAAAGAAGAAAGAACCTTGTTGTGCTGTTATTAAATTTTCCACCTTATTTAAGCTTGACAAGCACACAATTTTATATATTGAAAGGCACACCAACTAATAAAAAATGATATGAAAAAATTATATCGTTGTCAATTAATGCCCAAATACATGAATGGGCTTGAAAGTACAGCAAGTAATAATAGCAAAATAAAGAGTGCCTAAGGCATCTCTTCCCTAAACGATAAAATGTTGTTAATGAATCATCCAACATCACATACAATAACCATGGTAGACCTCAAAGGCTACACTACGTTAAATATTTTCCATGAATCAATTAGATCTATGAAGCAACCATTGATTGCTTCCTATTATAACTACCAAAAGTTGAGAGAGAATCAATGATGGGTTGACAGGAAATAATGAAGGGTAGTGCTTCTTATTGGCCTTAGAATCTTAATGGACTCTGTTGTACACTTCCCTTGGCAGAAGACTGAAGAGGAAAATTCAAAAGATACAGTTGAAGATGTTACACCCCCATGAATGGTTATAATCAGGAAATAAAAACATTCGGTAGCAAATAGATATTTACTTTTGAGCTTGTTCAATCTTAGCCCTAAGTTTCTACTCCAATACAAATATGTCCGATTCAAGGCTAAACATTCGCTCAAGAGCATGCATATTTTCCAGAGTCTCACTCAAAGTTCGACTGTCACTGCCATCACATCTAAAATGCTGCATAGGACCATGTAGCAACTTGTTGACAATGCCTCTGCTTAGGTCATCCACAAGTTTCCTGTTTTTCTTAGAAACATCATCTCCCATTTTTGACAAGCATTTCTCTAGCTCTGCAATTCTTATCCTCTCTGCATAAGCCCTCGGTTTTTTATGGTAGGCACTGTCTCCAAAGAATCTCTCCATGCTTGAAACAGCCTCAACTCCTCATCGATAATAATCTGAGCTTCCAGAGCCTTTTTCTGTCTGTCCTGCTTGTTTGCAACAACCACTTCTTTGATGTCATCAACATTATATACTCTGGATGAATTTACTTCTGAAACACAGGCAGCCACATTCCTAGGTACAGCAATATCTATGAAAAGTCGAATCCATCCCATTTTTGCAAACACGGGAGGAAGAACTTCAGCGTGCTCCTTCAAAAATAGTGGTGTTTCTGATGCCGTGCTCGTGAAGACTACATCTGCTTCTGCAGCACTATTAAGCATCTCAGTAAGCGGCTTATAGATCATTTCTGCCCCAGTTAATTCTTGCTGTAAGAGCGAAACCATTTCCTCAGATCTGTTAACTACAACAATTCTCTTGCACCCTTTTGCAATTAAATGTCTTATCACAAGATTTCCCATCTTGCCTGCCCCAATAACTAGCATTTTGGCAAAAAAAATACCATCCTTTGGGAGCTTCATAATGGCCAGCTCAACAGCAGCAAAACTAACAGAAACAACACCTGCAGCAATATTCGTTTCTGATCGGACTCGCTTTCCTGCTGTGATAGCATGTTTGAAGAGGCCACCAATATTTCTCTCAAATCCCAAGACTCCCTGGCCTACTTTGTGCACTTGCTTAACTTGTGCAAGGATTTGGCCTTCACCAAGAACAAGAGAGTCAAGACCAGATGCTACTTGGAATAAATTTTGTGATGCATCATTGTCACGCAACATGAACAGGTGCTCCCGGAGCTCTCCAAGAGGTATTCCACTTGTCTGTAAATCAGGAAAGAAACATAAGAACAATGCTGGATATCTTAATTTCATTCCTAATAGAAAAATGTCCGAGAGAAAATTGACTGCATGGGAAAGGATGGAAAACTTATCCACACATGAATTACTGGAATGGGGGTTTCATTATGAAAGTTCCTGACAGGGAAAAAGAACATGGGCCAAAATTTAACCAGTGCAAGCCTGGGCAGTCCAAAATTCATCGAAGCTCAGGTCTTCCACTATTACATAAATCTGACTTGGGTGTCACAACCTCCATTGAGTGATGTGAAATCAATGAAAATGGACCACAGGCCACAGGTTGGTAACTTGAAGACCCTAAACACTACAACAAATGTTGTTTGACAGAAGTATATTTGCAAAAATTACATAAGCAGAAAAGAAAATGTAATACCTTGGCCATCCATTCAGTCACCTCTCGAATTCCCCTATGCCAAGACAAAGCGACAACATAAATTTCCATCCTATTGCAAGTGCTAAGAACTGCTGCCTCTTCAATATGATTTAAGCTACAAAGTTCCCCAATTGCACGTGGCCATTCTGCTTCAGGCATAACCAGCTTTTCACGCATCTCTACAGGCGCAGTATGGACACTCAGCCCTATAACCAAAATGTTGCTTCTCTCCTTTGTGTATCCTAAACAAAGGATAAAAATATGCATTAACCCACTCATTATTACAACATTTACGAACTAATATTATGAAAAACAGCTGACACAGGCAATTTCATATTGCAGAAAAAATTGCATGCTTTATTTCACAAATTATCAATATTAGTCTTCCATTTATAACCATTGAAATTGCTTTGAGAACCAAAATGGTTCGATCTGTAATACTCCACTTCCACCCCCTTACATTTGGATACGAATATGTGTAATTTAGTGTATATGTGTAATCAATGAGAAATTATTCAATTGCAGAAACCATTTATTTGTGCAATACTGTGAATCTCCTTGATTTTCTATCAATTAGCGGAAGGGGGTGCATTATTGTTTAGAAGATGTAAATTGCAGTATAAAACGTCCACAAGACATAAGATATGGATACATACGATTTGCAGAAGAGGCCTTTAGCTGTTTGAGAGCGGTGATGCTGGCTGCCTTTGACTTGTTAAGAGAAACAGGGGATTCCTCTGACTGGGTTTCGGCCCTCGTATTCAAAGCACCGATTTCTGCCTTCTTTTGTTTGGGCTTAACAATACCCGGCAATTGGGATCCCCTCAAACACTGGCCTGCAAAAGAGAAATCGATGGTACCTGCAAACGCAGAAGAAAACCTCGATGCCGTGGCCATGGCTTCTGCTAGCATGACGAACGCACGATCCCCGCAGAGTATTAGGAAGAATTGGGGATTTATATGGTGGGTTTATCAAGACCAACAGAGTTTCGTGGTGGGGTTTTGCAGGAAGAAAATGAATTATGTCCCAGCAATTAGCTTCCCTGAGAAAGTGAAGTGGTATAGTGCGGTGTTCGTTGACAGCGAGTATCTGTAGCACAGGTCACTCTGTGCACACTCTGTCAAACGAGTGAATAGATTGTTGTGCGCTTCAAACAATGAAATTGCACCTTATCGAAATTATTTCGACCTTCAGTTCTCTGCTTTGAGCAAAATGAATCCCCTCTCAGCTTCAAAAGGCCTCTCTCTGTTTATGTTGGTAGTGGACCTCCCAAATCCTAGTTTGACAGCGAGTATCTGTAGCACAGGTCACTCTGTGCACGCTCTGTCAAACAGTCTATAGAGATCTTGAAATCGAGAAATCATCTTGAAACAGTCTACAGAGATCTTGAAATCGAGAAAGGGAATCGAGAAATCATCTTGAAACAGTCTACAGAGATCTTGAAATCGAGAAAGGGAAGGTGCATACCGTTTAGAATCCAACGAGATTTTGGAACTGAACAGGCCGATTAGTCGGTGTTGGAGTCTAAAAGCGAGGTTGTACATGCGTAGGCCGAGCACGTAGGCTGTGGCGATCTCCCACAGCACCATCTCTTTCTCTTTCGAAGTGTATCTAGATTCTCTGCTTTATACGAACTATGGAAGGCCCTAATGGACCAGAGAGGGACGGACCAGAGAGGGTCGGCCTCGCTCAGCCAACGAGAACAGCCCTTAGCCAGCAAGAACAGCCAGAATATCGGTGTGCACAAACTTCAAAGCCCAGCCACCTCTCCGAACCAGTGAAAAAATGGGGCGAATCACTCTAACCCCTTCCTCCGATACTGTAAATCCAGGCGAATGCCATGGAAATCTGGAAAATCTGGGGCGAATTTCATGTTTCCAGATTTGTGCGCTCTTTTTTTGGTGGGCTAATAGTTAATAATTAATTATTTTTAAAATATTTATTGGGCTAAATTTATTAAACTATAAAAATTGGGTTTTATATAAAAAATTCGCCCTAATAAAATTTAAAATCCCTTAAAATTCGCCTTGGGGCTAAAATTCGCCCCTAAAATTTTCCCTGTCTAGAAGCCCTTTTTGGGGTCGACACATTTGACAGAACAACGGTGGCTCGGGTAGCTGGCAAATATTTGAAATATACCAGGGACACCTATAGGACGCAATTGCAATTTAACCCTAGATATGAGCGTCCTCTCGCAGTTTCAGAGAGTGAGTGGAGAGCACTCATCCATGACGGAAAAGAGAAAAGGGCAAAGAAAGAAGGAAAAATGCCAACTGGACCCGCAAGGTAAATTACAACTTTAATTCAATAACTTTAATTTTCTCTATGTCTAAAATAAAAGTGTGCTACGTCATATCTAACTTCAATATTTTGATGCTAGGTTGCCTGACACCTCAAAGGCAACCAAAGCTAGGATTGAAAAAAAGGGCCATCACAAGCTAGGCCAGGGCGGCTACTTGAAATTAGCTGCAAGAATTGTAATTAAGTAGCTAAACATCTTATAATTAATTTTATCGCCTTCCAATGTTTTTGTAATCCTATCAAATATGATTAAAAATACACAATCATATGTAATGTAGGGTGATGACTTCGGAACAGAAACTACAGAGGAAGATAAAAATATCGCTTTCCATTTCGGCTATCAAGCCGTAGTTGAACGTCGCAGAAGATTGGGGCAGGTCCCAAGATCCAGAATGCCTGATAAGGTAAAACATTAACCTTTAAATATGTTTGTTTTCGTCCATAACTTTAATGTCTAACAACTTTGTTTAAATCAGGGGAGCAGCACTACCGACGAGGCAAATAACCCAGTTTTAGAGCCAGATGTAGATGATCCTCACGTGCAACCTGATCATTGTAGTGGGGACTAGGCCGACAATGCTACTATCAGTGAGGGCCGTGACGATAATTAATTTCCACTTATAATTTTTTCTAATTATACCTTGATGGTTGTCCTTATAACGTTTTTTTTTTAAATGACAGAGAATGTTTCCCTTGAGGATCTTACCACTAGAGAGGAAGACAGGGCAACAGTCTCAACGGCGACAACTGGTGCACCAGGTAAATAATCTCATTGCAATTTTTTTTATTAATATTACCGAACTAGTTCAATGATATTTAGAAACTGACAATTAAAATTTAATATTATCTGTTTTTGTAGGCGATGCCCCGTCACTGGATGAGACCAGACATCGTGACAACGCAACTAGGTCAGCGGCGACAACTGGTGCACCAGGTACATAATCTCATTGCAATTTTTTTTATTAATATTACCGAACTAGTTAAATGATATTTAAAAACTGACAATTAAAATTTAATATTATCTGTTTTTGTAGGCGATGCCCCGTCACTGGATGAGACCAGACATCGTGACTACGCAACTAGGTCAGCGGCGACAACTGGTGCACCGGGTAAATAATCTCATTGCAATTTTTTTTATTAATATTACCGAACTAGTTCAATGATATTTAAAAAATGACAATTAAAATTTAATATTATCTGTTTTTGTAGGCGATGCCCCGTCACTGGATGAGACCGGACATCGTGACTATGCAACTAGGTCAGCGGCGACAACTGGTGCACCAGGTAAATAATCTCATTGCAATTTTTTTTATTAATATTACCGAACTAGTTCAATGATATTTAAAAACTGACAATTAAAATTTAATATTATCTATTTTTGTAGGCGATGCCCCGTCACTGGATGAGCCCAGACATCGTGAATACGCAACTAGGTCAGCAGTGCGGGTTGAAAGGCACGAAATAGGAGCAGAGCACGATGATATTGATGATGTAATTAGGAGCTTTAAAAATAGGAAGAAGAAAAAGAAAATTTGACAATGTAAAATATTGTATTATTATAAGACAAACGTTACCATACTTGGAACATTTTTTGCGTTATATAAAAAACTCATTTATCATACTATTTTTATGTCAAGCATTAATTGCAATGTTTCCTTTCGTACTTTTTGTTGAATTGTTTTTTTACTAGTTATTGAATATTTTTTTTTATGCTCATGAAAGTAAAAATTGAAATATAGATTGGGTATTGGGGAATTGAGAGTGATGTGAGGGGGGGGGGGGGCATAAGAGCTTCCACCTTCACGTGGTTGGCCCTGTTTAGTAGAGAATAATTTATTGGAGCGATTTAATCTTGGAGCAAACCTCCCTTGATCCAGCGTAGCAACAAAAAAGTCACTGTTGACTTAGTTGCTATTCTTTCAGATCGTGGGAGGCTTGTTCCAAGTTCATGCGACTCCAATAAATTGTTCTTGAAACGAAGAGGAGCTTATTCAGGTATGTTTTGACATTTTCAACATATGTTCTAACATTATCATAAGAATGCATCTTAGAGTAAAAAATACTACATCAATTACTTGTATTTATTGTATAGATAATGATGGATTTTGATTGACCTGGCAGTGCAGGTACAAATCCTCTTGCGTCATGAGCAATACAACTTGTCAACCAGGGTCATGTCCAGGATATTTTTGCTTGTGCGCTTGACTAGGTTCGTAATGTCACATTTTGTAAGTTCCTTTACAGTTCATAATTCAATATTAAGCTTGTTCATGATTATTATCTAGGTTTTTTGTATGTGTTTTTTCATCTATTTGATTGTAAGAAACTATGCATGTTTTCTGTTGTTCACTATGATTTCTCCCATTACCACTCCCAGGATGAATCCGACTTTATTGTTACATAGGTTACTTTATTGTTACTATGATTTCTCCATTTACGATTTCATAGGTTACATCATGTAAAGTTGTCAATCTCGGGTTGGTGATGAGCTTTAGTTCTCCAGATTTGGGGCTTTTATGATATTTTCTCCCTCATGTCATTCCTGCATCACCTCGTTGTTTGAGCATGCCAATTTTCTACCACTTGTACCAATTGGCACATGTCAATCTCTGAGTGGTGCCACATTTCACCTATTTTCAGTGAGAGTTTAGGGTTTCTCTAACATAGCTTCAAAAATCCAATTCAGTGCCTGCTTGAATATTGTCACATAATACTCATGGTTTAGATTGATGAGCATGTTTTGAATGGTTGGTTGATTCATAAGAACCACCCATATAGTCATCTTGAGATATTTCAGAAGTTTTCTTAGGTTTCCTTTTTCACCGTTTCTAGTGGGTGGGATGGTGTGGGGTGATCCATCAATACTGGTGCTCTTGTAGTAGGGAATTTGTTTTTGGGGATATAAAGGAACATTTGATGTAGATATCCCATTGGATGCATTCATAGATGGGCACGAGAGGTCAAGAATTTAAATTAAAAATATGCAACCTCTAGCATGGCAACCTGAAGGCCGCGAGAGACACTAGTTAAATATTGTTTTGTGCTAGCCTTAATATAGTCGTGATTTCTTTCTATTATCTTAATGAAAATATATAGTCCGGTCTCATTAAAATGAGGATTGTGGTTGTATTTCTCTTTGGTTGTTTCTCTCTTAATGCTCTAGAAGTTGCCAAAAGTTGCGATAGTTGTTTAGTTTTCCTGTTACAACTTAAAAGTGATTTTTAGCAATGGGAGTCATGTTTTTTAAGGTTCATACTAATATGAAGATCTTGTAATTCTATATTCAGCATAAGAGAAGATGGCCTCTACTTTGGGCAGTATGACAACAATTTCCACATCTACCTCATTGGGTAACAATGGAAATGGGAAGAATTTGGGTGCAATGTTTGATAATTATGGCAGACAATTGTCTTCTCTTTCAGTTTTTTCACCCATTTCCTTTAATCGCTCAAGCAGAAGAGGGACTCTGAGATTACGCGACAGAGAGAAGGTAGTTAATACAAGAGCTATGGAAAAGGAGTTTTACTTCAACAAGGATGGCTCGGTGACAAAAAAATTGCAGGTCAGAGAAAAAATTATGTTTAAAGGAAGGTCACCTGCACGTGAAACTTCACTGCGGTGGATCTTTCCTTGTCCACTTATATTCGATTTTAATGTGTTATTTTAATTTTTCATGGAGGGTTGTTTTGGCATATGTTCTGGCATTCAATTGCGCACTTACTGAAAGCATTGTCAATTTGTCTTGCAGGCAGTGTGAACAAACTTGTTGATCTTGTTGGAGTCACCCTTGGGGCGAAGGGCAAAATGTTGTCTTGGAGAGAAAGCATGGTTCTCTGAAAATAGTTAAAGATGGTGTGACAGTAGCTAAGGAGGTAATTTGTAGATGTGTGCTCTGGTTTTCTTTTTAACGTTGTATTAGTTCCCCCTCTTAAATGTCTTAGATTTGGTAGGCATAATTTGAAAACTCAAAGGTGAAAGGAAACATATTTGTTACCCAGTGGTCTACTTGGCCCATGGACTAGCCACATTAGAGTAATGCATAAAGCTTTTCACAACAATAAAAGGAAAGGTTTATGGCTGAGTCAAATTTTATTGTTATTGACAGTGTAATGAAATGTATCTCAATGCTATGGTTTTGGCCTTTTTATTAGTTGAATTAGAGGACCCAGTTGAAAATATTGGGGCGAAGTTGGTAAGGCAAGCTGCGGCAAAGACAAATGATTTAGTTGGGAATGGAACCACAACATCTATTGTTCTTGCACATGTTGGAATATTGAAAAATTCCAGAACAATGAATGGAGAATAAATCTCCCTTCCTCTAACACAGAGAAAATAAAAATTTCTTTGACAGGAGACAGAGTTTCAATACTTTGAAAACAAACTTCTATTCCCTTCAATAACTCAAAAAAAACTATTACACTTCTTCCTCACTGAGAGGGATTACAAAATTATGACTGCTACAAAACGCAGTGCATAAAACCGACTCACTGTCTGTTCAAAACAAACATACTCTGTCTCTAAAACACTCTACTATGTTTTTCACTTTCGCATTGCTGTGCATACACACTTAAAAAGTTACACTCAGTCTTTCACTTTTTACACACTGCTGTGTAATAAAAAATTTACGAACTGTCTATAAAAAAAACTACCAAGATTTTTTGTCATTTTTATTTTTATATGCCGTAACATATAAAACATATTATAATAAACCCTATTTAAAAAAAAAGTAAAATTAAAAATAAATTCTATGGCCCACCTTTCATTTCACATATGATATATATATAACATATGTTTAAAACATATGTTTATATTAAAGCATACATAAAATTAAACTATCAAAAAATTAAAGAACCCTTTCCGTCGGACTTCAAAATTCTTAATAGATTGAACTTCAAACCAAATTCGCGTTCCAAAATGGGATGCTGATGTCTGCCTAATTTGTAACGCCAATTCTCAATCCAATGTGTCTTATAAAAAATTCGGGTCCGGTTTTCAGGTTTTCAGATTCTCTTCAATTTCATGCGATCCAATATTAATGCTCCACGTGTCCTCCTTTTGAATTTACAAAACTAGGGGGTAAATTTATGTTTGTTTAATTTCTGGTTGGTGAATTGCATTAATGTTGGTTGTTGTGTTTAAATACAATCCTGTACAGAAATATGGTTGCGGCCGTGTACAAAAAAAACTTGTAGGAATTTTAAATGCTGAATTAAATTTCTGGATGGCGTGTAAGCAACCTCCAAAAAAAAATGTTGTTGTTGCATCCGTTCTTCTGCTGCAGCAGTTGAAGTTAAAATTCAACAGCACAGGGTTTAATAAGTGAGGGTGTAAAGGTAACTTTTTGTCGATAGTACTAGATTAAGATCATATATTCATTTTTGTAGGGTCTTATGGTGTTTGGTTTTTTAGTTTTGGGTTGGGCTTATTGAGTCTAAGATATTTTTTGAGTGAAAAAATTGCTATCAGGTATTAAAAAAATTTGGTTCTTTTGTCAAAATTTATGAGCTTGTTAGGAAATACAAAACTGACAATGGTTGTATCTTAAATTTGTGGAAAATAATTTGAAATGAAACCTTTTTGTTTAGGTTTTTGCAGCAGGTGCAAACCTTGTTCAAATTACTAGGGGCATTGACAAGACAATAAAGGCCCATGTTTCGGAACTCAAAATTTTGTCAAAAGATGTAAACGCTTGCCTTTTGAGTAGGCTGGTTTTCCTTTTTGCTGATGGTTTGGTGTATCTAATTGAATTAGTTGCCTAAGGTATTTTTGGTTGCAAACTCCTTTTCATTTTTCATATAGTATTGGCCTTGTGGAATACATTTGATTATGTGGTCTTGTTAGATCTACAACATTTGTAGTTGTTTAGTCTTATGGCCGAGGTGCACTTTTATTATGGAAATAGTTGATGCAATATTGTCATTTTATCCTTACTGCAGGGTAGCATGTTGAGAAGTTTCTTGTGAAACATTTGGTATTCAAAATGACACTTGATCCTATACAGCATCATGCACTTGACTTCAAAATTAATATTCAAAGTGTGCTAGACAATTCTTGCAAAATTTCAAATATTTATGTTGTTTTAAACCATTATCTTTTTCATGTATTGGATGCTAAAAATGAGAAAAATACTTTGGTATGAAACCAACTGGTGAATAATTTCCAGCGAAACAACCACTTCCAAGACATGATTTAGAAGTAGAACATATGTACTTATGAAGCATAGAAAGATATCCTTGATGCATTGTCAATGTTTGGCTAGGGTTATTTTTGGAGAAAATAACTCCTTATTCGTAGAATAGTAATCTTCAATACAAGTAAATGCCAGATAAGAGAGATCATCGTCTGACATAAACCTATTAACAAAAGTGAATAGGGAATGATTATTAATTATGGCATACTAAGTTGTCAGTGATTTTGAGTATTTGTCTTTAACATGTAAAAATGTTAAATTCCAAACTTACATCATCATGAGCTTGACTAATTGTCCACCATGCTCATAATTTCATTGTTGTCTTCATATCTATAAACAACGAATAATAATAATAAATTTCTATAAGAAAAATCCAGACCTCCATGCTGCTGCTCCTTGTGAGACAAAGTCAAAATTGCATTACACAATCTGACACATAAGAATCTCCTATATCCCGGGGGTATGTATCCAAATTCTTATAATAGTGTCTTCAAGACTTATGTTGACATTGCCAATGAGATATTTAAGCAATGAAAGATGGAGCCTTCTTCATTGTTGTATATGTAACAATCTTTTATTAATATAAAGATTGATGGTTTTGTCTTTCTGAAAATGAAATGTAAAAATAATTTATTGTGGTCAATTGAAAAGTTTTTTTTTAAAGCTTTTCATTATGGAAGGGCAACATAGATATATGCCCTTATAATTGAAATTTGGACCTGCCCTTCAAATTTGATCGCTATGTGGGACCTTAAAAAACAATAAAACTATTCCGCCGCACGTTATATAAAACATATAACAAAACCTTTGTCAAAACTTCAAACGAACCCTTTAGCCGTGGGTATTTCATCACGAATTGATCATTTTACCATGTACCTTCTTCTAGAGGAATATTATTCCACTTGATTAGGTACTTCATAATGGTTATATGTCAAAGAGATACATAATGTTTATCTATAACTTTTTTTGGTTCAAGAATCAACTTTCATTCTTCATCTAATTTTGGAAGTTCTATTTACATTGGCATATTTTTTCCCAAAACATTTTTTAGGAAAGATACATGAAAAACCTTATGAATGCAAGAAGAAGGAAAATATAACTTCTATACCACTTGTGCAATCCTATGAATAATTATTTAGGGCCATAACAGTTATGATTTTTGAGATAATTCTTTATTCTTCTTTTTCTTGAATGAAGATTGTTTATAATGCTATAATCTAAAAAATACCCAATTACCCTCCTCAAATTATCTTTCACTTCAATGTTGTTCCCCTTGTTGTTTTATCATGTTTCATGTCATTTGAAGGTTTTCCATAATAATTTTCAAAGTTTCTTTATTATTTTCCATATGTGACTCTGTTTCCTATACTTTGGACTTATCTTGCAAAAAGTACGAGATACTAGGAGTTGGATATCCATAAAAGGGCCTTAAATGGGGAAATTTTAGTAGATGTGTGATAGGTAGTATCATATTACCATTCTTCCTTGATGAACCCACTTCATCCATTAAGATTGCTTTTCTAAATAGTAACATTGTAGATAACCTTAAAAACATTTGTTAACTATTTTTGTTTGACCATTTGATTGTGTTTGATATGTAGAACTCATGGCGGCTAGTGTTTCTCCACTCATATTAAATAATTATTTCCAAAAGTTTCTTGTTACTATTACTTTAGGAAAACCATGAAGACTATGAATTTCTTTCACGGACACTTCTACCACTTGGCTTGTTGTTTATGTACTTTGAGCTCTACAAAAAAAATCTACAAAATTTGTCTATATAAATGACCACAAAAATGTAATACTTACCTTTATATTTTAGTAACCCTGTAATAAAGTCTATTGATATATCTTCTAGTCTTTGAATATGTATGTGGAATGGTTGAAGCAACCCTAGAGATTTTACTATCTCTCTTTTATTTATTATGCAAACCTGACCTTCTCTTACAAAATTTTGAATATCTTTCTTCATTCCTTCCAAAAATATATTTTTTGATCCTTTGAGATGTTTTAAGGAACCCTGCGTCCTACCCTCAGAGAGACATGGGACTCCCTTAATATTTGTTTATTCAAATATGCTTGCGTGCATAAAATATTCTACATTTGCACCAAAGTATATCTCTCTTTCACTCCCAATGCTCCATAGAGTTCATCCCATCCTTTATAAATTTTAGTTTTGTTTAGTACTATTGTCATTTTTCCATTATGGCAAGCTTCTTCTAGCCACCTAGGAATAGAAAATGTAATTGGATATAAATTTGAGGCCTCTTCTATTTTAGAAAGAGCATCATGTACTAAATTTTCCTTACCCTTTTTGCAGATTATCTCAAAATTAAAACTTTTCATTTTTCTCCTCATTTTTGTTAATCTTCCAATGAAATCCATAGCTTCAAAAAATACTTTATGCTATCATGGTATATCTTGACTTTAAAGTACCTCCCAGTGATATACTATCCCCATTTTTTATTTCATGTAATATTGCTTCCATTTATTTTCATACGTAGATTTCACCAAATATTTTCTTTGAATTCCTTGCTTTTAAAAGCCAATGATATCCCTTATTGTGTTAATGTTACGTAAATTCCTTGTCCTAGTGCCTCACACTCTACTATGAATGTTTTACCAAAAGTAGGTGCAACCGATGTTGGTGTAGAAGACATGGCATCCATTAAAAAAGAGAATGCCAAAGTAGCCTCATCATTCCATATAAATGATATTTTCTTCAAGAGATATGTGAGTGGACTTGAAATGCATGCATAATTCTTAACAAATTATCAATAATATCATGTAAGTCTAAAAAATCTTCTAAGAACCTTGATTTTCTTAGGAATAGGTCATTTTGTAATAGCTTGCATCTTTGAGGCTCCAACTTCACTCCTTCCTTTAAAACAATATGAACCAAATACTCGAATTCTTATTTCCCAAAAGCACATTTGGATATTTTTACATAAAATGATTGTTCTCAATAATTTATATAACTTTTCCACATGTTTAGTGTGGTATTCCCATGATTTATTATAAATATGTGTATTATCAAAGAAAACCAACACAAATTTTATAAGATGGGATCAAACAAAATTGTTCTTAAGTCGAGTCCGCTGGACTTCAAACGGCGATAAACCATAATTCAAACCAAATTCGCGTTCCAAAATAGCCTGCTAACGTCGGCCAATTTTGTGACGCAAAAACAAAATGAATTCCACCCTAATATTTTTCGGGTCCGAAGTTGGGCTGGCATACGGAGGGAGAGTTGTGACGTGAATTTCTTATCAAATTCACCCTAATCTTTTTCGGGTCTGGATTTCCATTGCACAAGCGGCCTAAACAAAGATCCGCTCCAATCAATTTCTGCCACGTGTCCTCAATCAGAACTTGCCCTGCTCCCAGCTGCGGGTGCATTCGATGGCATTTAAGGCGATGGGACATGGATGTGGCGATTTCATATCAATCGCATTAAGTTTTAACATTGTTCAATTAAGTTCCAAGGTTTTCACATCTAATCGCATTAAGTTTTAACACTGTTCAAGATCGGACCTCCACTCCTGTTAGTGATTCTGCATGCTCCAATATGATCCGGCCTTCGGCTCTCATTAATGATCAGAGATTAATTATGACGGGTGTCCTTCGATTGCATTGCATTCAGGTCGATAAAATGGCATTTCGCTATGGTTTTTCAGACGAGCCGGTTGCTGGGTTACACTGCCTGCTCACTGTGACGAGAAGGAGAAGTGGCCAGCTGAACTGCTGCGTAGACCTTGTTGCATATCTGCATTTCTCTCGGTCTGGTCCTTGTCTGTCTTCCTCTGTTTCTTGGAATTCTGCTTCTCTGTCTCCTCTTGTGCCCACTGCTAGTGAGACTGCACCCATGCCTCGCGTGCGTCAAAGGATGCGTTGCCGCAGGGGGAGCACTAGAGGTCAACCCCTGCGCGCTCCCTCCAGCCCCTCAACCGAGTTGTCTTCCGGCCAGTCCAGTGATTATTACGTAGGTCGCTATCCAAATACTAGGAGTGGGCGGGGTCGGGTTGTAGGATCTGGCCACCGTATGGATTCCCCTGCTCCTCGTTTCCCCACCGCTAGTTCACCTTCTCCCACGACACGCACTGCGCAATTTTCCTTTAATTTCTCTCTCAACCGCCCACGAATCACAGCTTCAGTCACTGTGTTTTTCCGCGAGGAGGCCCAAACGGAGGAAGAATGCACCCGTCCGGCGGGTCTGAGCTCAAAAAAAGCCGGCCAGCATTCGGGCCTTCAGGAGGGGAGCCGTGGCATGAATGTGGAGGTAGCACCTAGCGATCCTGGACCTTCCGAAGGATGGTGCCGAATCGTCGAGGAGTCGGAGGAGTAGTTTGGTTAATTTTTTTTTCTTGCTTCGCGGCCCACTTAATTGGGCTGCTTTTAGATTATTTTACTGTGCTGGACCTTTGTAATATTTTTGAATTCTATAAATTAAACGTTCAAGACTGGTTTCCCCGTATGAGGGCAGTCTTCTTAATTTTTTTATTTTTTGATGACAAATTTTCCATGAGTCTGGGCAATGATTTTGACTTCGGTGTAATTTTATTCCCACTGTTAATAGATTAACTTTACTTAGAAAAAAAAATGTTGCCTTGTTTCTATTTTAAACCTGTTTTTTGAAATACAGAGCCATGTTTATATGGTCTACGTATTATGCTCTTTCTCTGTATATCTACAGGAACCTTTTTGCTATGAACAGGGTGGATGCTGTAGCGGGCTACTAATGGAAACAAGCGAGCCTGAACCTTACATCTCGGATGCAACAGATGGTTACCAATTTTGGAATCAAGTGAGCCTGATCTTACAAGCGAGCCTGGGTTTCTGCAGATGGTTATCACACTCCTCACATGATTAGCGTTTTTCTCTGTTCAAGGATTTTGGGTACTTTAATTTGTATTTGGAACAATGGACGTCGGTACGCACTCTATCTGTTGCTTTACTATTATACATACTGCTATTTCACTTTCTTATAGATGCCTGGGCATATTTGGATGCTTTCTCAGATTGTCGATAATCTCCATGTGGACCGTTACTGGGTTTTATATCATGTCCCTGTATGTGACATGGGGTATTTTTCTATCATTGTCTGGGGTGGGACTTCCACTTTTCTGGATGGATATTTAGGTTCCAATCTTCAGATGTGAAAATGTAATGACTTCATGGACTGTTTTACTTCATATAATATATTCAAAACAACGTTTTTTCTCTTGTGAAAAAAAAATGATTAATGTTTATCACTCTGCCTTCAAAACTAGCGATGCTGGTCTATGTTGCTGGTTTATTGATATGGTCTGATGGTATTGTTATATTTTGGAATATATCACAATCCTCACATGATTAGCGTTTCTGCTCAAGGATTTTGGGTACTTTAATTTGTATTTCAGCAATGATTAATACTCTATCTGTTTTATCTCATTCTAAGTATACTGCTATTTCCCACTTTTCTTTAGATGCCTCTTTTGCATATTTGATGTTTTCATATTTGTCGATAATCTCCATGTGGACCGTTACGGGGTTTTATATCAAGTCCCCCGTATGTGGCATGGGGTATTTTTCTTTATCACCGTCTCTGGGTGGGACTTCCACTTTTCTTCCGGATGGATATTTGGGTTCCAATCTTCGCATGTGAAAATGTAATGACTTGCTAATCGTTTTTATCATATAATATATTCAAAACAATGTTTTTTCTCGTGAAAAAAATGATTAATGTTTATCACTCCGCTTTCAAAACTAGCTATGCACGGTCAATTTTGTTGGTTTATTGATATGAGTCCGATGGTCTTTTTATATTTTGACATATCACACTTTCACATGATTACCTTTTTTTTCTTTTCATTTCATGGGATTTTGGGTACTTTAATTTGTATTTGGAACAATGGACGTAGGTAATTTATCCGTTGCTTTACTATTCTACATACCGCTATTTCACTTTCTTATAGATGCCTCGGCATATTTGGATGCTTTTCTCGCATTGTTTCATAATCTCCATGTGGACCATTAATTGGTTTTAGTATCATGTCCCCGTATGTATATGGGGTATTTTTCATCATTTTCTCGGGGGTGGGACTTCCACTTCCTTTCTGGATGGATATTTGGGTTCCAATCTTCAGATGTGAAAATGTAATGACTTCATGGATTGTTTTACTTCATATAATATATTCAAAACAATGTTTTTTCTCTTGTGAAAAAAAAATGATTAATGTTTATCACTCTGCCTTCAAAACTAGCTATGCTGGTCAATTTTGTTGGTTTATTGATATGGTCTGATGGTCTTTTTATATTTTGGACATATCACACTCCTCACATGATTAGCGTTTTTATTTGTTCAAGGATTTTGGGTACTTTAATTTGTATTTGGAAAAATGGACGTAGGTACTCTATCTGTTGCTTTACTATTCTACATACTGCTATTTCACTTTCTTATAGATGCCTCGGGCATATTTGGATGCTTTCTCAGATTGTCGATAATCTCCATGTGGACCGTTACTGGGTTTTATATCATGTCCCTGTATGTGACATGGGGTATTTTTCTATCATTGTCTGGGGTGGGACTTCCACTTTTCTGGATGGATATTTGGGTTCCAATCTTCAGATGTGAAAATGTAATGACTTCATGGACTGTTTTACTTCATATAATATATTCAAAACAATGTTTTTCTCTTTTAAAGTTTCATTTTTTTTTTTAAATTGAACCTGTCGTCGCTATACCGACCCCTTGTAAGCGTCGGAATTGCGACAGCTTAAAAACGTCGGAAGAGCGACAGTATAAAAACGTCGGACGAGTGACGTTCAAAACGTCGGACCACATTTCGTCGGAATTGCGACAGCATATAAACGTCGGAAGAGCAACGTTCAAAACGTCGGACCACATTTCGTCGGAATTGCGACAATTTACAACCGTCGGAAGAGCAACGTCCAAAACGTCGGACCACATTGCGTCGGAATTGCGACAGTTTACAAACGTCAGAAGAGCGACGTTCAAAACGTTGGACCACATTTCGTTGTAATTGTGACAGTTTACAAGCGTCGGAAGAGCGACGTTCAAAACGTCGGACCACATTTCGTCAGAAGTGCGATAGTTTACAAAGGTTGGAAGTGCGACGGATTGGGAAACGTCGGAAGAGTGACGCTTGTTTGGAACCGACGGAAAAAGTGTCGATAGTGCGACACTTTTTAAGTGCGTCGGAACTGCGACGGTATGGCAAACCACGTTTTTCCCGCCCTTGAACTGTCACTCTTGCGACAACTATGTGTCGGAATTGCGACGAATTGGCCGTCGGAAATTCCGCCAAATTTTCTAGTGGTGATACACAAACTTGTGGGATTCAAAGGATGCAGAGAGTATTAAGGAAAAAAAAGTATTTTGGGTACTGTTTCAGGGCGTGATCAAAGTAGTGATTCACTCCCGGCCATGCCTATCGCCGAAGGTCTAAGAAAAGTATAAGTGCATCGCATCATTCCAGGTTACAATGCATAACGTGCAGATTCGGGGCCGTAAGTATCCCACTTGGAGGTTGCTGCCTTACATGGCCACCAATGAGGAAATCGATCGGCTCATCGCCACTTCTCCGCCGTAATGGAAATTGGGATTCAAATCAGCAACGACTGACACTATTGGTACAAGCGCAATTCCAAAGACCACCACCCCACCTGATACCACCAAGAGCTCAAAAGGCCATGGCCCGGAAGGCTCCACCAAGATGAAGCTTCCCCCAGATGCAGCGCAAGGCATGGAGTAGGACTCGCGGCAGGACATGGAGACTAAGGGTCTGGATGTGCAAGGCGATGGTTCCCCGCATCACACAAAATAGACAGCTGAACTTCTCAAGGGCCAGCGAATGAAACGGTGGGCTACGAGGCCCGGTAGGGATATTGCGGTTACTTTAACCAAGGAAGATTTGGAGAAAATTGCAGATGCGGTCACCCTTTCTTCAGAAGACAGGTGGCTTGCCTTGGAAGAGCAGTAGAAAGCCGCAGTTGATGAATTATAGTATGAGCTCCAAGCTCTTCAGCGCAAAGCTGATACCCTACAGATGAGCATGGTTCAAGTGAGGTTGCCTCAAGCGCCCCACACTAAGTTGATCTCCATGACTGAGAGCCGCCTCTACCCCCTGCCAGGCGCAACAATCACTCTGAGTCCGCCCGACTTATGTGGCAAGTCCAGGCCTATGCAAAAGTACATCTAGACTTGGCCTGGCTTCCGCACGAGCTGCTGCAGGTTCTTCACACATCCCTCTTTGAGTAAATCCATCACAGAGACCGGCGGGTGCAGCAGCAGCTAAGTACAACCGAGTAGACAATTCTAGAAAAACTACTGAGGTGTCCCAAGCATAGGCCATGTGTATCCTTGTCGCTGCGCAACAGAGCAAGTTGGAGTGCCTGATCAACATACTTTGTGCAGATGTGACCGAAGACATTCCGGCCTCTGCCACCCCCCAGGGTAAGATTGAGGGACTTGCGGCCCTGAAAGCTTCTCGGACTGAGATCCAAAATGTTAAGACCGAGATGGAACAACAGATTACTGCGTTACAAGCTAAGTTACGGCTGGAAACCCCTCTTGAGGTACGCGCCTAGAGATCTATGTTGGTCACAGAAGCTACGAACACCATTACAACTCAGATTTCTCAAGGCACCGAATTTCTTGAGACAACTATGCGGCTATGGTCTACAATGCAGCGTGACCCTCTCCTATGCGAATTTACCCAAGAATTGCGCCAGAAGGAAGAAGAATTCGAGAAAATGGAGGCTACAATTCCCACTCTGATCCCATCTCAACGCCTGGCACATCTGCACGGAGCCATCCATGTGCTCAGAGATGACCTGGAAGGGCTTCGCCACAAGGAGAAGGTCCTGAGTGAGCACTTCAAGCCATGGGTCGATGAAGCCCTCAAGATATCTCAGGACTTGGATGTTGCAATAAAGCAGCTGAATCAGACTCTAGAGAGTGTCACCGCTGCCACTGAAGGCCCAACTTCGCAGAAGTTGGTGGAAATTGGGTAGAACGTTTTCACACAGATTGAAGGAGTGTTGCCCCCTCTGGTTGATGCAATAAAGCAGATCTAGACAAAGATGAAAACCCCACAGCCACTGTGACCCGGGACGAGTCACAATATTGTGTTGGGGGCCTGTTGGAACGGGGTCCCATAGCTTTTTTTTTATATATATATTTGTAGTAATTAGTCTAGCGCAGGGGCTTTGGGGCAGGTTAAAGCCCCCAATGTATTGTAATGGGTCAAAGGGTAGACCTAGAGTTCGCAAACCATAGTTTGCTGACCACAGGATAGCGTAGGCTATGATGATATAAATAGATAGATAGTTTGATTCTAGAGGTAGGTAAGAAAGGTTGATGCTGAGTACAAACTATTGAGATCTGTTTTGGGGTAGCATTGGGTAAGGACTCCTGTTGGCTGTGTGCGCGGAGATTCTCAGTCCTGCTATGTGCGGACCCCGCTGGTTGTGTGCATGGGCTGTGACTTGGGTTTGTAACTTGGTTTTAGATATTAATGAATGCGGAATATGTTGAAGTATCTCTATGTTACCTGAACTAATTGCGTTTACTATTGAAGTTCCTTTGCGTTATCTGAATTAGCTGCGAGAGTGTCTGTGTTATATGAATTAGCTGTGATTGTGTTATTCTGTGATAATAATCACTGATGCGCATGTGGATGCGAAGGTGATGCTAAGATCTTCTTAATAATAGTATATTTTTTTATGTTTACATGTTGTCTATACTATTAAGGGCTCGATAATAAGATTGCTTCTATGTGAACCTAATATATATCAACATGACTGCCTTAATTACCCGCTTTCTCCTAGGGTGCGGAAACCTGGTTCCAACACCCACCCATACTACTTAGGGTGAGACCTTGGCCTGTGAAAGTAGGTCACTGCCGAAAGGGCCAGTAGCATAGGGGTTTGTTGGAAAACCTTAAATCCGAACCTAGGTTGGGACCCCTTAAGCCAACACTCCCATGGGGGTCATTTATTTGTTTTCAGGGGAAATACTTCTCTTGGTGAAGGGTGACCTTTGGAAATTGAGAAATTATCTAAGATTTCAAGACTCTTTTCAAACTTGAAGCTTCTATTCACATGATCAATTGCCGAATAAGTTCAACTTCAAGCTTCTTCCAATTTTCTTGCTTTTATTTTAGCTGGCTCCTCACCACTCTTCTATCACTTTCTCTAGATGAATTATTGTTCTCTATAGGGTTAAAAATTTTCTTCTTAGTATATTTTTCTCTTTTGTGTCTCCAAGGTTTACTTTTATTAGTATGTTCTTCTTCATCATCACTGTCTTCCATTTGTTCATATGGATATTTAGTAGCAAAATGTCCTATTATACGACAATTAAAACATTTTAAGGGTAGCTTACTTTTGTATTTTCCATATCCTCTTTATTGCGTTCTCCCAAATTGTGCTTCTTATGTATCTTATTCATGGTTGGAAAAATCATAGGATTTGTGTCCTTTTGTATTCTTTGATGCTTTGAAACCCACTTCCTTCTGCGTTGGATTTTATTTTTATATCCTTATTTCATATACACTGAGAATCCCATGTAGGTCATCCACAGTCAATTTATCCATATCCTTCACTGCTTCAATGGAAGAGACCTTGGCATCAAATCTTAAGGGGTGTGATCTTAACACGATTATTTCTTCAACTTTGTCACCAAGTCCTCTCATGATGTTGACAATTTCATTAACACGTTGGAGATATACTGCAACACAATTTTTGTTTTTCATTTTCAAACTTTTGAACTGTCGTCTATGAGTTTTGAGATTTTACTTCTTCACCTTGTCATCACCTTCATAGATGTTTTGAAGTTTGTCCCAAATTTCTTTTGTCGATTCATAATACATCACCTTGAGAAATTGTGATTCTGATAGACCATAAAAGATAACATTCATGGATTTTGCATGAAATTCACTAGTCTTCTTCCCAACCATATATGTCAGGAGTTTTGGGGGCTATATAACTAGTCACTACTAATCGTCAAATATCAAACCTAAGAGCCATTAGTTAAGTCTGCATCCTTATACTTCAAAATGCATAACTATTTTTGTCAAACAATGAGGCTTTGTTTATGGGGAAACCTTTCAACAATTAGACTATTTTCAAAGGAACGTGCATTATAAATACAATTTACATAAAAAAAATATAAATATAAATAATTATAATAATCATAATAATAATTAGATTGAAGAGGCATGTCTAAGGGACATGACCGTTCATGAAGAGGCACTTGCCTAGGTATATAAGCGGGCCTCATTTGTAACATTCTCATCATCATCTCACTTGTATTCAAATATTCTTATATAAAATATTACTGTTCTATAATGGATATCTATATATATATAGACACACACACACACACATATATATCCCGAAGTAGTTTGTTGCATAAATTTGTTTGTTACATTGGTATAAGAGTCGTTCGATCCTCTGGCTGCTCATAGCTAGTATGATCTGACCTTTGGCTATTAAACACTCGTCAACTTCATTTCCTACGTAATTGAAGCATTTCGCTACACAATGTTGGAGATTCTATGACGTGCCATCAAGCCTTTGGCCAATTAAAAAAAAAAAAGAGAGAAAAGAAGAAGAAGAAGAAGAAGAGAAATACACAAAGTTACAATTTGGCATTAACGTGGAAAAAGAAGAAGAAAGAACGAATTAAAAAAAAAAAGCGAAAAAAAGTTGTTATATAACATTATAAAAAACAAATAAATAAAAGAAAAAAAATTGAAGTTAAAAAAATAGAGGAGAATATATATATATATTTTTTAAAAAGAAAAAAAATAATAAAATGAAAAAAAGAGAGTTAAAAAAATTATATAAAAAAATATAGAAAAATATTCATATATTTAAAAAAATAACAATAATAATAATTATTAAAAAAAAAACAAAAACAAAACGATTAGTTACTGTCGTCCGACACAACCACCATCATACTAGTTTGATCAAGTTCTAATATTAATAAAAAATTGTTATTATAAGTTACAGAAGGTGCAAAAAATATAGTGGGAATCAAATGATATTTTAGCCAACTAAAAAGTAATGAATATTATTTAATATAAGATTTTACATTAAGAAATAACTCAACTAAATATTGGGAAAAAAAGAGATAATATATAGAAAGAAGGTCAAAGGTTTCTAATCAAGGTGTTCTTAAACATCACTTTTATTGAAGTAAAATTAAAATTCAATTTAAAAGGTTCCATTTAAAGTTATAAAGGGGAATTAATTATATTTGAAAAAGTGGATCACTCAAAGAGTATATAAACTCCTTAAGTAAAGTATCATTTTATTAACGAATGCAAAACGAAGTCTAATTCAGAAATACTAGAAGGAATATTTTTAGAAACCTCACACAATGTTGATTTAGTGCTATTCAAAATTAAAGGGACTCTTGTAGGAAAATGTGATATTAGTTCTATCTCTCTCGCTGAAGGAAAAAAAATATATAAACTCTAACTTTGCTAACCAATTGGTTATTATCGAGTCAAATGTAATTGAAAAATTAGACTGTTGGGATAGAAAACAACATCGCATAATTAATTTACATTTAAACATTGGGGATTATACTTTTATATCGGAATTCCCTGTTTGATCCTTGTGGGAGGATCAAGGTGATATTATTTTGGTTTCATCCAGGATGAAATCACTAGGGTCTTTTATCTTAAATATGAAAAAGAAGTTTTTGACATTTTCCCACAAGAAGAAAAAAATAACACTACAAGACATTTATTTTGAATTCAGATTCAGTAACACCAGAAGAGATACAAGATATCTCAAAATTAAATTTTTAAGAAAATAAAAAATAAATATAAAATATGAAAAGAGAAGTTGATAAAATCACCGCCGACAAAAATGAAGAAGTTTCCTGGCTTAAAGACCATAGTGAAAAATTAATAACTCAAATTAAGAAGCTTAAGAAGGACAAGAAGTAATTGGAAATAAGGTACAACACCTTATTGGGAAGGAAACATCAAAATATTCAAATGTATAAATTCAAGTTGAAGAGAAAGGAAGGAATATTGATCCAATCAATATTACAACTCAAGGTAATGAAAAACTAGCGGAAGTAAAAACATATTCAGATGTTGCACTTCAAACATCATATATTTCAAGTGAAGAGCCAACAATTAACCGAGTGAATTCTGTACCTAAAGGAAATAAGATACTTCAAGTAAATCAAGAAATTGACACAAACAAGTTAAGGGGAAATCAAGTAAAAAAAATCCTT
Source organism: Pinus albicaulis (assembly GCA_034641835.2). NCBI lineage: Eukaryota > Viridiplantae > Streptophyta > Pinopsida > Pinales > Pinaceae > Pinus > Pinus albicaulis. The sequence goes on along the minus strand of CM076577.1, from coordinate 1,461,353,059 downwards.
ATCTACTCTTGAATCACAAGAGAAGACATCTCAATCAATATGTGTATCTATATCATTCATAACATAAACAAAAGACTTATGTTCCAAGGAAAAATTATATCAACACAATCCAATCCGATGATAAAAATTTATCCCATCATTCAAGTAATTTCAAAGTTCCAGATAAGATTGATTTAGGATGGCAGATCCCTTCTCAGTTCAAAAATTTTATTTTTCACTCCAAGGATCTTATAATCTTGTATCAACAAAGATGAAAAATTGAATAATTCCAAAATATGCAAATAGATTACAAGGACAAAGAATAAATGACACACCTTGTCATCAATAGGATTTCAGGTCAAATATTTTTGAAGAGGAAGACAATGTTGTGAATACAATTTATATAAAAATAATATAAATATAAATAATTATAATGATCATAATAATAATTGATCAAATAATAATTATACTAAAGAGGCATGTCTAAGGGACATGATCGTTCATGAAGAGTCACCTTCCTAGGTATATAAGTGGACCTCATTTGTAACATTCACATCATCATCTCATTTGTCAATAATTATATAACATATTAATTTCATACATATATATAATCAATATTTTGAAGTAGTTTGTTGTGTATACGAACTTTGTTTGTTACAACCTAGTATAATAATAAAAAATTGAGCACACACTTATACTGAGAGGCGGGTAGATGAATCAATATAACACAAGTTTTACTCATTTAAACATTCATAAACCATTATATATATATATATATATATAACATGGAACACAAGATTTATGTGGAAACCCTTTCAAGAGGAAACCACAAAACTTCATTTTATTATTCTTTGTAGTCACTAACCTATTGTTACAAATATTTGTAGACACCAACCTAGTGAAGAGACAATATTCATAGGCACCAACCTAATTCACTGATTTTTCTTGCTACTTTTCCTTCAATAGGTCTACTAGCTACATACACCTTTACCAAATTTGCTTGCTGCTTTTCCTTCACTAGGTTTTCTTCTCCCAAAACTTATTGTTTTTTTCCTTTTTAAAAGCATGAAATTGAACAACATACCACATATCCAATTATGCAGATATGATTACAAATTTTTTACCTATGGCATTTTTTTATGCCTCCTTAGATCTATAAAAAGTTCATAGTTTAAAATGTCCTAGAAAAGAAGTTACACCAAAATTCCAAGATGACCTGTTTGAAATTGAATTTAGGATCATTTAGTTCCATAAGGAATATCTGCAAAATTATAGCGAACCAAATTTCAAATTTTTTACCTTAGGTATTGTTATATGTCTCCATAGGTCTCTAAAAATATCATATTCCAAAACATCCTAGAAAATCAGTTATAATGAAAATTCCAAAATGACCTATTTGAAATCGGTTTCAAGACCATTCAAAAACCTTAAATTCCATAAAGCATCTCCAAAATTATAGTGAACCATTCCTCAAAGTGTCATGGTACCAAAACTTAAGTTATAGTGTAAATCCCAAGTTGATTCATTTGGAGTAGATTTTGGAATCAATCACAAACCCTAACTTCCATAGGGCCTATCTCAAAAGTATATCTAACTAGTGCCTAGAATTTTTACCACATGTACATGAAGATATCACCTCCATCTCCTCATAATTTCATCGTCTAAAACATCACATAAAAAAATTTATAGTGAAAATGTGAAGATGCAGACTCATTCACTCCACAAATCATGTTTTTACTCTACATTTAAAACCCGAAGAGTACTCCCTAACTTCTATTGCACACCTTAGATATCTTCTTGCTTGGATGATCTTCAAATGCACTCATCTATTATTTATTTACAATATTTATAAGTTCACTTATGGGGATGACTTGTAAAATTGGTTAGGTTGACCTAAAAAAATATTTCATATCTCCTCGTCCCTATGGAGTTAGAGGGAATGCCATATACCATTAGAAAGGTCTCAGAATTTTTTTTCAACCATATATCCTATGTTGCCATTTGAGCTAGGCCTTTAAAGTAAAAATGCCTTCAAATATAGGGAATCCAAAATCGACATCACAAGTCCAAAAAAAATATACAATATTTCCAACAATCACCATCTTGTAATCTTCATCTTGGACGTATGTAGTCTCCCCTTATCTTTGACATCAATGACAACAATATTTCCAATACAAAGCTCTTGCTTGGGCACAAAGTAGGATACCTTTTTTTTCCTTTTTGCTTGTTTTTGAGGGAAAAATGAGGATGCCAACATTTAGGTTAATTACCAAATGTTTTATGCAGAATTTGAAGAATCTAATCTTGGGACTAAATTTCTATCGAAAAATATCCATTTTTAAAAAAAAAATTCAAAATTACAAGTTTAGGAAGTGAATTTATTAAGAATTTATGATTAACAATTTTTTACGGTTTTTTTAGTAATAGCCATGAATTTTTCCAATTGGATATCTTTTGATAGAGAGCACACATTTTACTAAAAAGTGACAACATATCCAAAAAAGTTGTGGCATTTCATAATTTGTGTTATATAGTGAATCCAGGGAATGCAACATAAGCTATGATCATGTTACATCATCAACCTCAAACCCTAGCTATGTAATGAAAATTAATTGAAAAATAAGTGATTCACTTTGAAACCCCAATTATATTTTTTGGGTTTTGAAGTAAGATGCCTTTAATAGGAAAAGATAATGGTCCTAGTATTGAAGGATACATAAATAAAATTAAGTATAAACGTGGAAATATATGGAAATTGTGGGTATGTATGAATTTAAAAGATGGTGCATTCATATGGTGGTTGTTTATGTTGCGTGTGGAGCCTGATTTTCATCCTGATTCAGAGATCTTTGTTTCAGCCAGATGTATACCCTAGGAAGATTGTAGACCCCTCCACGTGGGGGGGGTGTGGGGGGACCTATCCCCCCCGGCAGGGTTCGGGGGTGGGGGGTGGGGTTTACCCCTCGATTGAGAGGCCCGAGGGCCAGCAGTTCCTCGGCAGGGATTTCAGGGGAAGTGCCCCCGAAGCTAAAAAAATATGTAAAATTGCCTTGTAAAAGTATTGTAATTTATAGTTAATCTGGACCGTTCATTAGGGAGATTATTTTACGGTATAAGTTATGTTTAATTTAGGTTTTTTTTCACTAGAAGGCAACCCCTCGTTTTGTATGAGGGCATTGTAATTGCGGCTATGTATTGTATGTGTATTCTTAGAGCGAGAAACAGAAAGGGAGACTGTGAGAGGGAACAAAGGATATTACATCGGATCTGTTGTAGGTTGTGTCTCTTCATTTTTCTGGATAATAGAAAGGAAGGACTGGCTGTTTGCGGTGGATGTAGCCCAAATTGGGTGAACCAAATATATCTGTGTCTCTCTAGTTTTATATGTTTTCTATGTTTGTGTTTCCGCATATTTTATGTGTTGCATTAATCTGTAATATATAATTTTATAACAACTGGTATCAGTGCCAAAGGTCTATTTGGATGATAAGCTCGTAGGAAAGAAGGGTTCCTGGTTCGAGTGGGAGCAATGGCAGAAGATAGTAAGTTTAGGGTCGAGAAATTTAACGGCCAAAACTTCCCGCTGTGAAAGATGCAGATGGAAGATTATCTGTATCAGAAATATCTATACCTACCATTGAGTGGAAAAACAAAGAATCCGACGACTATGATAGACACAGAATGAAAGATTCTCGATAGAAAGGCACATGGAACAGTACGGTTGTGCCTGGCGGTGTCGGTAGCCTTTAATATTTCAAAGGAAACAACAACAAAGGGTTTGATTAAGGCATTAGCGAAACTATATGAAAAACCCTCGGTCTCAAACAAGGTATTTCTTATGAAACATTTATTTAATATGAAGATGTCGGAAGGTGGAACTGTTGCAGACCATTTAAATGATTTTAATACAGTTACCAGTCAATTAAGTTCTGTAGGGGTAAAAATTGATGATGAAGTTATGGCTCCGTTATTTCTGTGCTCATTGCCAGAAAGTTGGAATGGTTTAGTTATGGCCATTAGTAACTCTGTCTCTGGATCTATTACTTTAAAGTATGATGATGTTGTCGGTGCTATCCTTAGTGAGGAAATGCGATGGAAAAGCTCCGGTGAGACATCAGGTAATGCTTTGATTGCAAAGGCTAGGGGAAGAAAAATGGAAAGAGCTCAGCATATCACAATAAATCAAGGAAAGGCAGATCCAAGTCCAGATTGGGGATAGTGTGCTGGAAATGCGGAAAGAAAGGACACATGAAGAAAGACTGTAGATCTCGGAAGGGAAAAGAAGGAGATGCACATCAAGAAAACAATCATGAAGAAATTGTGATAGGTGATGTGTTACAAGATTTTTTGATTATTTCTTTAGAAAATGTCACTGACTCTTGGATGGTAGATTCAGGGGCCTCATTCCATGCCACACCTGATAAGAAATATTTTCATGACTATGTTCAAGGAGATTTTGGACAAGTTCATTTGGGTGATGACAAACCCTATAAAATTGTTGGAATGGGTAAAGTTCCTATAAAACAACAAAATGGAAACCAATGGTTATTAAAGGAGGTAAGGCGTGTTCTAGATCTGAAGAAAAATTTGATTTCAACAGGGCGGTTAGGTGGTGAAGGTTGTGTGACAACCTTCACAGATAAAACTTGGAAGGTCACCAAAGGAGCCCTAGTAATAACAAAAGGAGAAAAGGTTGGTACATTGTATTTATGCAATGGTATCTATAACTCTGTTAATGCTTTAACTTCCAAAGGAGCAGATGCAACATTACGGCACATAGGCTTAGACACATGAGTGAGAAGGGTATGAATATTCTTCACTCAAGAAATTTGTTGTCGGGTTTGAAGAATATTGATTTTGATTTCTGTGAGAATTGTATTTATGGAAAACATAAGAGAGTTAGATTTATCAGAGTTGGGAAAGAAAATAAGAGCGAAAAAATAGAGCTTGTGGATACAAATGTATGTGGACCTACTCAAGTATCATCTCTCAGTGGCTCTCATTATTATGTTACTTTTATTGATGATGAAACTAGAAAAACTTGGATTTGTTGTATTCAGAATAAATCCGATGTATTTTATACTTTCAAAAAATGGAAATCTTTGGTTGAGATTGAGACAGGAAAGAATTTGAAGTGTCTCAGATCAGACAATGGAGGTGAATATTGCAGCAAAGAGTTTGATAGGTACTATTCATAGCATGGAATTCATAGAGAGAATACAGTTCCAAGAACACCACAAGAAAATGGTGTGTCAGAAAGGATGAACAAAACAATCATGGAGCTTGCAAGGTGCATGATATTGCATGCATGATTGCCTTTACAATTTTGGGTAGATGTTGTAGATACTGATGTTTATCTAATAAAAAGAGGGCCTTCAAGTTCCTTGGATGGTGGTATTCTAGAGGAGGCATGGACAGGTAAAAAGTTAACTACTCTTTTTTAAATCCTTTTGTTTTTGAGGCCTTTGTCCATATTAATAAAGAAAATAGAACAAAGCTTGAGGCAAAATCAAAGAAATGTACCTTTATTAGATATGGTGTTAATGATTTTGGTTATCGCTTATATGATTATGAAAATCACAAACATTAGGAGTAGAGAAGTAATATTCAATGAAAAAGTATTATATAAGAATCAGTTGCAGGAAAAAGAAAACAAAGAATACACAGGTGTTGATGAGATCATAGAAAAAGCAAAGGTGTCTAAAAATAATAATAATCAATAGCCACAAAAAAAAGCCATCACAACAGCAACATACACCTCAAACACCTGAAAGTGGTGTCAGAAGATCTACTAGGATAAGTAGACCCCTTGAATGATACTCTCCTTCATTATATTATTTATTGTTGACTGATTCTAGTGAACCCGAATTTTATGAAGAAGCAATGCAGGTTGAAACTAGGAAGAATTGGGAGCTAGCCATAAAAGAAAAGACTGAATCCTTAATACATAAACATAATTGGGAATTAGTCAGGTTGCCTACAGGTAAAGCAACATTGCAGAATAAATGGGTTTACAGGCTCAAGGAAGAAGATGGATGAAAACAGAGGTACAAAGCTAGACTTGTGGTGAAGGGGTTTGCACAGAAGAAAGGTATTAATTTTGATGAAATATTTTCTCCTGTTGTTAATATGACTTCAATAAAAACTATTTTAAGTCTTTTAGTAGCGGAAGATTTGCATCTTGAACAATTATATGTAAAGACAACATTTCTGCATGGAGATTTGGAGGAAGAGATCTATATGCAGCAACCGAAAGGATATGAGGTCAAAGGGAAGGAAAAATTAGTATGCAGGTTAAAGAAGAGCTTGTATGGCTTAAAACAGGCTCCAAGGCAATGGTATGTAAAATTTGATAGGTTTATGTTTGAACAAGGTTATATTAGATGTCACTCTGATCATTGTGTTTATCTGAAAAATAAAAATGATGGCAACTATATTATATTGTTATTGTATGTAGATGACAAGTCTTTTGTAGGGTCTAACATGCAGGAAATAAATGTGCTCAAAATAAAATTAGCAAATTCATTTGCAATGAAGGATTTTGGAGTTGAAAAACAAATCCTTGGTATGAGAATAACTAGAGACAGGAAAAATCACAAATTAGCATTGTCTCATAATGAGTACATACAAAAGGTGTTGAAAAGATTTAATATGAAGAATGCAAAACCAGTTAGTACACCTTTTGCTATCCATTTCAAACTTAGTAAGGAGATTTGCCCCAAGACCCAAGAAGAAATGGTTTATATGTCTAAAGTTCCATATGCATCAGCAGTTGGAAGCTTAATGTATGCAATGGTCTGCACAAGGCCTAATATTGCACATGCAGTGGGAGTTGTAAGAAGGTACATGAACAATCCAGGAAAATAACATTGGATGGCAGTGAAATGGATTCTGAGATATTTGAGAGGTACCACAAATCAAGCTTTATGCTTTGGTCGTTCAAACATTTCTCTACAGGGATATGTTGATGCAGATATGGCAGGTGACAGAGATAACAAGAGGATCACTACAGGGTATGTATTTACTATAGGTGGAACAAATTTCAGTTGGGTTTCAAAAATCTAAAGTGTTGTTTCACTTTCAACAACAAAAGCAGAGTATGTTGCTGCTAGAAAGGCTAGTAAATAAATGATTTGGTTACAAAGGTTTATGGATTAATAGGGTAAGAAGCATGATATGGGAACGTTATACATTGATATCCAAAGTGCGATTCATCTTGCAAAGAACTCAACATTTCATTCTAGGACTAAACACATACAACTGAAGTACCATTTCATACGGTCAGAGTTGGAAGATGGACAATTGAAGTTGGAAAAGATACATACTAGCCATAATCCTGCAGATATGCTAACAAAAGTTTTAACTAGGGAGAAACTAAGATTATGCTCAGTTTCAATTGGTCTTCAAGTATGATGATGAAGATGAGAAACAACCAGGTCCAAATTGGAGTCATTGTCCAGCAAATGAAGCAGCAGTGGAGTTGCTAAAATCAGTCTCCAAGTGGGAGATTGTTGGGTGTGGAGCCTAATTTTCATCCTGGCTCAGAGATATTTGTTTCAACCAGATTTATACCCCAGGAGGACTATACACCCCTCCATTCAGGGGGGTGTAGGGGGACTTTTCCCCCCGCGGGGTTCGAGGGGGGGGGGAAGTGGGGGGTCTAGGGCCCAACGGTCCTCTGGTTGGGGTTTCGGGGGCAGCGCCGCCGAAGCTAAAAACATATGTAAAATTGCCTTGTAAAAGTATTGTAATTTCTAGTCAATCTGGGATGTTTACTAGGCAGATGATTTGACGGTAGAAGATATGTTTAATTTAGGGTTTTTTTCCCTAGAAGGCAACCCCTCGTATTGTATGAGGGCATTGTAATTGCGGTTGTGTATTTTATGTGTATTCTTAGAGCGAGAAACAAAAAGGGAGACTGTGAGAGAGAACAAAGGATATCACAGAGGATTTATGTAGGTTGTGTCTCTTCATTTTGCTAGATAATAGAAAGGAAGGACTGGCTATTCGGGGTGGACAAAACCCAAATTGGGTGAACCACGTATATCCGTGTTTCTGGTTTTATATGTTTTCTGTGTTTGTGTTTCCGCATATTTTGTGCGTTGCATTTCTCTGTAATATATAATTTTCGAGCAATTTAAGTATGAAAATGTATGGGGAAATTTAGATGAAGAATTTGAAAAAATATTTCTAGATATCTGGTATCATGTTGTGAAGAATGATATGAAAATCACTAGAGATTTATTTCCAATGATTTTTTTTTCTTACGAGTTTATGAATGTATTCAAAAAATGAAGGTCATTGTTTCCATTAACCATAGTTGCAAACATAATTTTGTCAATGTTAAATTGTCTAAAAGATTGCAAGTTCTCAAAAATAGCATTCAAAGCATAAAGGTTGAGGGTGAAAATGTTCATGTTTTTAAATATTTAAATGTTTCCATGCATAAATATGTGTTGCATTCAAATTTTTAGGCTATAGATAAAAATGATGTGTATAGTGTTTTGGGATATATTTGGATGGAATTAGTTGGTATAATTAATATGAATTTGTAAACTTATTTTTCAAGCTTTGGTGCATTAATAAAAAGAAAATAACGTTGGAGGATATTTCTCTTATTGAGCAAGAATAATCCAAGGGGGCAAATGAAGAAGTACTTGTAGGGAAAAAAAATGTAGTACTTCATTACATATAAGGTTGAACCAAATGAAGAACCCATAGAAGAACTTGAAGAAAACCCAAAGGAATGCCATAAAAAAGAAGAAGAAGCTACATAACCACATGTTAATACGTCAAAGAAATAACAACACCGATATATAATGTTCTTGTATATCGCCACCCACATGACTAAGAGAAATAAAAATCCTCCAGGAAAGGGCATGGGAATCAAAAAAATCACTATAGATCAACATGAAACCAAAGAGGAAACAAAGGTACATGAAGGACTAAAATCAATGCACGGAGATATCATATTAGTGAGATGAAGGCATGGATCCCAAAGAGAAACTAGAATCAATATCAAGGAAAGGCCATTGTTAGACTCATCTCCACATTTCACTAGGATGGGTGAATGATTGTACATGGTACCAATTAACTGCATTTCTTAGTAGGTCATATTGTAAGGCTTCTTTCTATGTTTTCAGGATGAAGCAAGCTAAAAGGGGGATGGAATGTAATGTATCTAGGGATGATAATATGGGGAACCTATGGAGGTAACAAGGGGGGTAATGAATGTAATGTGGTTATAATAATGGAATATACCCAATATGTAATTAAAAGGAAAGAATATAATAATAAGGGGTAATTGACATAAAACCCCTAGGAATACTCATGAAGGATTAAAATACACGAGTATCATTGTAGCGGAGGTGTGCTTGGTTTGTTTGTAGAAAGTATGGATTGTGAAATGATTCATTCCTTAAGGAGTATTTGATGATTTTACTCTACTCTAAGGGTTTTTCTATATATATTATTGTGTTGGTTATGGTGGATGTCTTGGATATTTTGGTGTTTAAGAGTTTATTTTGAAGTTTTAATAACATAAAAATTTACATCAAAATCTTGAGCGATATTATTGTAAATATAGTTGTGTATTTAGATGATATTATCATCATGGTGAATGAAGTCATTTCAATAGAGAAACAACAATCATATTTTTGTCACATTTTAACATGCATAGGTTTTGGTAGACTAACAATTATGTGTTTGTCTCCTAAGATAAGTACGCCATGAGTTTGTATTGTAAATATAGTTGTGTATTTAGATGATATTATCATCATGGTGAATGAAGTCATTTCAATAGAGAAACAACAATCATATTTGTGTCACATTTTAACATGCATAGGTTTTGGTAGACTAAAAATTATGTGTTTGTCCTCTAAGATAAGTATGCCATGAGTTTGTTGTAATTTTTTGTGAGATATGTAAGGCAACTACTACACCTATGGATCTTTAGATGAAGGTGTCAACCAATGTTATGTGAAACTTGACATGCAAGTTGATATATGTACACTTGGTTGGATGTTTACTTCTTCAACATCGACCAAGCCATATGTTTGTTATACAATCAATTTTTTTTTAGATTCATGACAACATCAAGTGTAAAATATTATAATATAGTAAACGAAAATTTGTTACATACATGGGGCTTTAGATTATAATATAATGTAAAATAAATTGCACACATTCCAATTGAAAATTTCATGAATTTTGATTTAGGTAGGATTAATTAATGGTAAAATTTCAATAAAATGATGCAAATTTGACCTCAAGGTTGGAAATTTTTTTTGGCTTAGCAAGAAACAACTTATGATGTTTCTCTCCTCTACTTAAGGTGGGTACGAAGAAGTAGCTATTACAAATTTTGAAATTATATGTATGTAAAGAAAAAATTTTGATTGGAAATAAAACAACAATATTCAACTATCTATTTTTGCAGCAATTTGTTAAACATCCATACCCAATAGCACAACCTCGACTATGAGTATAACAACATACATGACACTACATTGACACAAGTTTGCATTACCAAACTATGTTCCTCATGTTTTCCTTAGGAACAAAAATACCATTTTGTAACATCTAAAAAATTCTCCCTCAATCTCTACATACTACATAGTACTCTCCAAGGACGCCCTTAGATTTGAAATTTGTGTAGAAGCTTTCATATTTGCTAACTTAGATTATAAGAAATATTTTCATGTATATCCTTATTGGGTCTAATGAAATATTTTTGGGAGATAGGTTCCCTTAGTCATTTGAATTTCAGATAGCTCAACTTGGTACCTTAGTAGCTTCACCACCCACATATGAAGGTCTTCATTAAAGGGCTTGGATTGAAAATGTTGTCTCAATAACTATACTTTCTCTTGGATGGCCTTTTCTGAACTTCTCCTAAAAAATTAAATGGTCATTTCCCTATAGAAAGGATGTGGTCCTATAGATCACATCCTCCCACCATTTGATACTAAGTTCTTCTCCTCTTTGTCAAGGGACGAGGTTCCAAACTATTCTAACTAGCTAATGCAACTATACTAGTTCTTGGGATGAGACACATTCACTATGTAGGGTGCTAAATAAAATTGCATGTTTTTATCCCTTAATAATATATAAAAGCATATGGGACGGTAATCCAATAACATGGATTTGACCAACACTTACAAATATAGAGGAGTTCCATCAAAATCAAAGAAAATAATATTTTTCTTGGACAACATTTCTTAATGTATTTGCATGAGAACTTTTTCATTGTTCTTATGAAATTTGACCACATATCTTGTTTGTAAATATTTGTTAAGGTTTTAAAGGTTTAGTCTATCTCTTAGTTTGTCCATGTTTTCTTCTCACTGGAACACATCCAAATGTGAAAATTTCTGAATACATTAATGAAGAAATCATACTGCAGTATCATGGTTTACTTCTCCTACTTGTGATTAAATTATACAAGTTATTTCCAGAAAATATTCATAAAATACCGAAGTAAACACTAATAATATCCTACACATATGCAGATCTTTTACTGAATAATACACTCATTCGAACAATGTGACACATAGATTTACTGAATAATACGCTCATTCAAACAAAGTGACACACATATTTTTCGGACAATAGTCCCTAGAAAAACCCAATGCGGGAAAATCAATGCAACAGATATGAGGGTTTATTATTATTTTGTAGAATCTGAGTACAACAAATCTGGGCACCCAACTAGTTAAACCAATAGAGAAAATGATAAATTTGCAGCAATACCTGTTGTTTTAAGACCAACAGCTAACTGATCCACACCCTCAAACAATATTTACAAGACTCAGCTATTTTATGGCCCTAGAAACCCCAGCGCTACCCCTAAAGCCCTATCGTCAACCTTGCTAGGCTCTGCGTGCCTCTACGCTGCTCAGAAGGGGACTATGTAACAACAAAGTGGGTGATGTAGTCCTTGCACTACCTCTGGAGGCATCTGTGTAACTTTGGAAGGCCATTGAAGCTGTAGCGCTGCCCCTCCTAGGATTGCATAGCACCTGCGTAGCGGCTGAAGCCTCTGTGTTGCGTAGCTACTGTTGCCCTTGCTCCTTTGCGCTGTCCTTGATTGCTACTCTTCTTCCTCTTGGTAACTATTGGCTCTGAGATCAGATTATCCCCTCAGCCAATACTACCCCTCGCTGCAGAAAACCCTTCCGGAAATTCTTAGCAAACCATGCCCTAGAATTCCAGATCAGTTCCTCAGCTATGCCTCTGTGTTTGTGTCTCCAACTAACCCTCAAGCCTTTCTCTTATACTTTTTCATTGAAGACATCAACGACCATGGTTAAATATCTTATCAATGACTGAGATTAAAAGGCTACTTGATCCGCGTCACTTAGAACATTTCAGCACATGTGTTTAATTATTTCACTTTAATTTTTCTAATTTCCTAGGTTTAGACTTAGGGTCCTTATTAAAAAAATTAATTATTTGAATAACTTCAACACCAGATGAAATTTCTCCAAACGCTTTTCGGGTTTTGGCGGAGATGTTTTTCTTAGCTCCTCCACCAAGTTTCAAGGCTAGAGCACTGATCCAAGTAGCTCCAGACACCCTCAGGAGACCAACAGGGTAGATGATAGATCAAAATTCAAAGTGGTTGGATTACCTCGAAATGGGTTCACGTTGAATTACTCGTCACCCTGATTCCAATAGTGCGAACGGATCTCCAATCCAAGCCCGTATGGAGAATTTGGAGCAAGTCAAAGTTTTGGTCAAAGTTGGGTAGTGAGCCATGTTTAACTATCCCACAAATTCACTGTCAACCGGCATGGAACCCAACTCTTGAAAATAAGGCAAAATTATGGCCTCGTTAATTTTCCCAATAACCCTTATTTTAATTCAAATCGAAAATAGAAAATTTTGTTATAAAATAACAAAAGATATAAAAAATTGGGGGTGGTGGGCCACCACCCTCGCCACCCCACCGCACGATTACATATTTAAAAAAGAACATATATTAAATTTGGGTCGACAGGCCATGACCCCCGCAGAACCCCAAGGCTAAAGCCTGTATCATTGTAACAACGTATATATATTTGTGTTAAACAAAAACCAACAGGCAGTGGGCGGGCCACCTCCGGTGGACTCAACCCACGTCCCAACAGTTATAACAAATACCACCAGTTCCAATGGGTGTTGAACTCGCCCGACTTAATAACTGACCGGTCCGCCGGCGGAACCAACCGTCAACGCATTAAAACAATACCATTCAAAAACCATATTGCAACTCAAAGAAAATGCACCAATTTAAAAACTCATGCCAACGTTCTGTGCACCAAATTTGGGGGAGGTGGGATTTGATCCCCAAAACTCTCCTCCTCCAGCTCTCTACCTTAATTGTTAGGCCATGGGTGGCTGTTCGCCACCCCGCCACCTTATAAACGCTCAGTTGCAGTGCGTCCGAGGCAGAACGAAACATGACAGAGGAGCCCGAGAACATAACAGAGAACATGGTTCCGTATAGTGGAAGCATGTCACAGTTCCATGAGGTAGAATGATCGCACGCAGTTCGAGACAAAGAATATTCCTTTGATGCCCAAAATTCTTTGGGAGGTAAAATTTCTTTTTTGTCAAAATGCATTCAAGTTTACAGTAATTTTTCTCAGATTTTCTCAGGGAACGCAATGGTGAGGTCAGATTTTCTGTAGGTTTTAACCCTGAACAGAAATTATCTACACACGAATCTTATAATAGAAAATAAACAATAGCGAGATCATAAAACATAAAACAGATAAACACAGAGATTTTCCCCTAGATTCCAAATCGGGACAACCAGCTTGATTTTTCATTATATTCCTTTTAGTGTTACAACACATATATATACATGCCGAAGCATACATAAACCCCAATCCATAAACCCTGGATTAGAACATAACCATAGTTCCCTTGACCGGATCTACAAAAAATACCAGGGGCGAAAACCATGTGCCCCAAAACCACTACTATCTACCCTAGTCAACATTGACTCTACCCCAAGTCATGTTTACCTAAAATTTTCCTTTTGAGCAATGGATTTGTAGATTCCCAGTGGAAGAGAATCTTTGAGAATCTTGAGGGAATCTCCCAGATTCCTTAGAGGTCGAAATTCGCCGAAGTCGGAATGAGGTCAACTTCATACTCATTCTTCTTAGAATTTCGCAAGGATCTCAATGGTGAGGTTAGATTCCTGTTTTGAGTTGCAAATTTCCAGTCAGATGTGGAGCATTATATTTGAGGAATCTCGGGGAAATCTAAAAGATTCCCTATGGCCTAGATTTCGACAGTGTCAGAATTCATACAATTGACAGTCGATCCTACACCTCTCGGTGGCACGAATCCAACGGTGTAGTCAGATTTTCCATATGAGCCATATATTTTTCGGCCATTTTCCAGAGTGGAGTAACGGTGTCAAACTTCAGAGTGTGGCCAATCGTTTTCACACCATTTGAATCCACGATTTCGATGGTGCATTCAGATCCAACAACTGAGCATTCTATTCTTCCGTCAACTTCAGAGTTGAGGTATATGAAGTGTTGTTTCCATGTACTTCATTAATTATTGTTGTGAGATGTATTATGTCGTGTCGATTCTTGCTTGATGTATGATGTGGAATATTTATGTTTATGTCATGTGATATGTATTCATCATGGATGGTCATTTATGTTCTGAGATCCCTTTGTTGCCTTGATGGCGGGATACTCTTTGTCACCATGGGTGAGATTGTCATGCTAATAGGAGGTTTGTTATGAGTACAAGTTCTTTGTAGCGGAATGTCTCGTGGAGAGACTTTTCCACTCATGTCGAGGGCACATTTCCTTGTATGCCAAGTAAACAACGTCCATTTACATCATCACATTTTCCAGCACCAAATGAAGCGGCCAACACCATCGAGACACTGAGGTCCAGAGACGTATTCCACACTGGATGAACTCCATTATTAAACGTCTTGCGTTTTGTTGTGTGATTGTTGACATGTTTTCCTCTTAATTATATCTGCATATATGTTATTTTATGCACTTTTAAAATTCAATTCTAACAACATCATAGAAGTAAAATATCATGGGCAAATCCAGTCAGTGATAGATCTAGATCAAGTGGTATTAGAGCAGTCTTCTTACTGATGCAAATTGCAAGCATGAACCATTGAATGTGCATCAATGGAGGATGTCAAAGACATGTACAAGGCCATGCTGAGGACGTCCGAAAGGATGGACATGTCGTATGAAGCTTATAACAAACAAGCAACAGATAACGCTGAGTTGAAAACACATATACAAGAGGAGAAGGAGGACAAACAGCAATTGTAGCTTCAATTGCAAGCCATAATAGAGGCATTAGAAGAATTGAAGCGTAGGGACCAGAGCCTTCAAGCAAAGGATGTTGAATTAAGGAGGCTTCTCCAAGAAGAGAAAACAAAGAAGCAGAGATTGCAGCTTTAGCTACGAGCCATGGAAGAGGCCTTGAAGGAGTTGAAGCACAACAAAGGCTTGAAGCAACCATCATTACCTGTTTCTGCATCGACATCTGAGGTAAACAATGTTAATGTTTCTTTAGTTTCATCTTCACATGCTATCATTTCTATGGAAAATGTGGAGATATCCATTACAGGAACTGGCATGCGACTCCTCCCCAAGATGTGATATAAAGGAGGAGAAATTGGCATTAATGGCCAACACATAACTCAACCATTGGAGGTCATGTAGAGACCTCGATTAGAAGGTTTGGAGTACACTGAAGGACAATGCTCGAAGGTGTCAGAAGCTCCCAATGCATGGTTGAAACCATTGGGGAAAAATAATGATGGGAACACTTCACCATCATCCCATGGAAGTGTGTATTGCAGTGAAAGAGATGAGGCGAGCTCTCATCACCATGATCACACTAGAGACCACTAGGAAAGGTATAACAAGTCTTGATATTCACAAGTTCATTTTGATTATAAGCACGTTTATAATCATGGACATAAATCATGGCATAGAAAAACTTGTCATTTTTGTGGTTTACATAACCATGTCATTGCCGAGTGCTAGAAGAGAATGGCAGCGCGAAAGAGTATGAGGCGTGAAAGGCCTTCTCCACAATAGGGAAATAAATTGGTTAAGAAGTTATGGAGGAAGAAGACTCATGGCAGTTATTGCGACATAAGTGGCCATCAAAGAGCCATGTGTTGGAGACTCCTTCCAGAGCAACTTCTAAAGGACAAAGCGTCCGTGCAGAAACCAGTTAGTGAAAATGTTCAATAAGAAAATCCACCACATTCATCACGGTTCACTCTGTTGAGTAAGAAATGGTTTTTCTAGATGTATTGGCCACAATTGTAAATCATGTGTTGCAATTTGAAATGTAAAAGTGACGATTTCTTTTCCATCACTTGTGAAGCAACAATGATATTTTGGCCTTGTATTGTTAGCTGGGATATTGATTACATTTTAATGTAAATTTGACCACCGAATATGTGTTATAAACTCGTGGTAAGTATGGGATGCTTGGGTCATAGATTGGTCACTTAATTAAACATGTAATTTGCAAAAAATTGTACTATAGATTTGCAGAAGATGCAAGTGTTGGCTCATTGCTTATGGCTCTGAAGGACAAAGGTGAAGGAGAATGAAGGGTGACCTTTCAATACACTTGTGGTGTAGACAAGGTACAAAGCAACTGCAGATTATGTTCATGCTTTTGGTGGACCAAAAGCTCCTCAGTGGGGAGGATTGATTCAGGTGGCTCCAAACACCCTAAGGAGACCAAGAGGGTTGATGATAGGTCAAAATTAAAAGTGGTTGGATTACTTTTGAACCAGATTTAGGTTAAAGTACTTGTCGCCCTGATTCCAATGGTGCGAACAGATCTCCAATCCAATCTTGTATGGAGACGTTATAGCGAGTCAAATTTTTGGTCAAAGTTGGGTAGTGAGCCAGGTTTAACTGTCCCACAAATTCACCATCAACCGGCAGGGAACCCAACTCCTGAAAAAAAGGAGAAATTGTGGCCTCGTTAATTTGCTAAGTAACCCTTATTTTAATTAAAATTGAAAATAGACAATTTTGTTATAAAATAATAAAAAAATATAAAAAAATGGGGGTGGTGTGCCACCACCCCTGCCACCCCACCGCACAATTACATATTAAAAAAAGAACATATATTAAATTTGGGTCAGCGGGCCATGACCCCCGCCGAACCCCAAGGCCGGAGTTCGTATCATTGTAACAACATATATATATCTGTGTTAAGACAAAAACCAATGGGCGATGGGCGGGCCACCTCTAGTGGACCCGACCCACGCCCCAACCGTTGTAACAAATGCCACTAGTTCCGACGGGTGTCAAACCCGCCCGACTTAATAGCTGGTCAGTCCACTGATAGAACCAACAGTCAATGCATTAAAACAACACCATTCCAAAACCATATTGCAACTCAAAGCAAATATGCCAATTTAAAAACTCATGCCAATGTTCCGTGCACAAAATTTGGGGGAGGCGGGATTTGATCCGCTGACCTCTCCTCCTCCAGCTCTCCGCCTTAATCGTTAGGCCATGGGTGGCAGCTTTGTAAAGTCCGCCACCTCGCCATCTTATAAACACTCAGTTGCAGTGCGTCCGGGGCAGAACGGAGGCAGAACGAAACGGGATGGAGGAGCTTGAGAACGGAACAGAGAACGAGGTTCCATAAAGTGGAACCATGTCCCACTTCTAAGAGGCAGAATAACGGCACGTAGTATGAGATAGAGAATATTCCTTTGATGCCCAAAGATCCTTTAGGTTGTAAATTTTTTTTTTGTCAAAATGCATTCAAGTTTACAACCATTTTTCTCAAATTTTCATAGGGAACGCAATGGCGAGATCAGATTCTCCTTTTCAGCAACGGATTTGTAGATTCCCAGTGGAAGAGAATCTTTGAGAATCTTGAGAGAATCTCCAAGATTCCTTATAGGATAAAATTCGCCGGAGTCGGAATGAGGTCAACTTTATACTCATTCTTCTCAAAATTTCGCAAGGATCTCAATGGTGAGGTAAGATTCTTGTTTTGAGTTGCAGATTTCTAGTCAGCCCATGGAGCAACATATTTGAGGAAACTAGGGGGAATATAAAAGATTCCCTACGGCCCAGATTTCGACAATGTCAAAATTCAGAAAATTGACAGTCAATCCTACACCTCTCGGCGACACGAATCTAGCGGTGTAGTCAGATTTTCCATATGATCCGTATATTTTTAGGCCATTTTCCAGAGTGGAGTAATGGTGTCAGACTTCAGAGTGTGGGCAGTCGTTTTCATACCATTCAACTCCACGATTTCGATGGTGCATTCAAATCCAACAACTGAGCATTCTATTCTTCTGTCAAATTCAGAGTTGAGGTATATGAAGTGTTGTTGCTCTAGTCAATTGGGGTAATCTTGGGTGGTTGGGGAGAACGGTTGTTATCTCCCCCACCTAGGTTAAATTCCTTGCGAGTGACATGATGATGAAAAATATTGTTGTAATGGCTACGTGTCCATGAATATTGTTGTATTGAACTTCACTATTGCCCTCGAGCTAAGAGAGATGATGATTTCCCTTGAAAAAAAAAATTGTGATGCTTTATATAACAATCACAAAGTCTTGCAAATTCCTCATGGTTGTCCCAAATGATACCTTCTAATAACATTGTGGTCAAGATTAGATCATTGTGAGGAGTTGGGTGACTCTTAAAAAAAAAACTTGTGATTGTTTTTTTTTGGGCCTTGGTGCTAGGTCTTGTTTGTACATAAGCTATTACAAATTACTTTAGTATTCTTTGGCAACCAAAGTTTATTATGATTGAGATCCTAACGAGCTTTCAAGGATTTTAGGTCACGATGGTCTCAATTTATCTATTAAAAGGTTATGGGCCTAATTATTGTTAAACAATCTTACACCTAATGCATACATTAAGTAAATTTATATAATTGATAGGTTGACACAACATCTTATTCCCAACCTCAATAAGCGCAAACTATTTAGTATCCTTAGTCAATTTGGCCTGAACACAAATATGTTCTTGGGATTAAGAGTTAAAAGCCCTCTTTAAATTATGGTAAGCAACGTCCCTTTAAGTCTTGGAGACATGCTCTAAGAATAGCAAAATTGCATAGATAATCTGGGAAATTCTACATACACATGAAAATGAATTTGTGAACATAAAAATGAAAGAAACATTTTGTTAAATTATGGGCACATTGGTGATGTCACTTGTAAGGATACCAAACCTCCATCTAGATCTTTACAATGAATACTAAAACAATTTGATCCACAAACTAATCTAGCATGTTATGAAAAATAAAGGGACATTTCACCAGGTTAAAATTTATTTGATTGCAATAAATTGTTTATACAAACTTTCAGACCATTTGAATTGCACCATCCTCATGTTTATCTATAACTAAAATAATTTTGCTATACTTTATTAAGTCATAATAAGTTCTCATAGAATGATTTTTTATACTTAAATTAAACCATAATAAGTTCTTATAAATCATTTTTTTATACTCCAATTAAACATAATAAGTTCTTATAAATGAAAAGGGAGTTATTTTTATGATAACAGTTATAACAACACTCGATCTGGTTTGATATGAGTTCAATACTTGTTACAATTGAACTAGATGAGGATAATAACAATCATTTCCCAAAATAAACATGAAAATAAACTCAACTAACTACAGCTAAAAAGAATTAGTTTCATATAACATCCAAAAAAACCAAAAATAAAGCTAGGCTTCTGATTCAATCTTACAAGATTTTGAAAGCTGCAGTTTACACCCAGGATTCCTAAGTGAGTAGGAACTTCTGTAATCTTCCGAAGTACAAATCTGTAAGAAAATGGTTGTCAAGTCTATTGTAACTGTTGAAACACAAATTTATAAAAAATGGTTGTCAGGCCTACTCTAACCTTTGAAGTACAAAGGTACCAAAAATAAAGTTAGGCTTCTGATTCAAACTCACAAGATTTTGAAAGCTGCAGTTTACACCCAGGATTCCTAAGTGAGGAGGAAGTTCTGTAATCTTCCATCTTAGAAATCCTGTAATCTTCCAAGTACAAATCTGTAAGAAAATGGCTGTCAAGCCTACTGTAACTGTTGAAACACAAATTTATAAAAAATGGTTGTCAGGCCTACTTTAACCTTTGAAGTACAAAGGGCTACAGGTCGCAGTATTATGATTAGTCATAATATTTAGAAAGAATTTGTTTGATAATTTATCAAGCATTGACATTATCAGCCAGCGATCAACCCAATTTCCAAATCTTAGAGGAATGCCTTAACCTAAAGTATCATCCAACATGTTGAGATTTTTTCAGTTTTATTAAAATAGTCAAAAATCTCAGTAGGTGACAAAAATTAGGAATTTGTTGCTAGATTAACTCCAGGTTGTTGGGAGAGAGTTAATGCATCCTAAATTTGATGTGAGAGGATTTATGAGGCAGTTAGATTCTCCTTGCTATATAACAGGTATCCATACGGATGGTTTGAGTGTGTGAGGATTGATTGAGTTATGTAATCTCATGTTTGATTAATAAAGAATTGCCGATGCCTATGTTGTGTGGACGTAGCCCAGATTGGTTGGGTGAACCACGGTAAACCTCTGTGTTTTATGTGCTTGGTTTATTTGCTGAGTATTTGTTTTATATTGCTGTGCTTCTGATCTCCAACAAGTGGTATCAGAGCAGTTGGAGGCGTGGCGCAGTTGGAGCACGTGCTGGAGGTGGAGCGCAAAGGCGTGTTGGCCTGCGTATTGCTGGAGGTGCGTTGAATGGTGCGCACTGCTGTTCAAAACGTTTGCAATGCGTATTGCTGGTGAGTGGATTGCTGGCAGTTTTTTCTGCGTGAAGATGTGGTACTGTTTATCCTTCGTCTCTTGAACTGGTGGCTAATTGAAGACTGTGTATGGTGATTGAGCGATGATTGTATTGACCTGTGGATGATCCAGTGTCCGGTAGATTGTGTTGACAGACGTCGATAAAAAATACATCGATGGACTTGAATCTCCAGACTGGACTCCTGATTTTGGATACGCAGCTGACAATTTAAAATGAGCTGCTCCTGCTTTGGACGTCGGCTCTCCGTGTGAGGGAACTGAACGAGCATAGACAGAGCCTAACATTTTATTACTCTACCGCAGCCACCCAAGAACACGCAGTGATATATGCTGGTGCGTGGTTTGATTGTTGGTGCTGCGTGGAGTTCCGAAGGTGCGGAAGCGTGGTTTGTTTTGCATTGGCGCTGCGTGGAGGTATTCAGAACTGAAGTTTTAACGCTGGTAATGTTTTCAATCATCGATGTTGCGTGGATTATTGATGGTGTGCAGAGCTGTTGTGCGTTGAAATTTTGAACAGCGTTGAATTTGACATTTTGAACAGCGTCAAATCGATTTTTATTGAATGTTTTTTTTTTAAAACAAAACACAAATCGTTTATATTATATTGGTATGAAGTGCCATATATATATATGAAGTGCAAATCGATATACATAATCGATGGGGGGGCATAATAATGTGATAAATCGATTTGAGTGTTGTTTTTAAACAATAATCGATTTGATAATATAAATCGATTTGTATTGGCACCATTTGCCCACGGTATTTTTTGAAGTGGTGTTTTTTAAAAAGATGAAAATCGATTTGGTATCAAATTCACACATGGTATGAAAGGTGAAGGGCATTTATAAATAGTTTTGAATATTGTTTATTTTTTGCCATTTGCATATGGTATGGAGTTTAGAAGGTTATATTTTTTTTTTAAAAGGAAGTGAAAGGCATTTTAAAGGTGAAGGGTATTTTGTTTTTTAAAGGGCATTTTTTATTAAAAAAAGGCATTCTTTACTTAAAAGTTGGATTTGGAGATTATTGTGTTTTTGCTGATACAAGATGGCGAAAACTCAAAGTGCCCGTTTTGAGAACGATGTGGTTGGAGCCTTGTTGTTTGAGGAGACGAGGAAGAGGTCGAATGCAGACACCTCTACATCAGAGGTAATGATGGCCAGAGGTCGCTCGAGAGAGAGACACTCCGGGGGTAAGCATAGCAACTCTCGTTCAAAGTCTAAAGGAAAGAAGACAAAGGTGAAGTGCTGGCATTGTGGGAAAGCTGGACACCTGAAGAAGGATTGCTGGAAGCGACAGCAGGCTGCTAAAGAAGGCTCTTCAACAGAGAAGAAGGAAGCAAACACGACATATACAGGTTCGGCATCTGGTTCAGGTATGAGCGACGAAGTGTTATCAGTTAATTTGTCAAATCATGGTCAACATTGGTTGTTAGATTCCGGTGCATCAAACCACATGTGTATCCATAAAGAATGGTTTAAGGAATATAAATCAATTAATGATGGAGTTGTGTACATGGGTAATGATGTAACATGTAATATTGTGGGGATTGGGAGCATACAACTACAAATGTTTGATGGGACAACTAGAATATTAACTGATGTGAGGCATGTACCAGATTTAAGGAAAAATTTGATTTCATTAGGAGCACTTGATATGAATGGATATAAAACTGTAATTCAAGGTGGAGTTATGAAAATCTATAAAGGTATCTTACTAGTAATGAAAGCTAAGAAAGTAGGAAATCTGTTTCAGTTAGAAGGAAGTACAGGGTCAGATTTTGTGTCTACTGTGTCTGAACATGACAGTAGTTCCATTCACTTATGGCATCAAAGATTGGGGCATATGAGTGAAAGAGGGTTGAAGATTTTGGCTGATCGCAAATTACTTCCAAATCTGAAGTCTGGAAAGTTAGATTTCTGTAATCATTGCTTGTTTGGAAAAAAAAGTAAACAAAAATTTAAAACAGGCAAACATACTAGTAAAGGGATACTTGATTATATTCATTCAGATGTTTGGGGTCCAGCCCCTACAGCGTCATATGGTGGCTCGTCATATTTTGTGTCGTTCATTGATGATTTTTCTAGGAAAGTGTGGGTCTACATGTTGAAAAGAAAGTCTGATGTTTTTTCAGTTTTCAAGCAGTTTAGAGCATTGGTAGAAAACAACACTGGTAGAACAATAAAATGTTTAAGAACTGACAATGGTGGTGAGTTTACTTCCAAGGAGTTTGACAGCTATTGCAAGGATGCAGGGATCGAGAGACATAAGACCACGGTTTATACTCCTCAGCAAAATGGAGTTGTTGAACGCATGAACAGGACTCTTCTAGAGAGAGCAAGGAGTATGCTGAGTAACGTCGGGTTGCAAAAGGAGTTGTGGACGGAAGCAGTGGCAACAGCTTGTTATGTGATAAACCGATCTCCATCGACGGCGATAGACTGCAAGATTCCACAAGAGGTATGGAAAGGACATCCTTGTGACTATTCTAAACTCAGAGTGTTTGGTTGTGATGCATATGCTCTAGTGCCTAAACATCAACGAACTAAGTTAGATCCAAAGTCTAAAAGGTATATCTTTGTTGGGTATGGTGTTGGAACAAAGGGATATAGATTGTGGGATCCTACTACCCGCAAAATCATCATCAACAGAGATGTAAAGTTCGATGAATCCTCTCTTGTACGATTAGATGTAGATAGAAGATTGAAACAGGAGGATGTATTTGATTTTCAGCACATTCAGTTTGACAACACTTCTAATGATAGTCATGATGACCATAGTTCAGATACTAGTCATGAACAGGTTTCAGAATCAGATTATGAACAGGGTTCAGATGTAGGTCATGAACAGGTCTCAGATGGTGATCGACAAGAAGTTCCTACAGATGGTAGTCAGCCAATTGCGGAAGCACCAGAAACAACTTTAAGGAGGTCTACAAGGATAAAACGTGCTCCTAGAAGGTATGATGATTATGTTACTTCAGTTGCTTTGACCGCTAACGATGATGAACCTCTGTGCTATCAGGAAGCTATAGAAGGTTCGAAAAGTGACAAGTGGAAAGCAGCCATGAAGGACGAAATGATGGCCTTAAGTAAGAATGGCACATGGGATCTGGTTGAACTTCCGAAAGACAGGAAAACTGTGGGGTGTAAATGGGTTTTCAAGCTGAAACGGGGAGTGAATGATACAGAGGACAGGTACAAAGCGAGACTGGTCGCAAAAGGGTTTTCTCAGAAAGCCGGTATTGACTTTCATGAGATTTTTTCACCAGTGGTTAAAATTGTTTCAATTAGAATTGTGTTAGCATTAGTGGCTTTGCTTGATTTAGAGTTGCAGCAATTAGATGTTAAGACTGCATTTCTACATGGAGATTTAGATGAGGAAATTTATATGGAACAACCAGAAGGGTTTGTTCAGCATCGCAATAAGAAATTTGTCTGCAGGCTCAAGAAGTCATTGTATGGTCTGAAGCAGTCGCCTCGACGGTGGTACAAGAAATTTGATTCTTTCATGTTGAGTCAAAAATATATAAGAAGTGAATATGATCATTGTGTTTACTTTAAGCAGTTAAGTAATGGCATGTTCATTATCTTAGTGTTGTATGTTGACGATATGCTTTTAGCAAGCAAAAGCATTGATGAAATCAACAGGTTGAAGACTCGGATGGCAAGGACATTCGATATGAAAGATCTAGGAGCAGCAAGACAGATTTTGGGCATGGAGATTTTCAGAGACAGGAGCAATGGTAAGTTGTGGCTATCACAACAGAAGTATATTGAGAAAATACTCTTGAGGTTTGGTATGAACAATGTGAAGCCTGTTTCAGTCCCTTTTGCTTCCCATTTTAAGCTTTCTTCCAGTTTATGTCCTAATACAGATGAAGAAAAGGATTATATGTCTCGAATTCCATATGCCAATGTAGTAGGGTGTTTAATGTATGCGATGGTTTGTACTCGACCAGATATTTCACATGCAGTTGGGGTTGTCAGCAGGTATATGGAAAATCCGGGTAAAGAACACTGGTCAGCAGTGAAATGGGTGCTTCGGTACTTGAAAGGCACAAGTAGTTATTGTATCACTTACAATAAGAGTAGTGAATTTGTTTGCGGATATGTTGATTCCGATTTTGCAGGTGATTTGGATAAGAGAAGGTCAACTTCAAGGTATGTCTTTACTCTTGCAGGTGGAGCTATTAGCTGGATGTCAAAGCTACAAAACATTGTTGCTTTATCCACTACTGAAGCAGAATACATTGCTGCTTCGCATGCTTGCAAAGAGGCAGTTTGGTTGAAAGGTTTGCTTGGTGAGTTTGGTAGGTTACAGGACAACATCGGGTTACTTTGTGATAGTCAAAGTGCAATACATTTGGCTAAGAATCCGGCCTATCATAGTAAGTCAAAGAATATTCCAATTAAGTACCATTTTGTAAGACAGGTTATCACTGAAAGGGGAGTCTCTCTTGAAAAGGTGCATACAAAGGAAAACTGTGCAGACATGTTCACGAAACCAGTTTTGTTAGAGAAGCTACGTTGGTGTTTGGCTTCTCTTGGCTTGCAGAAAAGATAAAATAATAAACAAACAGGGCATCAGGCTAATTGTTGTCAAGGTGGAGATTGTTGAGATTTTCTGTTTTAAATAAAATAGTCAAAAATCTCAGTAGGTGACAAAAATTAGGAATTTGTTGCTAGATTAGCTCCAGGTTGTTGGGAGAGAGTTAATGCATCCTAAATTTGATGTGAGAAGATTTATGAGGCAGTTAGATTCTCCTTGCTATATAACAGGTATCCATACGGATGGTTTGAGTGTGTGAGGATTCATTGAGTTATGTAATCTCCTGTTTGATTAATAAAGAATTGCCGATGCCTATGTTGTGTGGACGTAGCCCAGATTGGTTGGGTGAACCACGGTAAACCTCTGTGTTTTATGTGCTTGGTTTATTTGCTGAGTATTTGTTTTATATTGCTGTGCTTCTGATCTCCAACACAACAGAGCCGAAGCCAAAGCACTTAGTATTTAGGCATTACTTATAGTTATTATTGTTTCAGGCATTACTACCTCTGCATCTCATTCAATATGAAATTTATTGAACATTCATCTAAACAGGAAAAATAAAGATAAATTTATCTATCTTAAAAAAAAATTGAGACGAATTTATGTATTCGGTCTTTTAACATTCAAATGACTCATGAAACACACAATAAAACAATATAGATTTTTCAAATGAAGCTTACACACCCTTTCTCCATTTTCATTTTTTAAAATATAAATGCATTTGAATGTGGTTCAGAAGAACAACGATCCCAAATGCTTTAAAATCAGATTGGCTCTGGCCATTGACCAGAGATTTATGTAGAAGGATTCATGTACCAGGAGACTTTAGGCCCAGAAGCAGATATTTGTATCACAGATTTTTGGAAAAGAGATTTTGCTGGGGCTTCAAGTAGTAATGGGATTGGGCAAAGAATCTACACGGGGTTATTTCACAGAGATTTATGTTCAAGTCTCTTGCTTTACAGTCTTCTTCTGGCAATTCTTCTATTTCTTATGAGCAAAACCAGTTGGTTGATTTCAGAGATGGTTTTCTCTAAAAGTCAAGGGGGAGAATCCAGCAGGACTGTGGATAGCCAATGAAAAATCATGGTGGCCGAGAATCCAATCGAAATTCAAACTCAGGAGTTGTGTGGATGAGCAATGCCTGCCATTACCCTCCCTGCTACTTGGATTGAAAGGGGAAACTCTCCACACTTTGCACCCACAGACTTGGCCATTTTCTCATCTATGGGCTGTTGGATTTCCATTATTATATGGAAAAGCATGATTAGCAAACTACTGTAATCACTGGCCTTCCATCAAATCCACCCGTGTTATTGTGGAGATCTCTGCAACACCTCTCATTAATTATTCTCTATGATACGTCCAACTCACAATACTTTGGAGTTGAAGGGGTTCGTTAGCCGCAGTAGACCTACCTCCTCCACCAAATTGAAACTGTTTCCCCAGGGAAGCCAAGCTTCTTTCTCTGCAGTCTCTCGTTGAACCATATTTTTACAGACCCTTGAAAGACCTGAGGGTCTAACATTTCAATCCATCCATCATTAATAGTCCGTGCCTGATCGATTTGAGAAGTGGGAATTCCTTTATCGATGTTGAATTCCGTGCAGTATGGATGAATCTTCAAAAATTCATTACCAATTTGAGAGATCGCAACTCTTTCTTGCATCAAAGACCATTGTTGCTGTGGTGAAGAATTAGATGGATACCCGTCTGGATGCCCACACCGATGAATCCAAGAGGGAAACCACCGCCTGCCATTGCATGTTTTCTCAGTAACAATCTTCCTCTACAAACATGCAATTTCCAAGAAAGGTGACCCAATCCAGGAAGGGAGTGATCCAATCCTGAGCGATATTTCAGACAGATTTGAGAGCAAGCCATTCCAGATTTGTAGAGTGTTTAAGAGTTCTGTATCAGCGAGAATTCTATTTATCATTTCATTTTGAGAAGGTGAACAGGGAGGATGTATTTTATTTAATTTAAAGAATGTGGTTGAATGGTTAAGTTGGATTGAGGTCACATAATTTTAGTGGTCCAATCCCAAACAAAAAATATGCTCTAGACACGATTTCTTGGCTGAAATTTATTTTCAGAAAGGATGGGTTGCTTTCACTTTGACAAAGATTCCATACGTATTTTATCAGTACAATCACAGATTTATCTCTTTATGTCGAGGAGAGATTTTATTCTGTTTCATATGGAGAAAAAAAAAGTGAAAAAAAGGGTGATATTTGCCAAATTATTTGTGAAAAAAATCTACATAATACTCGCTCAAAAAAAATTATATATTAACAAGTGTGGGCAGTAGCTCAGTCTCACTCTTTGCCACTCAAGTTAGAAAATATGTTTTGGGAAAAATTGTATAAGAGGAAAATTAAATTCTATAATCTTAGTTGGTAGGAATTAATAAATTGAGAGATAAATGGCATTTTTCATAGGAATCAAGCTATATATTTTTTGTTATTTAAAATACATTTTTTAATGTCTATATGAATTCAACATCTTGAAAAACCATGGGGCACTTGAATTCTATAGATTAAACAACTGAAGTTCCATATCTATTAGATTTTGGTTAAAATTAATAAAATAATGTCCCAAAAAAGGTCATTCCGTCTATTAGTTAGACTACTCACAAGGACTTGAATAAATTTTGGTGGGTTGTAACCCTAGTAAGTCTATACTTTATAATTTTTCTCATAGGTGAGAGTTATTATGCAATTTTGGTGGGTATTAACCACTTGTAAGTCTACACATTTACAATTTTACTCATACATAATAATTGTGAAAACATAAATAAGACACATTCTAACTTAAGGAATAACTTTTTTCTGGGGAATCGATACAATTTCTAGCAAAAATGTGCTTTTTTGTTGCTTAAAATACATTTATAAATGCATAAATCAATTCCACACCAGAAAACACCTGAGACACTCACTCTACAAATTCACAACTTAAACTCAAGTTTTTAAAAATATCTACTAAATTTTCTTCTATTAATTAGACTACACCCATAAATAATGGTGAAGAGTAACTCGTGGCAAGTATATTTACATCTTATTCCTACCAATATTTTTATAAAAAATAGATACTTAGAGTGCACCCATAAATAATGGCAAAAAGTAACATATATTTACAACTATTCCTATCCATTTTTTATGGAAATACTTACATAAATTGTGGTGAGAAGTCACTTATGGTAAATATGTAAAATTCACGTCTAAAAATCTTGGACAAATATTGCAAGCATATCCATAAATTTTGACATAAAATATGTAAGGCAATTATCCACATGGCATTATAGTGTGCATGAAAGCTTCAAATTATGTTCCAATCAAATGTTTGATTTTTTTTTAATAATAATAAATATTGAAAAATAAAAGTTAAACATTACAAGTTTTATTGGTCAGTGCTAAATTAATAGTGATCAAACATCAAAACACTTCATCATACATCTGAAATTGCTAAAAAAAAAAAAAATCATAAAAAGTAGCTTAATTATAGCTTTATTGAAAATATAATAAGAATTATTATATAATTAAACATATATATACATTAAAAAATGTCACAAAATTCTTAACCAAATATCTAAATAGGATTTGTTACAATGCCATGAGCTAATAAGATGAGCTATCAATACTATTTACCGAAATAAATATATCTCATTTCATATGAGACTTGTTGGTATGATAAATTTTTAAATTAATAAATTTAATTAAAAAGGAAAAAAAGAAAAATTACTTTGGAAATAAATCAATCTTTGATTGATTTGTGTATATTACTAAAAATACTCTAGAATATGTGTTGAGGTTAAATCTCAACCATTCACCTAATAATTATTGATAATTGAATTAAAATTTTAGAAAACTATTCTAAAATAAACATGTCTATCAACACAATAAAAATATTGATCGAATATTTTTTAATAGAAAAATCAATTTATTATAAAAAGATAAAAAAAACTTAAAAACGGTATTTGTGATGTTTGTGGTGATAAGTTCACAAAGTTAAACTGGAAAACAAAGTTCAATTCACTTCTAAGTACGTTTTAAATCCATTCAATATTTATATATAAGTATTGCAATTGACCTTGTTAGGTAGTGGAATTATATTGGATATTAAATTGGCAAATAAATTACACCGATCAAAAGAGAAACTTAAAAGAACTCTTATACATGAGTATGACCATGAAAATACACCACCAAAGAGAGATTTTTACATCTTAAAAGGCAAGGAAGCCAATGTAATTATGGGAAAATTACAATGCGATGGTTATAATCTTAAAAGAAAATATTCTTATTAGCAAAGAAGAAAATATGGTGTAAAACTCAAAGAAATTAGAAAAGAAAAATATAAAATTTTTTAATTTTTAATAATAAATTCCATAGTTGCAATAACAAATTAAATTAGTATAGAAAAAAATGTACATAAAAAATATATTGAAAATATAAGTAATTAATTATCATTCAAAGATGAAGGATTATCATTTGATAAATTATAACAAAACACTAGTTGTAAAAATAACGAAATCAAAAAAGAAAATAATGAATTAAAAATCCAAATCTTGAATAACGGGTATTTGGCCAAAGTTAAGGTTGAAGCACTTCCTAATAGGAAATGGTGGTGGGAACTCATCTGGAAAAACCTTGTATCTCTCAAATGCAATATCACCTAGGATTTAAATAAATATTAAAACAACAATGCAATAACCCTTGTGAAGATTCCACGTAATAAAATTAAAATAATAACCACGGTTGATGGGACACTAATTCCAAGCTGAATGTTGGGAAAAACATCCTATTGGGTGTTCATTTGGTTTATTGTGGCTAAGGAAATTGGCAAAGACAAAAGAAAAGGATTTGGAAAGGCAAAATGACATATTTGACACATTTATTTATGAAAATAATGGAAATTAGGAGAAAATGGAGATGAAAGGTAACATGTTGCATGTGAGGAAGAAAATGAAGGAAAATAATGGAAAATAAAGAAAATAGAGGCCTCATCTATAAAAAGGATTGTGAGGACCAGTTGGTACCTCTTTTCAGTTTAGTTTTGGAGCTCTCTCATAACTCTCTCTCTCTCTCGCACTCTTGGACACTTAGTTTCTTGGAGCATTTTGGAATTGGACTAAGAAAGACAAGAAAAAAAGAAGGATGAGGGATCAAGCAAGGAAGAGCAAGAAAAAAGTGACTGCAACAAGATTATTTGCAGGTATTGACTTGCATGTGTGATTTCCTTGCTAGATCTGGAATGCATGGTATTGCATGTGGTTATTTTTTGACTTGGCATGGGTTTTTCCAGGTGTGACAATATTTTCAACCTAACCTTTCCATTTCTGGATAACCATGGTGTTGTGGTGTTCTCATATTTTGGTTTAGAAAAATTGCCAGATGGATTCAAATTTGAGTTAGGTGGATCTCTGAATTGATATAACACATGGCCTAGTAACCCCTGAACTACACTGTGGATTGCGATAAAGCTGGATAATGTGTTGCCTCGGTGGGCCTAGTAATCCTCGACCTGTGAATTTGGGATATATGGTAAATCATAGAGGTGGTTTGCCTCAGTTTAGGGCCTAGTGATTCAAGTTTCGATTGTGGTAAATCTTTAGAGGTGGGTGCTCTCCGTTGAGCCTAGTAGTCCCGGGATGAGATGTACGGTAAACCCCAAAGAGTATGTCTTGATTTAGGGCCTAGTGATCCCTGATTCCGACTATGGATTGTAGTAAATCCTGAGATACTAGGAGACAAGAAAATTCCTCACAGTGTAGGCGGAGAAATACAGTAGCATTCATGCTTGTTTGGTTATTTCTGGTTGGTTATGAGTCCCACATTCATGCTTGGAATATGGCACAAGGGTGAATGGTTGAAGAGAGATTTGGCTCAACCAATCTATGGTCGGGTGGAACGTGGAAGTGCCATCTCCGGTTGGTTTCGACATTCATTAATGAGAAATTAATTCCTTTGGTATTTGATGTATAAATGTATTGGTTTATGTATGGATTCTATTGTTGATCCATGGTATTTCTGTTGTTATTATGTTGGTTATGAGCATGTATTTTAATAGTGTGATGTATGTCTCTCCCTATGTTTTTACTTGTAAATGAATGAACAATGTATTTATGGTTAAATAGATTGTATTGCAGCTAATGATGTAAGGGAACAATGCTACTTAGCGATTCCTAGATAAGTATGAAACCCATTTGCTATGTTTTGTTGTTTATACCTGTAGCTTTCAGGTTAGTGACATCTTTGATGAAATGCATGTCATGGCTAGTGGGGGTCCAGTTTAGTAATCTTGGATATTTTTGTAAATACATCATTATTTTGTCATTATAATTCATCTTTGAACTTGTCTTGAAGTTCTGGGAAGAGCACAAGGCTTTGGGCCTGAAAAAGTGGCTCAAATATCGGGGACACTGGTACAACATTGAGGAATTTAGTCCTTGGATGTTGTCTTTTGGCTTATGCATGCGTACAGAGACCCATATACACTGGCTTGCAGGCCTGTGCATACGTCCAGAGGCCCACAATAAAATTAGGTTAGTGGCACCCAAGGGTAGGTTTCCTAAATGGTTGGGTTAGCTCCTGGGGTTGTTATTGTTGATGTACAAGGTCTATGTGAAGATTTTTCGTCGATTCCACTTCCTTAAGGTCACCTAGGAGGTTTCATCTCACCATAGTAGCCTCTCGTTGCATATTTGGCCTATTTA
This sequence comes from Pinus albicaulis, assembly GCA_034641835.2. Lineage (NCBI taxonomy): Eukaryota > Viridiplantae > Streptophyta > Pinopsida > Pinales > Pinaceae > Pinus > Pinus albicaulis. Next base: position 1,461,320,981 of record CM076577.1, on the reverse strand, counting down.
GCCATTTGCTTGGGTAGATGTGGGAAGGGGGTGTTATAAACAACATAAAGATACAATGAAATAAAACTTCAAATAATGAATACCAAATGTTGAAAAATGTTTACATGCAGAATGAAAACAAACTAGCTCGGGTGATGGTGGCTTATCTCTTAGAAGATATGTGATGGATATATGCCTTATGAACTGTGTTATAATGAGGCTCAAAGGTCTTTTTATCATGAAGAAACAATGAGAAACCATAAACATCCAAAAATATAACCTTAGGAGATGAAGCATCAAAAGCTATGGGCACTGATGAGGTTAGTTGGAATGTCAACTTCTTGGGGTTGTAACTTTGGTATGTGATCTCCTTTTGGCGCGCACGATAGCCTGTTATAAATGTTTATATGAGGACAATAAATTTCAATTAAAAATAAGGATTTCCCCCAAAAATTCCATTTAGGGCTTCAAAACGGATCCGAAAGTTCAGGACCTGAAAATTGAAAAAAATAGAAAACTGTAGAAATAAGAAACTACACTGAAAAACAGATAATTGAAAGAAATTGTGCCAAGTTTCCAAGTGGAAGTGGAATAGGAAAATGACCACCAATATCAACCTAGATCAGTCCCCCCCCCTTAGGAAGAAATGGTCCCTATTGCATCGAGTGCTTCAATGAGATGATGAAACTTTTGATGAACTTGGTCCTTGGTAGGCCACTTGCCTTGGTGCGGGAGCTGGATGAACTTAACAACCTGATAAAGTTGGATCCTCTATTGGAAAGTGTTTTTGATCTGTGTGTCCATGATCCGATCAATTGTGGCCTTTTCAATGCAATCTGGGTTGAGCTCTGTTGGTGTCAGATGCTCAACAATGTCTGATGTGTCTAATCGTGGTGGAAAGTATGGAAGAAAGCGGTCCACATTTAATACTATGTGCGGGCCAAGGAATGGGGGATTAATTATCTTGAAAGCATTGTCACTCATAGCATTGGTGATGGTGAAAGGCCCGCATTAGAGTGGTAAAAGCTTCTGATGGACTCCGACAAGGTGTTCCTTCTGAAAATGCAACCAAACCTTGTTGCCCACTTGAAATTTTTTTTAGCACCCAATAATTATCATGACGTTGTTTGCACTTATTATTAGCTTTATCTAGGATATCATGAACCTGCTGGAAGATGTGTTGAATGTGTTCAATAAACTTGATGCCCTTGTTTGGTTTAGATTTAATATGTGCAGATTGTGTCTGTGTATTTTCAAGACGCATTGCAACATCAATGGGATACAATGGTTGAAATCCTAGACCCATCTGAAAGGGGTTGTGTCTTGTAAAGCTATGGAGAGCTATGTTGTAGTTGTGTTGGACATAAGGAAGAATCTCATCCATGTTTGTGGATTCGTATAGTTGTACATGTCTAGTATATGCACGATCATCCTATTGAAGACCTTTGTTTGGCCATAAGTCTGAGAGTGGAATGCAGTCTACTTGGTGAGCTTGGTGTCCAATAATGACTCAACAAAATTGCGCTTAGGAACTTTCTATCCAGATATGATATAATGGTCTGCAAGATCCCAAAATGTACCCACACTTGTTCGAAGAAGAGTTTGGCAGTGAATTCTGTTGTAATACTCTTCTTACTCGCAACCAATATGGCCATCTTAGAAAATATATCAACAACCACAAATACATAGTCATTACCATGCTTTGTAGAAGGAAGGCCAAACATATATTCCATGGATATGGATTCCTAAGGCCATCTAGGAGTAGGAAGAGGAGTGTACAGGCCTTGCTTCTTAATGTTTTACTTGGAGATGACATAGGGAGTGCAAGATCTGATATATTTTCCAACATCATGTTGGAGCTTTGGTCAATAAAAATACTTTTGTAGTACTGTTGTCGCACAGAATGTCTAGCCACCGCGATAACGACTCAGATCAGGAGCTTTCACCCTAATCCCCAATCTCTCTATTTAAGTTGTCTCCTTGCATACTAAGGGAGGTAGACCCTAAAAAAATGGAATAAAGAGAACTGGTTGGAAAGCAACCAATTCAGGAGACACAATCAAACAACCAAGTACTTGTTAAGTTTTAACAAGATTTTATAGATTCGATTAGATTAAAAATTTTAAGACCAGTGCCTTGTGGAGTCAAACTATCCCGTTATGAAATTAAAATCAAGTAATTGATAGGTAATTGCTACTACGAAAAAATCAATCCACTACGATAATATTTAATTCCCTAATTAAGTGCTCAATTGATCAAAATGGAAGATAAGTTCTTTTCACTAATACGATTCAATATTCGATAAAACACCATTGTAATCATGCATCGACAATGTTCGATAAAAGACATGCAATTTATCATCACTTGAATATTCTCAAAGTTGACTAAAGCAATTAATCACCAATTTCAAGCAACTTAAAACCACAATTAAAGATAGTTCAAAGATCATCAAGCACAACTAAGCATGAAAATACTTCAAACCAATAATTAAACTTTGAAACAAAAATATTATCATGAGAGAACCATCGAGTTTAAATGCTAGACATTTCAAAATAATTCTGAATTTAAATGATATTTTTAGCAATCCCAATTCAGAAATTTGATTTTTTTCTATAATTAAACTTAAGATATTAAAAAATTCAATATGTGTTTAACTATAGAAAATTCTCCAAAATTAAATCCACAATTAAATGTCTTTGCAAAATAGATCAAAAATCCAAATGTCTCAAATTTATTTATTTTCTAAATACTTATATACAAAAAAATGATTAAAATTTAACTATAGAGAAAAGAAAATTAGAATTAAAATTTTTAAAGTTTTTGTTTTTTATATTTTATATTTTTATTTTTAAAGTTAATGAAAACCTAAAACTAAAAAACTAAAAACAAAAGCTAATGTCATAAGTTAAAATTAAAAAAAATAAAAATCTAAAACTCTAAAAAAATGAAAAGGCTTAGAAATTAAAATGTTAAGAGATCAAATTAAATCAAAACTATTAAAAGTGAAACTTTAACACTATGTTAAAATTTAAAAAAATAAAAAATAAAAAATAAAAAAAAATAAAATGAGACTAAAATCTAAAGTCCAAAGTTATTAAGTTAGTTTTTGTGTTTTTTTTTTTTTTTTAATCAAACAAAAAAATTCAAAGTCGAAATGTACAAAATTTATTTGGAAATCAAAGTTAAAAAAAATGATGCGTTAATAGTTTGCTTGTCTTTTATGTGTTTTAGGTTTGACGCAGGTCGAAGGCAGAGTATGGAGGAGGATTGGCAGTCGACAAGCTTGGATAAAAGAACGACGAAGGTTAGCAAGGAGATGACAACATGAAGGGAGGAGTCGCTGGCAAGGGGAAATGACTGCGAAGAGCAGCCTGGCAGAAGGAAGTTGCGGACAACGGTAGCAATGGGATGGAGCACACGCAGGTATGGAAAACTTAAAGGCAACAAAGGTGAGAGAAAGGGAGCGGCTGCAGCAAGGAGGGAAGGAAGGAAACCACGCAGGGAGAAGACTGCTTGTGAGGGCAGAGAGATAGAGGGCAGCGGACAACGATGGGGGCAGCGTGAAGAAGACTACTGAAATGGAAACATAAATGGGTAGCTCAAAAATCTAAATATGACAACAATGGGAGGAGTAGTGGGCAGATGAAGGAAGCATCTACAGGTGTACAACATAGACACATAGATTTTTCAAATTTTTCTTGTTAGAACCAATGCATATGTAATTATTTAATTCTTTAAAACAAGATTCTGCCCAGATTTGCAACCCAAAACAAACCTGAAGCCAGATCTTGCCCTCCAAGGCCTAGATCTGGCTCAGATCTATAAAAAAATTCTGAGAATCTCCCAATAGGACCTGCAAAAACTAGAAACTAAGAAACCCAAAAATCCAATATATGCACAAAATGAAAACCCCAAAACCCCGGTGAGTAAAAATAAAAATAAGCGGGATTTACAATGTTATTTTACAGTTCAAAGCCCTCATGGCCAAATTTAAAACCGTACAGCACAATTCAGAAAATAAAAATTTAAGAGAGAGGCATAAGCCCTAAAAAAGAACCCTGCAAAAACGGAATTTAAGACAAGCCCGGGGAATTAGATCCGGAGGGCTCTTCAGATATTATTTCCTTGGGAGTCAGCTGCTCCAAGTGAAGACTTCCCTAAACCCCCAATTTTAAATCCGGAAGATTTCTGCACAATTAAATTTAAACTGTTAAATTAATAGAGAAATAAGATAAAACATAAAATTTTCAAGAGCTAGAGATAACTGCTAACTCGATCCAATTAATATTATTACTCTAAATCCAGTAACCTAAGCAAGATACCTATGCAATAGATTACTCTACAAGAGCCATTAATCAACAATCCATTAAAATAATCACCAGTGGAATATTAAGAACAAGTTTACCATAAAATGTTGAAGAGGAACACCACCATCAAAATAAAACCCCAAAGTCTTCGTTTGTATTATTCCAGAAAATATTAGAGAAGAGCTTCAAGAGTGAGTGCACGATCAAGAGATCGGATGACATAAAGACTGACAAAGACCTTTAATTTATAAGATAAAATCTCCAATGGCTAGTTTGGTTGATCCATGTCAAAGTAATCTCGACCGTCGAAAAACATTTAATCATATTTTAATTTCAATTGTCAAAATTATAAATTTTTGAGGAAATTCGAATTTATCATTTAATTCCATTTTAATTAACTCAAAAATAATATTTTTCAGTTAATTACCTCAAAAATTTGACTTTGACTTAACCACCAAGGCCCAAGGGTCCAAACTTTCTCAAAATTTTCAATATTTCTTTGGCCTGGGACCTTTAAAAATTTATTTTTCAGGGACCCACGAATTTTGCCTTTGAAGAATTTTAAAACACCTAGGACTTAAAATTAATTAAATTTCTGGCTTAGGATTTTTAATTTAATTTGGCCAGAAAATTTAATTAATGGACTGAGAGGGGATTTAATTATTTTTCCAACCCTCTTTACATAAGATAAAAAATTTAGACACATAAAGGGGGAATACCCATTCGTGATAGACCCTCAAATAACTACCCAATTCTGCGACTCAAAACATGATCTAATAGACCAAGTAGCTTGTAATAAAATATTCTAGCCAATTAGCTAGGATTATTTCCAAACTACTTTTACAAAGACTAGATAGAAAACACTAGGACTCACTTAGCATCTTGATGACAAAATCCACCCTAGCTTTGGAGTGAAGATGGAGGGGAAAACTCTGCTGATCACTTGTGTCATGAAACACAAATGAATCAGTGAGACAAAAAACCTCTAGGATAGAAATCGTCACCAAAATACTAGGCTTACCTAGGTTGTTACATACATGGTGGTCTTACTTAGATTATTTACATCATAAACATGCATAATGGATTTACATCATTTATAAAATTGCCAACTGATGATGAAATCTGAATGGCGTGAACACGTCGAACATGATGAATCCCATTTGAAAAAATGGGAGTACACTGCTATGGGGTCGTTGACATAGAGTGGTCAACATCTGGCTCTACTTGAGGACACGTTGCTTCATCAGAGGAATGTGAGAATCCATAATATGTATCCAAGCAACACACAAAATTACATAAGCAGCGTCCATCTAAATAACATCATATAACATTAAGCACATGAAAAATATAAGCTCTTCTATCATTTATTATTCTACTTAACATGAAAATTAAATCTACTCTAACTGCAAAATGAAATGTTGAAATAACAAGGTGTAAGGTTAGAGATACAATACAAAGGATGCCCTATGGCATTAGATGTGTTCAATATAGTGCATACTGAGCATTTTCCTACTTTCAGGAAAGTCTGTAGGTTGGTTTTCAGATGTGCCATCCCTGATTCTGCATAATTTAGGACTATGTCTTATCCAAATTTCAAGTTGCTCTCGGCCATTAGACGAATCAAACCGCTTCCTTTTTCTTTTTCTTTTTTCGCTTCAGGCTCTTCTTCGTGGCAGATTATATTGTTGATGATGTGGAACATTCTTCTTGTGAACTTTCAGACGAAGTAAAAAATATATGTGTGACATGCCTCTCTTCATTCTGCATCTGCTCTGTCAAGGGTGATGTATTAACCTGATTCCCTTTGGTTTTTGTTTTATCAGGGTCGCCTTCAATCAACCACTTTTCAATGGAAGAAATGGTCTCCTCATAATAGGATGGAGCTTGCTTCAGCAAACTGGGAGGCCTATAATCTGTTGACAATTTTGACCTAGGTTGGATATTTTGTTTATGTGATCTTTCCATTTTTTCCAAGTTATTCTGAATAACAGTCATTTGATTAGAATGCTTAACCTTTATAATATTGATTTCCTTCACATGAATTTTTTCAACAGTCAATAACCTATGTTGAAGAGACATTTGACCGATTTCCATGTCCTTTATAATTTTGTCATTATCTGCTTTCATGGCCATGAAGAAATTATGCATATAGTTCATTTCTTTCTCATGATTTTCTTCCATGGTGATCAAATGATTCTGCATGGTGGCCATTTTATTAGAGTGATTAAAGTCCATGATTATCATTTCTTCAATATGATTTTCTTCCATGGAAATCATTTGATTGGACTGATTGAATTCCATGATCGTCATCTTTTCCTCTAAGGCTAACAACTTGTTTTGTATAGCATCAATTTCTCTGGTATGATCAGTTGTTAATCTTGCTTGGTTAAGTTCCATATCCTTAATAAGTTGAGCCTGATTAAGTTCTGTATTCTTGATTATTTGAGCTTGATTCAATTGTATATCCTTAACCATATTAATCAATTCCTTAACAAGATGCTTATTGTTGTGAACATTGATTTGACAACTTGTTTCTACTTCACCACCATCATGAATTTGTGTTGTCATGGTACAAGTGGATTCATCCTGAGAATTTTCATGGACTCTTCTGTTGATAGTTGAGTTCTCTACAAGATCACTTTAATTTCTTTGCATAGTATTGGGGGCACAAGGCAAGTCACCTTGTTTTATATATTCATCTTTAAAAGCATTGAGGATACTTTGCAAAGAATCGATATAATCCTTAGGCCAATTACTCAACCATTTCATAGCATCACCATCTAAGGAACAGATAAAGAGACGTATCTTGATATCTTCACGATTATATTGTGAAGGAAGACAATATCTATTTGTTATATGAGTGACCATTAAGAGATGATTTCGAGCAGTGGTTGAATCACCACCCGAGAACACAGGCATTTTTTGAATGCCCTCTTTTGGCATGTCATGAAAAGGATCACCCATGATGACTTACTTAAATGAAAAAACCAAATGGATGTTAGAGGAAGATATTATTGTTCAAGAAAAGTCAAGAGATCCACAAGAAGCGAGCTTCTTAGTAGAAATTCTTGTAACAAATGAAAGAATTGGAGTTGCCACTTGAACATGAATCTGATTCAAAAACTGAAAAATTAGTTGAGAGAAGCAGATGGATATCAGGGAGGGATTCTTGTCTGGGAGTAAATAGATGAATAAATGGATTCGCCACCCAAACAAGAAGCCAATTGAAATGTCCATGTGCTAAAGGTGAAAATGATGAAAGGAATAGATGATGCCACAAAATGTTATGCCGTGTGACAGGCTAATGAATGGCGAAAAAAATATTAGAATATTAGAAAATTTCGTTAAGACCAAGGACAGAAAAACTCTATCCCCGGCAACGACGCCAAAAAATGTTGTCGCGCAGAATGTTTAGGCACCGTGACAACGTCTTAGATCAGGGGTTGTCACCATGATCCCCAATCTCTCTATTTAAGTTGTCTCCTTGCAGACTAAGGGAGGTAGACCCTAACAAAATGGAAGAAAGAGAACTGGTTGGAAACCAACCAATTCAGGAGACATAGTCAAACGACCAAGTACTTGTTAATATTTAACGAGATTTTATATATTCGATTAGATTAAAATTTTTAAGACCAGTGCCTCGTGGAGTCAAACTATCCCATTATGAAATTAAAATCAAGTAATTGATAGGTAATTGCTGCTATGAAAAAATCAATCCACGACGATAATATTTAATTCCCTAATTAAGTGCTCAATTGATCAAAATGGAAGATAAGCTCTTTTCAATAATTCGATTCAATATTCGATAAAACACCAGTGTAATCATACATCAAAAATGTTCGATAAAATACATGTAATTTATCATCACTTGAATACTCTCAAAGTTGACTAAAACAATTAATCACCAATTTCAAGCAACTTAAAACCACAATTAAAGATAGTTCAACGATCATCAACCACACCTAAGCATGAAAATACTTCAAACCAATAATTAAACTTCGAAACAAAAATATTATCATGAGAGAACCATCGAGTTTAAATGCTAGACATTTCCAAATAATTCTGAATTTAAATGATATTCTTCGCAATCCCAATTCAGAAATTTAAATTTTTTCTATAGTTAAACTTAAGATATTAAAAAATTCAATATGTGTTAACTATAGAAAATTCTCCAAAATTAAATCCACAATTAAATGTCTTTGCAAAATAAATCAAAAATCCAAATGTCCCAAATTTTTTGATTTTCCAAATACTTATATACAAAAAAGGATAAAAATTTAACTATAGACAGTTAGAATTAAAATTTTTGAAGTTTTTATTTTTTATATTTTATATTTTAATTTTTTAAAGCTAATGAAAACCTAAAACTATAAAACTAAAAACAAAAGCTATTGCCATAAGTTAAAAGTAAAAAAAATAAAAATCTAAAACTCTAAAAAAATGAAAAGGGTTAGAAATTAAAATGTTAAGAGATCAAATTAAATCAAAACTATTAAAAGTGAAACTTTAACACTATGTTAAAATTAAAAATAATAATAATAATAATAAGAAATAAAAATAAAATGAAACTAAAATCTAAAGTCCTAATTTATTAAGGTTTTTTTTTTTTTAAATCAAACGAAAAAAATCAAAGTCGAAATGTACAAAATTTATTTCGAAATCAAAGTTTTTTTAAAAATTATGCGTTAAAAGTTTTCTTGTATTTAATGTGTTTTAGGTTTGACGTAGGTCGAAGGCAGAGTATGGAGGAGGACTGGTAGTGGACAAGCTTGGATGAAAGAACGACGAAGGATAGCAAGGAGATGACAACGTGAAGGGAGGAGCCACTAGCAAGGGGAAACGACTGCGAGGAGTAGCAAGCAGAAGGAAGTTGCGGACAACGGGAGCGATGGGATGGAGCACATGCAGGTATGGAAAACATAAAGGCAGCAGCGGTGAGAGAAAGGGAGAAGCTGCAACGAGGAGGGAAGGAAGGAAACCACGCATGGAGAAGACTGCGTGTGAGGGCAGAGAGATAGAGGGGAGCAGACAGTGATGGGGCCACCGTGAAGAAGACTGCTGAAATGGAAACGTAAATGGGCAGCTCGAAAATTTGAAGATGACAGCAATGGGAGGAGCAATGGGCAGATGAAGGGAGCATCTACAGGCGTACAACACAAGCACACAGATTTTTCAAATTTTTCCTATTAGAACCAATGCATCTGTAATTATTTAATTCTTTAAAAAAAGATGTTGCCCAGATCTGCAACCCAAAACAAACCTGAAGCCAGATATTACCCTCTAGGGTCTAGATCTGGCTCAAATCTAAAAAAACAAATCCTGAGAATCTCCCAATAGGACCTGCAAAAACCAGAAACTAAGAAACCCAAAAACCTAATATATGCACAAAATGAAAACCCCGGTGAGTAAAAATAAAAATAAGCGGGATTTACAATGTTATTTTACATTTCAAAGCTCTCATGGCCAGATTTAAAACCGTACAACACAATTCAGAAAATAAAAATTTAAGAGAGAAGCACAAGCCGTAAAAAGAACCTTGCAAAAATGGAATTTAAGATAAGCCTAGGAAATTAAATCTGGAGGGCTCTTCAAATCTTATTTCCTTGGGAGTCAGTTGGTCCTGTTGAAGACTTCCCTAAATTCCCAATTCTAAATTCGGAAGATTTCTGCACACTTAAAGTTAAACTGTTAAATTAATAGAGAAATAATATAAAACATAAAATTTTCAAGAGCTATAGATAACTGATAAATCTATCCAATTAATATTCTTACCCTAAATCCAGTAACCTAAGCAAGATACATGTGCAATAGATTACTCTACAAGATCCATTAATCAATAATCCATTAAAATAATCACCAGTAGAATATTAAGAACAAGTTTACCATAAAATGCAAAAGAGGAACACCACCATCAAAATAAAACCCAAAGTCTTCGTCTGTATTATTCCAGAAAATATTACAGGAGAGCTTCAAGAGTGAGTGCACGATCAAGAGATCGGATGACTAAAAGACTGACAAAGACCTCTAATTTATAAGATAAAATCTCCAACGGCTAGTTCAGTTGATCCACGTCAAAGTAATCTCAACCGTCGAAAAAGATTTAATCATATTTTAATCTCGACCGTCGAAATTATAAATCTTTGAGGAAATTCAAATTTATCATTTAATTCCATTTTAATTAACTCAAAAATAATATTTTTGAGTTAATTACCTCAAAATTTTGACTTTGACTTAACCACCAAGGCCCAAGGGTCCAAAATTTCTCGAAATTTTCAATATTCCTTTGGCCTGGGACTTTTAAAAATAAATTTTTCAGGGACCCACGAATTTTGCCTTTGAAAAATTTTAAAACACCTAGGACTCGAAATTAATTAAATTTCTAGCTTAGGGTTTTTAATTTAATTTGGCCAAAAAATTTAATTAATGGACTGAGAGGAAATTTAATTATTTTTCCAACCCTCTTTACATAAGATAAAACATTCAGACACATAAAGGGGGAATACCCATTCGTGATAAACCCTCAAATAGCTACCCAATTCTGCAACTCAAAACATGATCTAATAGACCAAGTAGCTTGTAATAAAATAATCTAGCTAATTAGCTAGGATTATTTCCAAACTACTTTTACAAAAAATGAATAGAAAACACTAGGACTCACTTAACATCTTGATGACAAAATCCACCCTAGCTTTAGGGTGAAGCTGGAGGGGAAAACTCTACCGATCACTTGTGTCGAGAAACACAAATGAATCAATGAAACAAAAAACCTCCTAGGATAGAAATCGTCACCAAAATACTAGGCTTACCTAGGTTATTACATACATGGTGGTCTTACTTAGATTATTTACATCATAAACATGCAGAATGGGTTTACATCATTTATAAAATTTCCAACTGATGATGAAATCTGAATGGCGTGAACACGTCGAACATGATGAATCCCATTTGAAAAAATGGGGGTGTACTGCTATGGGGTCGTTGACACAGAGTGGTTAACATATGGCTCTACTTGGGGACACGTTGATTCATCAGAGGAATGTGAGAATCAAGAATTTGTATCCATGCAACACACAAAATTACATAAGTAGTGTCCATCCAAATATCATCATATAACATTAAGCACATGAAAAATAGAAGCTCTTCTATCATTTATTATTCTACTTAACATGAAAATTAAATCTACTCTAGCTGCAAAATTAAATGTTAAAATAACAAGGTGTAAGGTTAGAGATAGAATACAAAGGATGCCCTGTGGCATCAGATGTGTTCAATATAGTGCATACTGAGCATTTTCCTGCTTTTAGGCAGGTCTATAGGTTTCTTTTCAGATGTGCCATGCCCAATTCTGCATAATGTATGACTTTGTCTTATCCAAATGTCAAGCTGCTCTCAGCCATCAGATGAATCAAACCGCTTCCTTATTCTTTTTCTTTTTTTCTTCAGGATCTTCTTCGTGGCAGATTGTATTGTTGATGATGTGGAACATTCTGCTTGTGAACTTTCAGACGAAGTAAACAATATATCTGTGACATGCCTCTCTTCATTTTGCATTTGCTCTGTCGAGGGTGATGTATTAACTTGATTCCCTTCAGTTTTCCTTTTATCCCGGTTGCCTTCAATCAATCACTTTTAAATGGAAGAAATGGTCTCAACATAATAGGATGGAGCTTGCTTCAGCAAACTGGGAAGCCTATAATCTGCTGACAATTCTGACCTGGGTTGGATATTTTGTATATGTGATCTTTCCATTTTTTCCAACTTATTCTAAATAACAGTCATTTGATTAGAATGCTTAACCTTTATAGTATTGATTTCCTTCGCATGAATTTTTTCAACAGTGAATAACCTGTGTTGAAGAGACATTTTACCGGTTTCCATGTCCTTTATAATTTTTTCATTATCCGCTTTCATGGCCATGAAGAAATTATGCATATAGTTCATTTCTTTCTCCTTATTTACTTCCATGGTGATCAAATGATTTTGCATGGTGGCCATTTGATTAGAGTGATTAAATTCCATGATCGTCATTTCTTCAATATGATTTTCTTCCATGGCAATCATTTGATTGGAGTGATTGAATTCCATGATCGTCATCTTTTCCTCTAAAGCTAACAACTTGTTTTGTATAACATCAATTTCCCTGGTATGATCAGCTGTTAATCTTGCTTGGTTAAGTTCCATATCCTTAATAAGTTGAGCCTGATTAAGTTCTGCATTCTTAATTATTTGAGCTTGATTCAATTGTATATCCTTAACCATATTAATCAATTCCTTAACAAGATGCTTATCGTTGTGAACATTGATTTGACAACTTGTTTCTACTTCACCACCATCACGAATTTGTGTTGTCATGGTACAAGTGGATTCATCCTCAAAATTGTCCTGGACTCTTCTGTTGATAGTTGAGTTCTCTACAAGATTACTTTCATTTATTTTCATAGTACTGGGGGCACAAGGCAAGTCACCTTGTTTTATATATTCATCTTTAAAAGCATTGACTATAATTTGCAAAGAATCAATATAATCCTTAGGCCAATTACTCAACCATTTCATAGCATCACCATCTAAGGAACATAAAAAGAGACTATCTTGATATATTCATGATTATATTGTGAAGGAAGACAATATCTGTTTATTATATGAGTAACCATTAAGAGATGATTTCGAGCAGTGGTTGAATCACCACCCGAGAACACACGCATTTTTCGAATGGCCTCTTTTGGCATGTCATGAAAAGGATCACCCATGATGACTTACTTAAATGAAAAAACCAAATGGATGTTAGAGAAAGATATCCTTGTTCAAGAAAAGTCAAGAGATCCACGAGAAGAGAGCTTCTTAGTAGAAATTCATGTAAGAAATGAAAGAATTGGAGTTGCCACTTGAACATGAATCTGATTCAAAAACCGAAAAATTTGTTGAGAGAAGCAGATGGATATGAAGGAGGGATTCTTGTCTGGGAGTAAAATAGATGAATAAGTGGAGTCGCCACCCAAACAAGAAGCCAGCCGAAATTTCCAAGTGCTAAAGGTGCAAATGATGAAAGTATTAGATGATGCCATAAAATGTTATGCCATGTGACAGGCTAATGAATGGTGAAAAAAAAGATTAGAAGATTAGAAAATTTCGTTAAGACCAAGGACATAAAAACTCTATCTTCGGCAACGGCGCCAAAAAATGTTGTCACACAGAATGTCTAAGCACCGCGACAACAACTTAGATCGGGGGCTGTCACCTTGATCTCCAATCTCTCTATTTAATTTGTCTCCTTATAGACTAAGGGAGGTAGACCCTAAAAAAATGGAAGAAAGAGAATTGGTTGGAAACCAACCAATTCATGAGACGCAGTCAAATGACCAAGTACTTGTTAAGATTTAACGAGATTTTATAGATTCGATTAGATTAAAAGTTTTAAGACTGGTGCCTTGTGGAGTCAAACTATCCCATTATGAAATTAAAATCAAGTAATTGATAGTTAATTGTTGCTATGAAAAAATCAATGCACCACGATAATATTTAATTCCCTAATTAAGTGTTCAATTGATCAAAATGGAAGATAAGCTCTTTTCAATAATACGATTCAATATTCGATAAAACACCATCGTAATCATGCATCAACAATGTTCAATAAAAGACATGCAATTTATCATCACTTGAATATTCTCAAAGTTGACTAAAGCAATTAATCACCAATTTCAAGCAACTTAAAACCACAATTAAAGATAGTTCAATGATCATCAACCACAACTAAGCATGAAAATACTTCAAACCAATAATTAAACTTCGAAACAAAAATATTATCATGAGAGAACCATCGAGTTTAAAAGCTAGACATTTCCAAATAATTCCGAATTTAAATGATATTCTTAGCAATCCCAATTCAGAAATTTGAATTTTTTCTATAGTTAAACTTAAGATATTAAAAAATTCAATATGTGTTAACTATAGAAAATTATCCAAAATTAAATCCACAATTAAATGTCTTTGCAAAATAGATCAAAAATCCAAATGTCCCAAATTTTTTTATTTTCCAAATACATATATACAAAAAAGAATTAAAATTTAACTATAGACAAAAGAAAGTTAGAATTAAAATTTTTGAAGTTTTTCTTTTTTATATTGTTTATTTTTATTTTTTAAAGTTAATGAAAACCTAAAACTAAAAACAAAAGCTAATGTCATAAGTTAAAAGTAAAAAAATTAAAAATCTAAAACTCTAAAAAATTGAAAAGGCCTAGAAATTAAAATGTTAAGAGATCAGATTAAATCAAAACTATTAAAAGTGAAACTTTAACGCTATTTAAAAATTTAAAAAAAAAAAAAAAAAAAAAATGAAACTAAAATCTAAAGTCCTAAGTTATTAAGTTTTTTTTTTAATATTTTAAAATCAAATCAAACAAAAAAATCAAAGTCGAAATGTGAAAAATTTATTTGGAAATCAAAGTTTAAAAAAAAATGTTGCGTTAATAGTTTTCTTGTCTTTTATGTGTTTTAGGTTTGACGCAGGTCGAAGGCAAAGTATGGAGGAGGAATGGCAGCCGACAAGCTTGGATGAAAGAACGAAAAAGGATAGCAAGGATATGACAGTGTGAAGGGAGGACCCACTCGTAAGGGGAAATGACTGCGAAGAGTAGTCGACAAAAGGAAGTTGCACACAACGGGAGCGATGGGATGGAGCACACACAAGTATGGAAAACGTAAAGGCAGCAGCGGTGAGAGAAAGGGAGCGGATGCAGTGAGGAGGGAAGGAAGGAAACCACGCAGGGAGAAGACTGCGTGTGAGGGCAGAGAGATAGAGGGCAACAGAGAGCGATGGGGGTAGCATGAAGAAGACTGCTGAAATGGAAACATAAATGGGTAGCTCGAAAATATGAAGATGACAGCAATGGGAGGAGCAATGGGCAGATGAAGGGAGCATCTATAGGCATACAACGCAGGCACACAGATTTTTCAAATTTTTCCTATTAGAACCAATGCATCTGTAATTATTTAATTCTTTAAAACAAGATGTTGCCCAGATCTGCAACCCAAAAAAAACCTGAAGCCAGATCTTACCCTCCAGGTCCTAGATCTGGCTCAAATCTTAAAAAATTTCCTGAGAATCTCCCAATAGGACCTACAAAAACCAGAAACTAAGAAACCAAAAAATCCAATACATGCACAAAATGAAAACCCCAAAACCCCGGTGAGTAAAAATAAAAATAAGTGGAATTTACAATGTTATTTTACAATTCAAAGCCCTCATGGCCAAATTTAAAACCATGCAGCACAATTCAGAAAATAAAAATTTAAGAGAGAGGCACAAGCCGTAAAAAGAACCTTGCAAAAACAGAATTTAAGATAAGCTCAGGGAATTAGATCCGGAGGGCTCTTCAGATCTTATTTTCTTGGGAGTCAGCTGGTCCAGCTGAAGACTTCCCTAATCACACAATTCTGAATTCAGAAGATTTCTGTACACTTAAAGTTAAACTGTTATATTAATAGAGAAATAAGATATAACATAAAATTTTCAAGAGCTAGAGATAACTTCTAACTCGATCCAATTAATATTCTTACCCTAAATCCAGTAACCTAAGAAAGATACCTGTGCAATAGATTACTCTACAAGAGCCATTAATCAACAATCCATGAAAATAATCACCGGCAGAATATTAAGAACAATTTTACCATAAAATGCTGAAGAGGAACACCACCATCAAAATAAAACCCTAAAGTCTACGTTTGTATTATTCCATAAAATATTACAGGAGAGCTTCAAGAGCAAGTGCATGATCAAGAGATCGGATGACTGAAAGACTGACAAAGACCTCAAATTTATAAGATAAAATCTCCAACGCCTAGTGTGGTTGATCCATGTCAAAGTAAGCTCGACCGTCGAAAAAGATTTAATCATATTTTAATCTCGACCGTCGAAATTATAAATTTTTGAGGAAATTCGAATTTATCATTTAATTCCATTTTAACTAACTCAAAAATAATATTTTTGAGTTCCTACCTCAAAAAATTAACTTTGACTTAACCACCAAGGCCCAAGGGTCCAAAATTTCTTGAAATTTTCAATTTTCCTTTGGCTTGGGATCTTTAAAATTTAATTTTCAGGGGCCCACGAATTTTTCCTTTAAAGAATTTTAAAACACCCAGGACTTAAAATTAATTAAATTTCTGGCTTAGGATTTTTAATTTAATTTGGCTAGAAAATTTAATTAATTGACTGAGAGGAGATTTAATTATTTTTCCAACCCTCTTTACATAAGATAAAACATTTAGACACATAAAGGGGGAATACCATTCATGATAGACCCTCATATAGTTACCCAATTCTGCGACTCAAGACATGATCTAATAGACCAAGTAGCTTGTAGTAAAATAATCTAGCTAATTAGCTAGGATTATTTCCAAACTACTTTTACAAAGACTCGATAGAAAACACTAGGACTCACTTAGCATGTTGATGACAAAATCCACCCTAGCTTTGGGGTGAAGCTGGAGGGGAAAACTCTGCTGATCGCTTGTGTCGAGAAACACAAATGAATCAGTGAGAAAAAAAACCTCCTAGGATAGAAATCGTCACCAAAATACTAGGCTTACCTAGGTTGTTACATACATGGTGGTCTTACTTAGATAATTTCCATCATAAACATGCAGAATGGGTTTACATAATTTATAAAACTGCCGAATGATGATGAAATATGAATGGCGTGAACACATCAAACATGATGAATCCCATTTGAAAAAATGGGGGTGTACTACTATGGGGTCATTGACACAGAGTGGTCAATAAGTACAACCACTTTTTTTTCCACACCAAATTGTCTTGCGACCCAACTATAATGCGCCTCCCAAATAAGCTTAGCACGCTCACTTGAAGGAACAAAAATATGTACTAGATAACACAATAATTCGTTCTGAAGGTGGAAGTCTTGAAATAGCTTTCCAACCATCAACATTTTGTAGGTGGCAGTGAATTTCGAGTTATTTTTGTTAAGAGTCGGCCATCAAGTGTTCTCGTGCCCATGAGAGTTGAGAATTGGGCTTAATGTCACAATCTGGGGTTGACTAAGTCATTCTGTGACATGGTTGTTGCTACCCTTCTTATTTTTAATGTTCAAATAAGATTGTTGTAGGTATGTCAACCATTTCTGATGGTAGTCATTCTGCAACTTCCCTTGTGTCTACATAAGTTGAAGGGGATGGTGATCAATGTGGATGATTGTCTCCTTCCTCAGAATATAATGTTTCCAATGTCGATAGACATGTAGGATGGAAAAATTAACATAGGTGGGGTACCTTTGAAACCGTATCAGAGAGCGTCTCATTGTGATATACCATTGGATTTCCTTGTTGAGTGAGGACTACACAAATAACATAATCAAAGGGATTTGTATTAATCTCAAATGGTTGTTGCGGGTTTGACAAGGTGAGGATTGGTGCAGTGTAAAGATGGTATTTCAGTTCAATGAGTTCCTTTTGTTGTGATCTGGAACAAAAAAAAAAATTCTTTCACTCCACCCTTGGTAACTTGACTCAAGGTCCAATTTATATGAGAGAACCCCAACATGAATCTTAGATATAAATTGGCAAGGCCTAAGAAGTTACGAGTATCAGTTAGATCCATCGAGGCTGGTCAATCCAGAATGACTTGGATCTTAGCTGGATCCACATGCACACCTTTCTCGTCAATTATGTAGTCCAAATATTGGACCTGGTCCATGCCAAAGGATCATTTCTATAGGTTGGCACATAGCTTGTGTTGTTGCATGGTTTAAAGGACTTGATGAATATGTTGCAAGTGCACTACTCATCTCTTGCTGAAGGTGAGGATGTAATCCATATATACAAACATGAATGAGTTGGTGAAAGGCCACAAGATGCCAGCCATCAGCCTCATAAAAGTTGCAGGGGCATTTGTCAACCTGAAGAGCATGACCAACCACTCAAAGAGACCATCCTTGAACTCGAAGGTTATCTTCCATACATTTGTGGGTTCTATTGGAACATGGTGATAACCAAACTTCAAATCAATCTTGTTGAAGCCCTATTTAGCTATTCAAGAAGGCCATCAATCTATGGGATCATGTATCTGTTCCTAATAATGATTTTATTCAGTGCTTGATAATTAATGTGGAGTCTTCATGTACCATATTTCATCTATATGAATACAATTGAGATCCCAAAAGGTGAGGAACTTTTTCAAATGTGCCCTTTTTGTAGAAGCTATATCTATTGATTTATTTCCTTATTTTCCAAAAGAGAGTGACGGTAGATTGGCCCATTAGGTATAGGTTCTATGGGAATCATATCGTTCAAATGCTTGACCTGGCAGTGCAAAGGTACCCATGTGGGTAAGGAGAAGATGTCCATGTACTCTTTCGTGAATTTATCAACTTGCTTATGTTGCGATGAGGAACTCTTTCTAGGGGCCACAAAGGTGGCCATGAGATTCCCATTTCTTTGAGAGTGAATGATCTGAAATGGGTGGCTGACTTGTTTTTCTATGCAAGCACCTCCCACTCAATTAAAACAAATTAAGGATCTTGCTTATACATGCATGTGCGAAATGGAATTCTTGATTCAAGTGTATGTGTTTTAACTGGTTTAAGGCTTTATGTGTGAGAAATTAAACACTTGTTTAAGCTAATTAAAAGCATGTACAACAACTATAAATTGCAGAAAATTAACCAACAACACATAACAAAAAACATAATAAAGGAGTTCACCCTCAACACTTGGGCTAGATCTCCTTGAGCCTCCGTCAATGGACTTGTCTCTTTGGGATTAAGATGGTCAATTTATTTTACAAGTTGATGCTAAACTCCAATGGTTGTTTGGACTATACCAATGGGTTTAGAATACCAAAATACCCCTAGATTGACTGCTCAATCTCTGGAAATGGACCTAGGCTCCCTTGGGCTTGACCTCTTCTGTCAGTGTCCTTGAGCTTCTCTGAGCTTCTTTGTGACACAAACTCTCCTAGAATTCCTCTTCTAATCCTGAAAATTATTCTAATGTCTCCATCACATATCAATCATCCAAAATAGGTTGTTCATTCGCTCAGAATGAACTCAGGCTCCCTGTTCTATGCCTCAAACCTTAGTGGCACTGGGCTCCCTGAAACTTCCTTGTGGCTTCTTTGGCTCTAGAAGTCTCCAAATGGCTTTGAAAATATCTCCATTGGATTCAGAATGTCCAAAATAGTCATAAATGACTATTCATTCACTCAAAATGGCCTCTGGTTGCTCTGGCTATGCCTCCAACACCTAGTGGCACCCTGTGGCTCTAGGCTCACTGAAAACTTCCCTGTAGCATCTCGGCCTTCATAAGTCTCCAAATTCTTTTAAAAACCCCATCATTGGATTTTAAGTTTCAATATAGTTAGAAATTACTATTGGTTTCCTTAGAATGGCCTCTAGCTGCCCTGGCTAGGCCTCATTCTCCTGTTGGCTCCTAGTGGCTCTTGGAACTTATCTAAAGAAAAATCATGCTCATAAATCTTCAGTTGTCTCTGAAAACCTCACCAATGGCTCTATAATGTCGAAGATAGTCAAAATTGATTATTTATTTTCGAAATTTGGATGAAATATGATCAAGATAGAGCACATTTAATTTTTCACCAATTTCCTCCACTAAATTTGGGGAACTCGAGTTAACTTCGACTAAATTTAGTAAGTCTGCCTAAAAAGGCGTCTCTGCCAAATGGGCTGCCAACTTAATCCACACTTAATTAGTTGACAAGTGTAAATTAACCCCTATAATTAATGCATAATGCACATTTAGTGTTTGGCCCTCACGATGGTCGTGTGGTAGGGTCTCATGGCGGAAGGGGCTAGCCCACGGGCTAGCCTCTCCACCCTCCACTGGACCTATCGTGCAAGTTTAAATATGTTTGATCCATGAAATGTAATAAGGAATAGCCCGCAGCTTGATTAGTCGAACCACCATTTTGTTGGGGCGGAGTTCTAGTGTTCAAACCCCATTCCCACTCTCCTTTACACATTTTAACACAAAACATGGACTTGGAAATTCGTTAAACCTTTGACCATGACTACTATGTGAATAATGCAGATTGGTTTAATACGTGGGTTTGAAATTTGTTTTTTAAATTAAAAATTTAATTATAATATAATAAAACATATATATAATATATAAAATATGTTAAAAACATATATTATATTATATAATATATATAAATATATATATAATATTTAAATCATAATTAAATAATTTATAAAAAAATACATTTCTACTTAAGAAATATTAGGAAATTTACCCACATATAAGACTAGAATGGAAAATCTGAAGGTGCCACTTGGCGCAATGTCATTGGCTGTTGCTGGAGGAATTTCTCTGAGCTGACTGGGCTACCACATCATCCCTGTACATCCTCTATCCATTTTTTTACCTGTTTTGGAAAGCGAACAACAACCCATAACTCAGTCATACGAGCTCAGAATTTGATGAAATGAGTTGCATTGGAATCCTGGTGAAGAGCTCTACACTTTTGTCTTGGTTTGAAACATTTTTTAGAACTTTGATTTTTTAGCTAATTTTAGGCCCTAATCCAAATTCTGATCAGCGAATTAGGAAGAAAACAAATTTACCGGTCTGGGAGATGATCTTACTGCATTGTTTGTAAAAGTGATGAAGCATTTTCCATCACTTATGAATGAAAAATGACGGTGTTTTTGGCCTTCTTAGTTGTAATTGGGATATGGTTTATGTTATGATTCTAATGTAAACTTGATCAATGAGTGTGTTATAAACTCTTGGCAAGTATGGGGTTTTATTTGGTCATGTTTGGTCTTGTAATAAGAACATGTATTTTTCAAGATGTACTATAAGTTTGCATAGAATGTAGGTGTCGGCTCATCAGTTATGGCTTTGAAGTATAAAGGTGAATGAGAAGGAAGTGTGGCTTGTTAAGAAACTTGTTGTGCAGATGAGGGAGTACTATAGATTGCAGCTTGCGTTCATGCTTTTGGAGGACCAAAATCTCCTCAGTGGGGAGGAATGATCTAGGAGGATCCTAAAAGGCCAATTTTTCGAATTCCATGAAACTTAACGAAACCCATCCCAAATTGAAGAGCTTTTCATTATGAATCTAATGACATGAACACCACCTCAATCCGACACCATATGCGAAAGTTATGGCTTGTTGAATTTTTTTAGAAACAACTAAATTTTTTGTATGCATGACCCATAGGCCGCCATATGGCAACTGATGTCAGCAATACAGATGTTGATGTCAACAATATAGATGATGCCGTCAACAAGGTGACGTGGCGTTACAATTAGCGGGCAGCCAATCAGGGGACAACACTTGGCATATGATGTCAGCAACACTGTCAGAAGCCTAGTTAGCAGTATAGACGAATCAGAATGCAACACATGGCACCTAGTTCGTAGCTAGTCGGTTTTCTTAACATAGAGAAGTTTTGGACTTTGCGGCAGAAAAAAACTACAAAATTGTTGCATGCATAATTAGCCCAATGACCCTTAATAATTCAACAGCAAAATCTTGATGGTAAAGTTTTGAATTTCAAAAGAAAAAAAAAACAAATATATAACGATTAGTTGGATGGCGATCAAATGCCACCAACTGGACCCAACAATATATATTATATTTAATATTGTCACAGATGAGATTTGAACCTACCCGGTGAGACTGTTGACGATATCAAACGGCCCCCCAAAGCATACTAAACAACAACACACAACTCATATGCGAAGGAGGGTAGTCGGGGTCGAATATGTGACCGACGGGGAACCAATGGACCAACTTACTAGAATTTGCGAATGCGTCAGTCGACGTTCTTTATTACCTTCTCCCATAAATTATATTTAAACGATTCCAAGCGCTGAGCTCCGGGTGGTAGTTCGGGCCAGGAAGAATCAAATGACGAAGCAACAGAACCACGTGGCTAAACAACACTTGAAACCCTGTGCGCACATGGTTCGAGGTGAGAGCATATTCCCTAGAATATTATGGGAATATTCTCGTGAGGGAATCTGCAGGAAATATTTGAAATACCCTAGAGGCTCAGGGGTCACAATGACGGAAACCGGTCAAGGTTACAATCAAATTTCATGAAATTAAGAATCCAACTATGATGTCTGTTTCATCAGCAGAGTTGTGCATTTTCAGGCCATCCACAAGAGTGGAGGTATAAGGTGTAATTTTTTCTTTGTATGTATTTTGATTTCACTGAGAATTAATGAAAGAGGCCTCCCCCACTTTGAGCAGGTCCCGGAGACGTATCCCACATCGGGTGAACTTCGTTATCAAGTTTTGGTGTCTCTTTCTCTTTGTGGTTGCCTTTTATTTCCCTCTTCTATTATGTGTATGCACTTGTGGTTACATGCTCTTTTAATTGCAATTATGTATGGATCAATGAACTGAAAATAAATGGATCAGTTAGGAGGCATATTGTTAGAACCAATTCATGTACAGGTGGAGGACTATTAGAGAAATGTGTTTGCATCCCTATAATAGTGGAAAAATAAGGATATTTTTTACTCTTAAGAGGGCTATGTGTATGGTGTTCAAAGGGCTGATCCTTGAAGGAAGAAGGGAAACCAAGTGGGCCAGATTTTATGACATAGATCAATGAGTTGCAGGAGTGGAAATCCCATGGTAAGAGGGCAGCCTCCAAGCCCTAATTTTGATCATTATTGGAGCAACAAAAGAGACATAGTGGGCAATTTGAAGACCCTATGAGTTGGCATCCTTGATGGACTAAGGAGAAACTAGAGTGAAAATTGTTGTTGAGCCTAAGATCAGTGAACTAAATGAGTTGCATACACTGAGAGAGGCATATTGAGGTGTTGCAGTTTGGGAGGCAAGAGGACTCGATAGATTTGTTCAGGGCACGCGTACTGAAAGGGTTGTGTGTGGCCATCATCAACAAGTAGGTCAAGTGTTGTCTTGTTCTGGTATATTGGTGGTCAAAGTGACTAACACCAAGCCCTTTTTGTGTCCTTGTATTAGGGCCATATGTAAGGGCCATGATCCCTAGTATGGGTGCCCTAAGACAGTTTTATTCTAATTTATCATATAACATGTAGTGAGTTTAAAAATTTTAAAATTGTCATGTGCACTAGTTTATTAACTGATGTGTTTAGATTATGTTGTGCAAAGTAGTATTGTTGTGGCATTTGAGTGTGTTTTGTAAGAGACTTTAAGATCCAAACTAGATTCTCATGTGCTATGGAAAATCATTAGATAAATTTCTTGGCATATCAAGAAACAACCTATGATGTTTCTCTCCTCTACTTAAGCTGAGTACGAAGAAGTAACTAGTACAACCTTTGAAATTTTATGGTGTTGAATTTTCCATGGCACTAGAAAATCAAGGTTAGGGCCTTATAATATTTGACACAAATAACTAAAATTCCACAATAAGACTACTTTTCACAACGAAATAAACCCAACAATAAATCAACACGTGCACAATAGACAACTTTTTACAATTTTCAACCCACCTTCATTATATTAATCATTATTTAATACAACTATCTAGGGATCTTGTACCAGGGATAATATCCCTCATACAATCATTGATACAAGAAATACAACTAGGGTTTGGTGGTATTCCTTTGACAACCAATCTACCCTGAACAAGATACGACTGACCTACTCGCTAATATAGCCAACCTCAGCTCTGTTAGGTCCAGGTACCCTGAACACAAATGTCGACCCTTTCGCTTCCAATTTACAGCTCCACCAATCTGCCTCTATCAATGATCACATGTTCTTTAGGTCACTAAAAATGTTTCCAAATACTTCTGCCCTCTAGCTTCTCCTTAGTCTGTCAAGTTGTCAACACATAGGGTATTCTTATAGTTGTTCACAACTCCGTTTATGAAAAGCCCTTTAGCTACCCACTTCTTCCTTCCTCAACTACTATATGAAGACAAGTCAAGGGCTTCGGGGCTACCCTTCTTCTTCTTATGTATAATTTCCTTCTTCACACAATAAGCTAGGGCTTGTTCATAAGCCTTCTTGGCTGCCCATATTCCTTCAAGGTCATAACCCCTGAGGATCCTCTTCTTCTACCCTTCTAAAAACATCTATTTTTCCTTCAAGAGGCTATACTTTGGTGTAATTTAACACCTACTATAGTCCTCCCTTTATGTCCTTAATATGCCAAACAATATTGTCCAAAATGGACTATCACCCTCTTAAATTCATCAACTCAAATAGAATACACAGCTCTTGAAGAATCCTTCTTCTTGTTGTTTGAAAAAACTCAGCCTATGCCTCTTCTTTTGAACCTTCAACCCTCAGGTTAGGACATCCTATGGCTGATATAGGACTTCCATTTTCCTAGGCCAAATACCCTTCAAACCTATGGTAGTTCCTTCTCCTTAGACCTCTTGTCCCTGCATTGTACCTTGTGTAACTGCGACCCAGATTCACTGCCTTCTAGGCCTCTCACCCCTCTCAAACTAGGACACCTATTCACTTGTAATGTACACATTTTCTCAACCCTATAAAATATATAAACACTACTGAACCTATTCACAAATATTCCCTTTCTCCTCTACTTCCAACTCTCACCAACTTAGTCTAATTGTCATAAGGAAGAGCGCACCAAATCAGACTTTCTCCTCCACTTCATTAGGCCTTCTTATGGTTGTGGTTACCTCATACTATATGCCACTTATCTATGATGAATTAGATCTTAGTGATGTGCTAAATGAGGCTCCCTCCTCCCTTATTTATATGTCTCTCTAGGCTAACGTCTATCCCTTCCAAGCAGGTCTCTTCATGTAAAGGATGACTTGATCTCTAGGATAATTAGCCCACACAAAACATATAAATATTCTTTTCTTGCAATCTACAAGGCCTCTCTTATTTTTCTTGGCAGCCCTTTGCTCCATTAAGGGTTCCCCATAATCTCCAAGTGCTAAGTCATCAAACCCATGCTTAGTTTCACACCCAAAATCTTGGGTGAAAAACCCACCTCTTGGGTACTTTGCCTCACAAATGAATTTTATTTTCCAATTCGTCCACAACCCTGTACCCTAGGGTTTGGAGTTCCTCCCAAGCTACCAATCTCAACATATGGTTGTAAATAACATTTGTTGATTGCAAATAAACCAACACTATTCAACAATATGTTGTTGCAACAATTTTTCAAACATCCATATCCAACAACACAACCTTGACCATGAGTCTAACAACATACATGACACCACATTCATGTGAGATTGCATGACCAACCTATGTTTCTCATGTTTTCCATAAGAAAAAAATATCATTTTGTAACATTTCAAAAATTCTCCCCAAATCTTTGTACACTACATAATACTCTCTAAGGAGGCCTTCTTAGATTTGATTTTTTCTTAGAAGATTTCATAAAGGCGAACTTGGACTATAAGAAATATGTATCATGTATATCCCTATTGGGTCCAATGCAATATTGTTGGGAGATAGGTTCCCTTTGCCATTCTAATATTAGATAGCTCAACTTGGTACCTTAGCTTCACCACCCCCATATGAATATATTCATTAAAGGGGTTGGATTGAAACTTTTGTCCTAATGACTATAATTTCTACTAGACGACCTTGTCCCACCTTCTCCTAAACAATTTCATGGTCATTTCCCTAGAGGAAGGATGTAGTCCTAGAGATCACATCCTCCCACCATGTGAAACTAAGTTTTTCTCTTCTTAGTTAGGGGATGAGGTTCCAAACAATTCTAAGTAGTTGATGCAATTATAATAGTTCTTGGTATGAGACACATTCATTATGAAGCATGCTCAAGAAAATTACATTTTGTTATCCCTTAACTTACGTAAAAGCACATATGGGATGGTACTCCAATAACATGGATTTGACCAACATTTACAAATCTAGAGGAGTGCCATCAAAATCAAAGAAAACAACTTTTTGCTTGGACAACATTGCTTTATGTATTTTCTTGAGAAATCTTTCATTATTCTTATGAAATCCAACCAAATTTGTCTTTCAATATTTGTTAAGTTTTTAAAGGTCTAATCTATATCTTAGTTTGTCTCTTGATTTATTCTCACTAGAACACATCCAAATTGGTAGAACTATTTCCTTAACTACTTCTATGCCATGACATAACGAGTGTGCACCTACATAAATTATTCTGCCATCCTACAATACAAAGTTGTCATTTTCCTAGCATAATTATAAACAAATATATTGGATAAAACTAAGATATAGCCATCCAATATCAACAAATTCCAAATAATCATTTTCCCAAGCTTGGTAGTAGATATGGAGACATTGGAGTAGTTATAATTCATTTGCCTTAATCATGACTAGCTAGAAACATAACATTTGGCACTCTGTCCAATATCATTTAGTAGTTGATTGAGTAGAAAACTAATGCATTTCACTTTTGTAAGAAAAACACATCTTAGTTATGAAAAAAGACCTTATCCTTCTTGCCATAATTTTATGACAGATAAAAAACAATCCTTGAACATTTACTCGTTGAAGCAAGCTTCAATATGACTCATTGATTTGAGTTTCTACACTATTCAAGTCATTTCTTTCTATGTACATTCCAACGAAAACATCAAAGGATTTAGAAACCAAGAAATCATTTGGTGCATGGAAAAAGAATTCATGGATCATCTTCAATTTCATGGCTCTATATAGGCATCATGAAGTCTTGAAAATTCCTCATGGTTATCCCAATGCTACCTTCTAGTAGCATAGTGGCCAAGAATAGATCATTGCGAGGAGTTGGGCGATTGCCTCACAATAAAACTTGAGATTGTTTTGCTTGGGCCCTTGGTATTAGTTATTATTTGTATATAATATTTTACAAATTACTTTAGTATTCTTTAGCAACCAAAGCTTATTATGATTGGGGACCCTAAGGAACTTAAAGAATTTGAGGTCATAATGGTCTAAATTTATCCATTAAAAGGTTATGGACCTAATCTTTTGTTAAAAAATCTTTCACCTGTTGCATGCATTGAGTAAATTTGTATAATCAATAGGTTGACAAGGCATCTTATTCCCAACCTCAATGAGCACAAATTATTTAGTATCCTTAGACAAATTTTCCTGAACAGAAATATGTTCTTGGGATTAAGAGCTGAAATTCCTCTTTGAACCATGGTAAGCAAAGTCCCTTTAAGTTTGACGATGTGCTCTAAGAAGGCTAGAATTACATAGATAAACTAGGAAATTCTACATAGATTTGACAATGAATTTGTGCATATTTTTTAGTTGTGAAATTCTACAACTAACAAAAACAAACATAATAAGATTGTTAGTGAACCAAAAAAACACATTAAGAATGTTAGTGTAGATCAAGGTTGATAGATGACAAATTAATCACATATATGTTGACTACGAAAATAAAACTAAAGGAAACATGTTGTTAGATTATGGGTGAAATGAAAATGACACTTGTGAGGATACCAAACCTCCATCTAAGTCTTTACCATAGATACTGAAGAATTTGACCAC
This sequence comes from Pinus albicaulis, assembly GCA_034641835.2. NCBI lineage: Eukaryota > Viridiplantae > Streptophyta > Pinopsida > Pinales > Pinaceae > Pinus > Pinus albicaulis. The sequence continues at coordinate 1,461,293,237 of CM076577.1, read as the reverse complement.
AAGCTAATCTAGCATGTTATGAAAAATAAAGAGACATACAAAGGGACATTTCATGTGGTAAAAAATTATTGCTTGTAATAAAATTTTTGTACAAACTTTCAAAGCCATTTTAATTGCACCATCCTCATGGTTACTTAACTAAAGTAATATTTTTATTAAACCATAATAAGTCATTATAGATGAAAATAGAGTCATTATTATAATAGTAATGAGAACAACAAACTTATATGACTTCATTATTTCACTAGTTAGAATTGAATTTGAGTGGGATAATAATAATCATTTCTGTCAACAACTCAAAATAAACTTCAAGCTAAACTAACAGCTAATTTAAATTATACAACTCAAAAGTATTAATAACAATTATTCAAATTACAAGACTTTTAAAACTGCATTTTACACTCAGTATTCCACAGTGAGGATGGAACTATTGTAATCTTCGAAGTACAACTCGAGAAGAAAATGGTTGTCAGGCCTAGTATTAGTTTAGGCATTACTACCTCTGGATCTCATTCAATTTCAAATTTACTAAACATTCAACTGAGAAATTTATATATTTTAAACAGAGACAGATTTATGTATATGGTCTTTTAACATTCAAATCATTGGTTATGCACCGTCTTCAATTTTTTGCACACAATAAAACATCATGGATTTTTCAAATAAGAAGATTACACACCCTTTCTCTTTCTCCTCTTTTTTTTTTCAATATGGAAGATAATAACAACAATAGCAAATGTTTCAAAATTAGATTGGCTCTGGCCATTGACCAGAGACTTATGGAGAAGGATTTATGTACCTGGAGGCTTTAAGCCCAAAAGCAGATATTTGTATCACGGATTTTTGGAAAAGAGATTTTGTTGGGCTTCAAGTAGTAATGCGACTGGGCAAAGAATCTACAAGGGGTTATTTCGCAGAGATTTATGTTCAAGTCTCTGCCTTTACAGTCTTCTTCTGGAAATTCTTCTATTTCTTATGAGCAAGACCAATTGGTTGATTTCAGAGATGGTTTTCTCTAAAAGTCAAGGGGGAGAATCCAGCAGGACCGTGGATAGCCACTGAAAAATCGTGGTGGTGGATAATCCAATCGAAAGTCAATCTCAGGAGTTGTGTGGATGAGAAATACCTGCCATTACCCTCCCTACTGCTTTGATTGCAAGGGGTAGCTCTCCACGCTTTGCACCCATAGACTTTGGTCATTTTCTCATCTATGGTTGCTGTTGGATTTCCATTATTATATGGAAAAGCATGATTAGCAAAGTATTGTAATCACTGGCCTTCCATCAAATCCACCATTGTTATTGTGGAGATATCTGCAACACCTATCTGTGATAGCTAGATTAAATTCAAAACCATTTTGTTAATTTATTTAAAAGAAGATTAAACATTTGTTTTCTGAAATGTGATTAAATGAAATGAACATGAATTATTTCTGTTTTGAAATAAAATTAATTATGGATTGTGGTTCCATAAAATATTGATGATAAGTATTTCAAGATCTGAGAGTAGTTGGGAAAAACAGTTAAAAACAGTTACCTTTCCTCTAAGGATAAAGGGTGCATCTCAGTGAGGAACATGGGTTTTGTGACTAAAAACAAAAATTTTATGAAAGAAAAGGAAAGAAAGAGAGTTAATTCCAGCGCTGGTGGTGACCAGTGGAAAACTCAGCATTCCTGAATCCTGGAAAAGGAAGAGTATTGGATTGGTGGTCCCAAGATCTCTCCTAGCATTATTGCTAAATAACTCTACTTAGGTGTGGAGCACGGGGGGAGATGAGGACGTAATCGCCTCTCTCATGGTAGGGAGGACATCATCAGCAAATCCTGAAGTGAGATAATTAGAGAGACTGCCGGAAAAGTAAGAACTAGAAACGTTATTTTAGACATAATTATGTTTAGTATAGATAAATTCTCTAAATAAGAAAGTGATGATTTAATACCAAAGAAATACTTGTATTCTTACTTGTATTATTTTATTTATAAGCATTCAGGTCTATAGAAAGGCTAAGTTTGGTAGAAATTATATATTTATATTTATACAAACAAATGGCCATTTACAAGGGAAAAATTTGTAGAAAGATGAAGAAGATTATTGTCTTGATTCTAAGAAAGAATAGGTTTAATATGGTATCAGGAAAATTAATTCAGAGAAAATTACATAACCTATTAGGAGAAAAAGTGTTAGTTGAAAATCCAGAATCGAAACCCTAGACCAAAACTGGTTGTTTTTCTTTACTATCCTATGATATACACAGACAGAACAAGTTATAGAAATAACTCAAAGACTTAGATGGTCTGGACATCAGACTCTCTACTAAATTGGAGCAAAGCTATACTGTTAAATCGCAATATGATAACTAAAATTAAACAGTATCAGTGCTTTATGGACATTATAATACTCCTGACTAAAAAATGAATATATATATGAAATACCAGAAGTAACGTAGGTAGTAAGACAAAGAGAACAACTTCAATGGTAAATATATTTAATACAGAAACAATCTTACTGTAAAACTGAGAAAATTCATATAAAGGTCGAGCATGAAAAATAAGCATTACAGAGCAATAGAGAATGTCATAAACACACATAGGTATCCGAAGATAGTACTGTTAAATAAAAGGTGAATAACTGATTTATGAACCATATTCAAAGAAGAGACCCCTTCATTAATAGAGAACCAAACAAAAGAATAGTTTTACTTCTCAAAATATCAAGAAGATGGTTCAAATTAAAAGAATCACATAAATAGTTATTTAGAATCTTGTCTCACTAAAACGACCCTTTTTGGGTTGGGCCGAGAACTCGACCAACATAAACAGATGAAAACATAAATTACACAAGGAATCCATATACATATAAAATCTGTTCAACCAGGGCGTAGCCCTTGAAATTATTTAACTAAATGAATGAAACTTGAAGCTAACGACAGCGAGTGACATGTAATCTGACAAGCTATGATATTGCAGTAAACCCCAGAGAACCGAATCGGGGAGACATTGCTTTGGAATTAAAAACCCCAATTCGATGAATCATGGTACTTGTGAGTGGAAAGACAGGGTCGAGTTTATGAAGTCGAAAATTTTCAAAACCAAAGAGGAACTTGCAAGTCAAATACAATATGCAATTATCTGCATATAGCCATAAACCCCAATGTATCAGAAATATGCGCACTCTAAAAGTAAAACAAAGGATAATTACCTAAGAACCTGTGGAAGGCATATGCGGAATTGTTACCTTGTCATGAAGCCGCAGTATGTTGAGGTTGAAACCCCGCACAGGTGTAACACAACAAAAAAGTTAAAAGAAGAAAAGATAACCCTCATTTGACTGTTAGAGTAACTGGTAAATGAAATCAAAACTCGAAATTATGGGTAAAAAAGGTGGCTTACCGACTAAGAAAGTGAGAGAGTCGAAGCCTGGAAGTCGACAGCAAGGAATGGAAAAACATGAGTCGGGTTCGGAGTTTTTCCCATCGCCAACTGCATAAATAATAACTCAAGTGAACCAATAAATCCGAGAGAAAACACAAAGAACCAGAAGAGAGGTAAGTCATCAAGCTCGCCTGTAAGAAAAGAAAACGAGAACGTTTGAAGAAGGTGACAGACCTGTCATTGTCTCGCCTAACAAGCACAATAATGAGGGACTATATTTTATACCTGCCATGGAGAGCCAAAATATGTGTTTGTCTGAGCTGTGAACAAGTTGCAGGTCGACAGAGCATGGGCAACGGAAAGGTTGCAGAGCGGAATCTTTGACCGAGCAAGAAGTAGAATGAAGAAGTTAGTTAGGGTTGGGAGGGTGATCGGGTATCGAATGATCTCAGCCATAGATCTCAAATCCCAAATCCGACGGCCCTAAGGATGATAAACGTCACCCATTAGCCTCATAAATTAAACGCAAAAGGATTTGTGTAGTAATTCATATCTTTACCAACCAAATCAAATCATACAACATTATAATAGTTGACAGATGCATCATAGGTACTAAATAAATAATCTAAAATCCCTCATACAATTCCATCAGGATATTAATGTTGTAGGATAAGACCTAGTTAATTATCTCCTAATCAACTGTGATAGATGTGAATGCGCGACCATGGCATAGTTACAAAGAATGGGTGTTCAGGAACCCAAAGACCATTTAAGACCTTTGGCTATTATAACAAAATGAAAATCCATGTGGAAAGAAAAGAGTAATATCTGTGTGAATTCATTTAAATATCTAAATAGTATTGTGCCACATTTTATGCTCATTGATATTATAGCCTTGGTCACATTTAATAGTATGGAATTCATACTGAAGAGGTTAAAGATGTAATTTATTTTGATTATTGTTGTATTATCTTTCTATGTTACACTCTCATTAATTGTTCTCTATGATACCTCCAACTCACAATACTTTGGAGTTGAAGGGGTTCGTTAGCCGTAGTAGACCAACACTGTTACCGATGAAATAGGTAACCTGACCTCAAAATGGGAACTCTAGCCCAAAAAGTCTCAAAAAACATGAAAAAACACCCCAAAAACAAAAAGTGTGTCTTCTAGAACGCACTTGGTTTTTTTTTAAGGTCAAATTTCAACATTTTATAAAATTATGCTAAAAAAAAATTGTTTGTTGAAAAAAGGATTGAAAAAACACCCTCAAAACAAAACCAGTTGATGCTGGAATAACAAAAAAAAAAATTGTGTCATAATTTTGACACTTGTGACAATGGAATTAAAGACAACATATTAGGACATTTTTTAAAATCGTAAATTTCTAACATTTTGATAGATGATGTTAAAGATAAACAAATACATGTCTGAAGGGCTTATCATTTCGAAAAATTTTCGTCCATGTTGTTAAACATAAAATATCTTGACTCTAAGCAACCCCAAAATTGTAATTATTGTCAACCATAACATTAAAGATAAAATTTGGTAGCGCATAAAAACCTTAATGACAAGTTGTAAATCTAAAGTTTTTCAATCTTAAGTGTTCAACATACTTGAAAAATGAAATTATGGAGAAATTATAAGACTTAACAATTTAAAAAAATGAACAAGTAAATGAAAAAATTATCATCGAATAGAAACAAGTAAGAGTAATTTTAATTTTAAAGGATAAAAACCTATCTTTTTTCAAATCTTATCATAAGACAAATTTAAATGTAATTTCAACCAAAACCTAAAAATCAAGCATCAAAACAAAGTGTTCCCATTCAATGACGCATATAATTATTAAAAATTTTAAAAGTATTTTATACCAAATGGTAACAATACATAATATCATGATAATATCACTGCATAATCTAAAAATTCAACATTAGTTTCTATTTTCTATTTTACTTATAATTAAAATATCAACATTGGTACATTGAATATAACATAAATTATTTTTGTAATTCATTGTCGCATTGTCGATATTTTAAAGAGATGAATTCTTCATAATTAAAACATATAATCCAACAAACATAGAAATGTCTCATAACTTCATGAAAAATGAGATGGAAGTCAAAATTTTTATTTCAAGTTACCATGCAAACATCAATTACATAAAAGTGTCTTAGATAGTTATTCAAAATCAACCATAGGTTCTTGCACACCCTCATAACCTACATCTTCAGATGAATGGCTCGATGCAGATGAAGATGATTCATATTCTTCTCTTTCATCAACTAGTGCTCCATTTGAGTCAACATGCATGCCCACCATTTTAGAGTTCAAAATTCTTGTAGATCTACGTCTACATTCTGCAAAGTCCCATCTCAAAAGTAATTATTCTGGTAGCAATTTCTTCAAAATATTTATGGTCTGCAACCGAAGAGTTCCTCTCTTTGTCAAATTGAAGTCATACACAAGTATGTCAACATCCTCCAATTTTAAGACATCTGTGCGGCAACGATTTATATTTGTGCCCTTTCTTTTTCTCTTTTTGCCAATTCTTTTTTCCACTACCATCTCTAGCTTGTACACACCATTGAAAGGGTGGGTACTTGTGGCATACCAATGTACATCAACAACTGTAATCTCTTCATTTTCATTAATGACCTTTATAACCTTGGCAATCCAGAATGGATAGCCAAGTGGATCTTCATCTGCTAACATTGCTATCATGCAACCCTCCTTAAGATCCTGCACAGAACCTCTGTAAAGGTCTTCCATGGCTTCACGTTGTGCACGTGATCTTCTAGAACCAATATAGATTTCTCATTCCTCTACCTGTGGGGAATTAATAATAGCTTGAGGCTTTTGTTGTTCAACATTGTGTGTTTCCTGATGTTCATGTTCATTTGGCATATTTTTTGGCAAAAAAAAAGGAGTCTTCAAAAGCGTATCCCCATTTATTGATCTTGAAATCATATCACTTTGATTACTGAAAAAAGACACCCACCAAACTAAATCAGCAACATTGAAGTACTCATATGTATCTTTAATACATCTTTTAATTTCCTCTAGACATTCAGAATAATTTATGTCTCTCTTCTGCCTTCGTGCATTATGGAGTTTAGCAACTGACTGTAATAACAATATCTTTGATGAAAATATTGGACACTTTGGAATGAACTTCAAAAATGCTAAACCTGATGATGGTCCCCATTCTTCAACATTTGAATACTTCTTGCCCCATATAAGTGTTATTCCATCATTTTTTTGATACGAAATTGATGCTGGAAGCTAATGTCGTTAAGTTGTTCAATGCATTTCTCCTCACCATGCGAACCAAAAATAAACCTTCGCATGTCAATAGTTTCTTCCAACACCTGAAAAACAGGCTCTGGAATGTACGATTTCTTAATACATTCAATTAATGATGGCAGCCTCTCAACACCTTTCCTCCTCAATGTTATTGAAAAACGACTGAACATTTGATCAATATGATCATGAGTATGCCCAATAAGAAGGAAACCAACCTTTATCTTTTTAAAAATCCCCAATTCAACGAGCATGTTTAGATACCAAAAAAGAACTTGATTTTTGTTCTCACGACTTGTGTTGTCTAATTGTAAATACAAAACTTCAGGAAGAATCCCAGACCAATGAGTAACCACATCATGGATTATAGTTATGGTCATATTTGCATCATTGTGAATATTTAGAGTTGTGAAGAAAACTCTTGGAAACATCTTCTCATTAAATACCATACAACCAACCGAGTGAAACTGAATGAAATTTTCCTCCTGTAATTTTTTTGGCATGTGGACAAAATGTGGAAGAAGTGTTTTCTTTTGGTCCATACCATCAATTATCAATCCTAGATATTTATTTGGATGATCATAACACTTCTTTCGATGTTTATACAACTTTTGCCTTTCACTTGTTTGCTGATTGCGATGGTCTTGAAGTTTTTTGACAACGGAATCTATACATAAAATAAAAGAAACATATGAATAAATATATTTTCATAGTTGATAGGTATCAAATTTTAAAAAACAATGTTTTGAACACATACCTCTTTCCGCCCCTTGACATTTATCTCTTTTTTCTTTAAGAGAAGCACATGTGTTGCAAATCCCCATCCTTGTATTCTTAAGAATACGAACATTGTTGAATTCAGTTTTCCATATCCTTGTAAAATAAGAATATGTAATAAAATTACCAATTCCTTCAAGAGCTTCTGCATAATCTTTGTATAACATGAATATTTCTCGTCTCGAGAAATTATCTGGAATATGTATTGTATCTTTATTTGGCATACAATCTCCATGATTTGAAAAGAAGTCTTTCATCCATGTCTTAGCAATATTTGCAAACGGTCCCACCTCCCGTTTATAACGTGCTTATGAATAATATGTGGGATCCCTTTCCAATCTATCATGGATTCTTGACAAACGACAATTACCAATTGAATACAACATTTTGAACGCCTTTCTGCAAAGAAATACATTCCCAATATGATAATCATAACCTACTAATGTAGATTGCATGCAACCCACTAAATATGATTTTTGCATGCTTTTATTGATTGACATATATGTTTTCCTTTTCTCCAAAACAAAGTTGAAATCCATATTTTTCAAGCAATCCCTTCGACAACATTCACTTGAAATCAAATGAACGACAAAACTTCTTGTCATGAGATATTTTGTTCTACTCCTACTCCTAGTTTCAATATTTGTTTGCAACGGCTTCATCATTCCATCATCTTTTGTAAAAGTAGTTTCATCACCATTAGGAGGAAAATTATCCCCACTATCATCATCCTCAACATAGTTAAGAAATTCATCAACATCATTGCCTAGAAAATTTTCTTTACCATCATCAGTTGAAGAAAACATTCCACAAGAATCATTGGCACTTTTGTAACCCCGACTCAAAATAAATTCTTCACCATCTTGACCCATGCTTTCAAATTCTTCCCTGGGAGGATTCAAATCTTCATCACCATGAGTGTCTTTGAAATGGTCACTTATAGAAAATTCAATATTCAGATCTGTGCCTCTAAAATTATCATTTGCAAGAAACTCTTCATCCTCCCCTTCCTCAGTGGTGCTCTCATAATCCTTGGGATTAGGCATAAGTGGAAGCTTTGAATTTGTATTCACTAGAATTTCTTCATCCTTCCCCTCCCCTTCCTCACTGAAGCTCTCATAATCCTTAGGATTAGGAATAAGTGAATGTCTTGAATCTATATTTATTGGAAATTCTTCATCCTCCCCTTTATCAGTGGTTAAATTATAATCGTTATGATTAGGATGAAGTGAAAATTTTAGCTTTGGAAATTCATTCCCGTCTTCATCAATGGTGCTGGCATAATCCTTAAGATTAGGACGAAGTCGATATTTTGACGCTGCAAATTCTTCATTCCCCTCTTCCTCAGTGGTGCTGACATAATCCTTAGGATTAGGATGAAGTGCATATTTTGACTCTATAAATTCTTCATTCCCCTCTTCATCTGTGGTGTTGACATAATCCTTAGGATTAAGACGAAGTGGAAATTTTGACTCTGGAATTTTTTCGTCCCCCTCTTCATCAGCGGTGCTTGCATAATCCTTAGGATTAGGACGGAGTGGATATTTTGACGCTGTAAATTTTTCATTTCTCTCTTCATCAGTGGTGTTGGCATAATCCTTAGGATTGGGACGAAGTGGATGTTTTGACTCTGAAACACTATCATTCCCCTCTTCATCAGTGGTGCTCGCATAATCCTTACGATTAGGACGAAATTGATATTTTGACTCTGGAAATTTTACATCCCCCTTTTCATTAGTGGTGTTGGCATACTCCTCAGGATTAGGACAGAGTGGATATTTTGACTTTGCAGATTCTTCATTCCCCTCTTCATTTGTTGTTCTCGCATAATCCTTAGGATTAAGCTGAAGTGGATATTCTTCATCTCCCTCTTCATCAATGGTGTCCTCATAATCCTTGGGATTAGGACGAAGTGAAACTTTTGACTCTGGAAATTCTTCATCATGCCCTTCATCATTGTTGCTTTCATAATCCTTAGGATTAAGAGTAAGTGGTATAACTGGCGCTCGATTTAAGAAATTTCATTTTGTTGCGCCTCATCAATTTTGTTCTCATCATCTTTAGGATTACGACCAAGTCGATTTTTTGACTCTCTATTCATGGTGAACAAATTTCCATTATATTCATCACTTTGAATAAAGTTGTTGCGTGACGAAGATGTTGATATTGTACAAAGAAAAACTTCGCTATCAGAAGAAACCATGGCTTTCAACAGGAATAGGTTGAATGATACAAATTCCTCTCCCACTTACAATATATAGCTTAAAGACTGAAAATTTCCCTCCAAATTTTCTCTCCAAAAAAATTCACGAAAAAATTTCCCTCCAAAATTTCTCCCCAAAAAATTTCGCGGAAAACTTTCTCTCTAAAATTTTCATTTCAAATATTTGGTACAACTATTAGTCAAAAAATGTATTTAACATTTTTTTAATAAACTGTTTGTGTTGAAATATTTTACCGATATTTATATTCAAAATATCCACAAAATATTTTTATCATGGATGCCTTCCAAACTAAAATAATGTTTTTATTTCAATGATTTAACATTGACTAGATGTAAGTATTAACTATAATATTACTATAATATCTACATGCAAATATTAACTATAATGACTACATGTAAATATTTTAAATTTTAAACTTATGTTATATTCATCTAAAATTTATTTCAAAATTTATTAATAAACTGTTGGTCTTAAAATATTTCACCATACTTTCTATTCAAAATATCCACAAAATATTCCTTTCATGCATGCCTTCGAAACTAAAATAATTTTCTTATTTAAATGGTTTAAGATTGACTACATGTAAATATTTACAAAAATAACATGTAAATATTAACTATTTAAACTATAATATTAACTATAATTAACTATATGTAAATATTTTAGATTTTAAAATTTAATCCCATGATTTTAAACATTGAGTACATGTAAATATTAACTATGATAACTAAATGCAAATATTAACTATTTTATCTATACTATTAATTATAATTAACTACACGTAAGTATTTCATATTTTAATTTTTAATCTGAGATTATATTTGAATTATTCAACATTCAGTACATGTAAATATTAAATAAAATATTAACTATGATAACTACATGCAAATATTAAGTATTTTAACTATAGTATGAACTATAATAAACTAAATGTAAATATTTTAAATTTGAAATTTTAATCCCACATTCGTTAAACAGTAAACCAATCAGACAATATTCGCTATATAATAAAAATAATTGTTTCTATTCATCACATCACATCAAGTTTTCTGGTATTTGTTAGAGCAAATTTCTGGAGGTGTTGCGTTGACATTGGTAACTTCGTGGAGGCATTGCATTGGCATTGGAGGCGTTGTGTTGCTATTGGTAATTTTGTGGAGGTGTTGCATTGGCATTCGTAACTTCGTGAAAGCATTGCATTGGCATTGGAGGGGTTGTGTTGCTATTCGTAATTTTGTGGAGGCGTTGTGTTAGCATTGGTCACAACAGTTTTTTGCATTTCAAAGGTTATTTTTTCTTCTATTTTGTCAATTTAAAGACGATTTTGGGGAAAATCTGTATTTCTATAGTTTTTTGTGTCCAAAAACTACTTTTAAAAGGTTTTTAGGTTCAAAAACCATAATTTTTTTATATTTTTTTAGTGAAGAAAATGCAAAAAAACTAAATTTTTTAGGGTTTTATGGACAAAAATTTAGAATTTTTTTTCTTTTTTAAAACCAATAGGTTCATCTAGACAGAAAAATCCATAAAACGACCATGCACATAAAAAAATAGTAATATTATAACATTTTTTATTTGTTTTTTTTTTTATCATAAATATATCAGTGTTTTCATTATTTAAAATGTTTTTTTTTTTAGAAATTTTAATTTTATATTCTTTCTTTTATTTTTTTTAATTTTAAATCTTAGTTTTGTTCTTTTTAATTTTAAATCTTCAATTTTTTTTTTTTCTTTATTGTTTTGTTATATATCTCTCTTCTTCTTTTTTTTTTTTTTTGTATATATATATATGTTTTTTTCTAATTTATTATATTGAATTGTTTTTTTTCTTTTAATTATATAATGTTTAAAAAACAAACATAATTGTTATTTAATAAATTGTTTTTTTTTTAATATATTTGTTATATTTTGATATTTTTAACAATTATTTCTTTTTTTTATTAAATAATGTTTAAATAATTATTTATTAATTATGTTATATTAAAAATTAAAAATAAAAATAAATAAATAATTGAAAATTAAAAAAATTAAAAAAATAAAAATAAAAAATAAAAAAATATGCATTGGCCATAGACGCAGTTCGTGTCGACGGGTGGCACCACGGGGCTGCCTAGCCGGCCCCAGGGCCCACCCGGGGGCCAGCAGGGCAGCCCCTGTGGCGCCGAATCGGTCCCCCCACCCAGTGGGGGCCCTGGGGCCGGCTGGGCAGCCCCCGTGACGTCGCTCGCCAGCCTCCAGCGCCCCGCGGGGCGCCGAAGGCCGGCAGGCGACGCGACGCAGCCGCTGGAGGCCATCGGGCGATGCCACAGGGGCTGCGTGGCGCCGCCCGCCGGCCTCTAGCGCCCCGCGGGCACGATCTGCGTCTACGGCCAATGCATTTTTGTTTTAATTTTTTTTTTTTTTTTTTAATTTATTTTAATAAAACAATTTTTAATTTTTGTTTTTTTTAATTTTTTTTTAATTATTTTTTTTTAAATTTTGTTTTTTAAATTTTTTTATTTTTAATTTGTTTTAATAAAACAATAAAAAATTAATAAAAACATTGTTATATATAAAAATAATAAAAAAATTGTTATATAATATAATAAAAACATTGTTACATAATAATTGTTAAAAATATCCAAAAAAATAAAAAAATAAAAAAAAAATTATTAAATAACAATTATCTTTTGTTTTTAAACATTATATAATTAAAGAAAAAAACAATACAATATAATTAATAAATAAATAAACAAACATTTGTTTTAATATAATAATACAATAAATTAAAAAAAAAAACAACTATATAACAATACAATTAAAAAAATAAAAATAATAATAATATTATAACATTTGTTTTTAACATTTAAATATTTAAATTTCTTTTTATTTTTTTTATTTTCTTTTTTCTTTTTAAATATAAGTATCAAAACAACATTATAAAAAATTTAATTTTTTATGTATTTTGTTTAATTGCTTTTATTTTATTTTGTTTATTTTTATTTAATTACTATGTAATGTGAAATAGAAATTTGTAATTTTCAAATATATTAAAAGATTATATAAATTTATAAACTTTTATATTAATTTTTTATAATTTTAAGTTTATAATTTTTTATTTAATTGCTATGTAAGATACATTTTTATTTTATTTTATTTTGTTTATTTTTATTCAATTGCAATGTAATGTAAAATTAAATTTTAAAATTTTAAAAAATATTAAAAGATTATAAGTTTTTTTAATAAAATCATTGCCTTAAAAAAATAAAGTTTAATTTTAACATTTGTTATAAATAGTTAGTAATTTTTTTGTTTTTTTTTTTTAAATATTAAACAAAAACTGAAGTTTCAAAATAATAGTTTATTTTTTTTAAATTGTTTTATAGAATTTAAACACATTTTTAAATTTTTTGTAAAATGTATTCAAAACATATTATATAGATATATATACATATGATTTATAATATTTTGTTTTTAAATGAAAATTTCTACAGGTAATTTTACTGCTTTAATTTCAAACTATTTAGTTTTAGAAATAAATTTTGTTTATTAAATTTATTTTATCTGCATTATTTTTCCATTAACTAATATATATATATATATATATAAGGAAAATGGCATCAAAAAATATTTATGTGAATGTTTCTGCACCTAGGGCAGCAGCTCTCAAATCTACAGCTGCAGCTCGATGCACTATGGATACAACTCCCAAATCTAAAGTTGTAGCTGGATGCACTATGGACACTGTTGGATGCAATAAGGACATTGTTGCACACACTAATAAAAGTCAAGCAAGTGGGGCACCAGGTTCATTAAAGCTTATTTATGATTGGAAGAACGCCGAGGAAATAGATAAAACCGATTTCTCATGGTATCTTGAAGACAGTGAAATGGAGGTTGATGTACACATCTATCTGATTTGTGGTATGATTGACTTAAATGAGCCATATGATGTGATGGGCAGAGTACGAGACATATGTATGGTCCTGAATACAAACACTATTTATGTTCTTGCAAGGAAGGCTTAGAAACATGAGAAGGTTAGATATCATCTATCAATCGTCAAGTATGACACACATGAAATATCTTCAAAATTTTCTGAAGAAATATCAAGAAAAATTGCAAATAGCATTGTAAGTATACTTATTTTTATTTCCTCTATGCATTATTGTAAGGATGATTCAATTTTTTATAAATTATTGATCATTGACATGTTTTATTTTGTTTCATAGGATTTTGTTCCGAGTCTTTCAAACATGTTTGAAGGTATTTATATGTTGGTGCCAAATGTTATGGATGTGATCAACACTTTCCACAAAGACAAAGCAGAGGAAAGGAGGATGAAGCAAATAGCAATAGCTCGTGACACTGCAACAGTACAAAGAGGGGATCAACCAAGAGTCACTAAGGTGGGTCAATCTAGTAAACTTAAACATGTTTCTTTTGAAGGTGTCAAACATGAAACAGAAAATTATGATAGAATTAGTAAGGAGGAGATTAGAACTATTGTGCAAAAGGAGAAAACAGATCAGACACCAAAAAGGAAAATTTCCAAAGATGTCTCTCTTTTACCTCATGAAGGAGAGCTTGTTTATAAAAAAACTGATATGTTATCCAATAAGACTAGGAAATCAAATATTGGTGAACCGTAAAGGTCATGAGCAGCAGTGAATAACAAATTGAAAGCTCTCACGGAAGCAGAGAAATCATAACACTAGGTGCTGAGTTAGAGGATGGCATTATTAAAACAAAACAAAATGCTATTCGACAAGAGTTGAGGAAGAATAAATTAATTCTTGGTAGCCAAACATTTGAGCTTAATGTTAACCAATTTTATGGCCCAGATGAAGGACAATCTCAATATCAAATTAGAAAGGCCCATCACCTACATGTACATAATCTGAAAACATTGTTCAGGTTCAATCCATATGCGCATGTGGTGGATTATGTGGTTCTTGTCGATCCATGTCAGGTTCCTAACAAACAAGCATTTGACAAGACACAATGTTTTGATTATAAATATTATGTAATTGGAGGGAACCATTCAATAGAGGCTAAAAGACAATTGATTGCAGATATCCCAATAACTATCTTTTTCAAACAGTGAAATGCATCATTTATGTTGGCTTAACAGAAATAGAATCAAAGTTATTGGCATGGGATCATAATGCAGATAATGAGTACAGAATGAAAATGACTTTCATCCAAAGGGTCAGATTTATTCATAATGAATTCATAGAAAAATGTGGTGGGGATAAGACACAAGTTAGTGTAGCATTTTGAAAGGAATGTTTAATGGAAACAAGTTATCAAATTGATGAAAAAAAAGCAAAAGATGGAAAATTGAATACAAATTTCTTCAGAGGCACAGATAACATTTTTCAGTTGCCATTTAGAACTGGGGAGGTATGGGATTTGATTGATGAGATTTTTGATCGGTGGGAGAATATTTCCATAAAATATCAGAAGGTTAGAAAGAGTAAACCCATAATATGTACCAACAGTAAGGGGGGTCCTGAAATGAAGCAGCTTCCAGAGGATATGACTATCACACCTTGGAGAACAATGAAAAGTGTGAAGGATGATAAATTAGATAAATCAGTATTATCCCATGTGAAGTCGAGTGAATTATCAATGGAAGAAATGTGTGCAGAATTTCAAAAGTAAGTTTTTTGAATTATTTCTTATTTTTCTTTCATTATAATTTTCTTTTAAATAAAACATAATGATGTGGGTAGAATTTGTTATACATGTCAGTATATTAATGCTTTTAACTTGATTTATTCAGTCAGAAAATTTTTATGAAAATACAAGAACACATGGTTAAAATGTTGAATGAAGACAGTTGGGATGATGTTGTACGCAACTACCCAGAAGCAAGTTCTACATCAACACTAAAAGAGTTTTATATTGCATTCAATAAGGTTTGTTGATTTATAAATTCATTTTATTCATATTTAAACTATTTTTATTTTATTACTTATACATACATATATACATATATACATATATATATATATATATATATAGAGAGAGAGAGAGAGAGATGTCATTAAAGATGTCGAAGAAGGATGGAAATGGAGTACGAGATACTTTCAAAAGATTTATTGAAAAAATTAAGATGGAGAACATGAGAAGGAAGCGTCTTATGAATGTTGAACTTGATCCTACTCTTAATCATTACATTTGGAATGGGCTCGACAGTGTCCAATATCAAATAATACAAGGTGACTGTGAAGACATTGCATCACTAATACCTAAAAGGGAAAATGGCCTAGTTATTGCAGATATTCCTCATGGTTTCAATTTCCCAGACATTGAATATGATAGAGAACCATATACTTATCAAGCTTTTAGTAAAGTGGTTACGGGTTTTCAAGAAGTGACAACACCACCACTTTGGAAATTTGTGACATTTCATTCAGACACACAGTTTCCAATGTTATTAACAAGCTTCAAGGGTAAAGCAAACTCAAGGTTACAACTTACATGGTAAGATTTTGAAATTGTATGTTTGATTCCTCCTAAATTTTTTTATTCATGTAAAATTTAATTGAACTTTTACTATGTTATGTTACAGGCAAAAGTCAAATATTGTTTCTTCCGAAGATCAGCCTATTATAAATGATTTTGAATTCATCCATGTTGAATTTTGGACAAAAGACGATAGCTATAAGCATATTATTATGAATCGAGTATATGGGAAGAGTCATAGTCAAGTATTGGTTTATGATGCAGTTGTAAGAAAACTAACATATGAGGATAAAGATGAAAAAGGAGATATAGTTAACATTTATCAAAAACCACAAGCATTGATTAACTATCTTATAGATCTATGTTCAAATGAAGGAGAACGAGTTTTGGATTTATTCTCAGGTTCAGGTAAGTTTTATTATACAAATTTAAATTTAAATATTGTCTTTTTTACTTTTTATGTCTTCATACTATTTTTTTTACTTATTTTTTTTGTGCTTGATGATTAGGTACAACACTAGCATGTTGCCTACTAAAAGGAAGAAATTGCATTGCCATTGAGAAAGACCCAGTTCAATGCAAATTTATTCAACAAAAAATTAACGCTCTTAAATTCCTTCCAGATACGAAGCAAGAAGTTGGTTTGAGGAAAGGAGATTTTAATGAATCACGTGTAGCAAAAAAAGCAAAGGAACCTCAACCACCATTATATGGAATGATTGGAAAGGGACACTTTGGAAGATTTGTTGACATGAAAGATCCATTAGAAGACGACAATGATCAAAATGAAGAATAAAATGCTGCAGAAGAAGCCATCAATGTTGTTCTAGATGATGTTGAAGATGTATTAGTTGATATTGTCGATGATGTTTAAGTCATGCTTGCAAACAAAGCTTATTTTTTAGAACTATTAATCAGTTTTAGTCAAGTAATGTTTAGACTACGATATTTTATGAGAACAACCTTTTTTTTTTGCAAAAAACATGTGATTGCTATTATTTTTTGACATAAAATTCAATAAAAATGTTATTTTCTTAAGTTTTTTTGTTAAGATTCTCCCAAAAAATTAGTTTATTTAACATGTTTTTTCCAACAAAAAGTCTGTAAAAGTGTATTTTTTGCATTGTATTTATATTGAAAAACTGTATTTTTTTGTCCATATGGTTCAAAATATTGGTTTTTTAGCGACAATTTTTTGATGTGCATTGAAAAATTATTTAACAATACATAAACATGTAGAAAATATAAACTTTAGAATATTGACCATTTTTCCATCTTTTATCTATGTGAAAAAGTGAAGATATCATTACAAGTTTTTATTTAAAATATATATATATATATATATATATATATATATATATATATATATATTTTAAAATACAAGTACATAAATGCACTTAAAAATAAACATCTCACAGAAGAAGAAGACATTATAAAATATATAGTGTCAAAATCAATCCTATAAAAAAAATTTGGTGATTATACACCACCACTATTCAAAATCGAAATAAAAAACATCACATAAAAAAAAACAAAAAAACAAAAAAAATTAATTAAAAAAAAAAACAACAAACAAACAAAATGAAAAAAACTTAAAGTGCCAAAAACATGCTCAAAATTCTTTTTCTTGACTCTGCATCGCCACTTTTTCAAAATCAGGTGTTTTTTTTTATACTTCAAAAAGTAGGTAACAATGAGGTTACCTATTTCATCGGTAACATTGTTGACCTCCCTCCTCCACCAATTTAACACTATTTCCCCAAGGAAGCCGAGCTTCTTTCTCTGCAGTCTCTCGTTCAACCATATTTTTATAGCCCCTTGAAAGACCTGAGGGTCTAACATTTCAATCCTTCCATTAATAATTTTTTCCTAATCGATTTGAGAAGTGGGAATTCCTTTATTGATGTTGAATTCCACGCAGTATGGACAAATCTTCAAAAATTCATTACCAATTCTTTGAGAGATCACAACTCTTTCTTGCATCAAAGACCATTGTTGCTGTGGTGAAGAATTAGATGGATTCTCGTCTGGATGCCCACATCGAAACCACCCCCTGCCATTGTATGTTTTCTCAGTAACAATATTCCTCTACAAACATGCAATTTCCAAGAAAGGTGACCCAATCCAGGAAGGGAGTGATCTAATCCTGAGTGATATTTCAGACAGATTTGAGAGCAAGCCATTGCATATTTATAAAGTGTTTAACAGTTCTTTATCAGCGAGAATTCTATTTATCATTTCATTTAGAGTTGTAGCAATATCCTAGTATATCTGATACATTTAGTTGGAAAAATGATTCCTTATGGTACACAGATCTCTTATGTCTTTGTAAGAATTCCCAACTAAAACAAAATATTCTTTCGGAATTGTACACTTCTCCTTTAGGAGGACACTCGTGATTTTTAAAAACTTACCACAGGGTGAAAAAAACATTTTTTTGGGATGGCCTTAAATTTGATATTCAAAATTTTGAGGCGGAATGTTTGGTTTGCCAGCAAAATAAAGTTGAGACAATTAAGACCCCGAGCCTTCTACAACCGTTTTCCATTCCAAGTCAACGTTGGGAGGAGATTTCAATGGATTTTATCACAAGTTTACCTAAGTCTGACAGAAAGTGTGTCATCATGGTGGTATTTGATAGACTTACCAAGTATGCACACTTTTGTGCATTATCTCATCCATTTAAAGCAAGTACAGTTACTACTGCATTTATGGAAACAATTAAAAAGCTACGTGGAAACCCAAATATTATTGTAAGCAACAGAGATCCCATTTTTACTGGAAATTTTTGGACTGAATTATTTTCTTGTTTGGGTACTCAACTAGCTCATAGCTCATCTTATCATCCCCAATCCGATGGTCAAACTGAGATAGTGAATAAATGTTTGGAAGGATTTCTTTGTTGCTTTGTATCTGATAAAAAAACACAATGGGTCAAGTGGTTACTTCTCGCTGAATGGTGGTATAGCACTTCCTTCCATATTGCAGCAAAAATGACCCCATTTATGGCACTTTATGGATATCATCCACCATCCATCACATCATATTTAAGAGAAAATTCTAAGGTATAAGCAGTGGAATATCACATCGAGCATTAACAAGAAGTTCTCCAACTCTTAAAGGACAACCTAAATTTGGCACAAAATCGAATAAAACAATAGGTAGATCAACATTGCAGCGAGAGAAGTTTTGATGTAGGAGACTGGGTATTTTTACGGCTACAACCATACAAACAAATGTCCCTCAAGCAAGCTAAGAAGGATAATAAATTATCGCCAAGGTACTATGGTCCTTACAATGCGTTGCAAAAGATCGGTACTATGGCATACAAATTGGAGCTTCCTGCTTCTTCGCGAGTGCATCTAGTTTTCCATGTTTCATGCTTAAAGAAGGTTATAGGTGAAAAACTTCTAGTTCAAACAATATTGCCAGAACTTGATGAGGAAGAAAAAATCATATTAGAACCTGAAGCAGTCACGGAAACAAGAACTCGACAGCTACGAAATCGTGGTTTTTAAGCTTCTGTGGTTATCATTTGATGAGGAAGAACCCGGATTTTCCACAGTGTTAGATAATAAATGTCGACGTTTCGAATCTCCATGGAGATCCATCTTCGAGATGAATGAATGAAGAAATGAAAGATAAACTAAGGTCAAATTTATAGAGTGAAGATTATTTTTCATCTTTTCTAAAAAGCCGACCAACAATAATATCTAGGAACTTTATTTTATTTTTATTTATTATTTATTATTTAATTAAATTTTAATTAAATTTTTTTATTTAAATTTTTAATAATTGATAAATTAATTCAATGAATAATATATCATAACTAATAAAATAACACTACTATTTTAATTATTTATTATAGAATTTTAATAAGTAATATTAAATAATTTATATTAATTCCATAATTTCAATAATTTATTAATATTAATAGTGAAGTATATAAAACATCTAATAACTAACCTAATACCTAAAAAAATTTAAGTAAAATTAATTGATATAAATTATAATTCTACTAATTAATAGTTTGTTATTATAATTTTTTTTAATTAATTTAATGAACAAATTTGATTAATAATAATGAATAATAAGAAATTAATTTAATGAATTAATTCGATTAATAATGATGAAGTATATAATAATGGTATATCATAACAATAAATAATATAACTAATAATAAATAATACTACTATTTTAATTATTTATTTTGGAATTTTTAATAAGTAATTTAAATAATTTAAATAATATATATTAATTCCTAGAATTTCAAAAATTTTATTATTACTCATACTTAATATATATAAAAACATCTAATAACTAATAAAATTACTAACCTAGATTTATAAAATCAACCATATTGTAAAACCCAATTTATATTCTTAATTTTTATTTAAGTTTCTTAATTTTTATTAAATTTTCTTAGTTTACTATCCAAGGTACTGCTAATAATTATAGTATTTTTTATTAATTAATTTAATTTTATTATGATTAAAAATTAATTAATGAATTATTTGACTTTTTAATTAATTATTTGACTTTATAATTTCTCTTCTTTAATTCTCTATCAAACCTAGGTTAGAAAGTCCTAAACCCTAAAATATAATCGGAAAGACCAAACCTGAGGAACTATTCTGGATGTTGTCGAACTGGAGGAACAGATTTGACAGATTAGAGGACGCCAGCAGTCACTGATCTCACAACCTCCATCTCTGTTAAGGTTTCAAGGATGCTTTATAATCTTGATTGCCTCTCTAATTTTCCTTCTTCGATAGTGGTCTTCTCTTGCAATGATCCTGGCATCCTCGAGACGTAGATGGTGCTTAGTTTTTGTGGAGTGTTCAGCTAGAGCCGAGGTACAGGATCTTTCATATTTAATATCAGCGCCATGTTCTTTAAGACGTTTTTGCAACGACTGCCCTGTTTCCCCAATATAACTTTTCCCACATGAACAGTCAATCTTGTAAACTCCTTTGAGTTGTTCGTGGCTTATACTATCCTTAACTAACCGCATTCTCTATCTCAAAGTTCCTAATGCTGAAAATTGTACGAATATGTCTTTCTTCCTCATAAATTTTTCAATTTTGTTAGTAACACCCTTAATGTATGGAAGGAAAACCCTGCCGCAATTTTCTTGGTTTTTCCGATTTTTCTGAGGTCCCTCGCGTTCATGAGACAAGACAGAGCCTTTGGCTCTATGTATGGCTTTCCTGATATCATTCTTATTGTAGACAATACCTTTAAATACAGACATTAAGTGATTGAGTTCATCTTTTAGGTGCTTTGCATAAGATATTCTCAGGGCTCTCACAGCCAGAGTGTTAAGGACCCCAAAATTTTGACCCGAATGATGGTAAGACTCAGCATGAAGGTAGTTGTCAGTGTGAGTCTTTTTTCTGAATACTTGATGTCCCAGTGTTCCGTCATCTCTCCTAGTAACAAGAACATCTAAAAACGTGATGCTCCTTTCTTTTTCAATCTCCATAGTAAACTTAATCTCTGAAGAAATTGAGTTAAGGTGATAAAAAAATTCATCAAGATTGTCCTTCCCATGCGTCCATTTTATTTTGGTGTCATCTACGAATCTTTTCCACCAGGCTGGTTTTGAGAGAGAGGTGAGCCCATCGCAACACCTGATATCTGCTCATAATATTCTCCCTGGAAGCTAAAAAACATGGAATGTAAACAAATTTCTGCTAGCTTGGCTGTTACTGGATCTGTAACTTTATTAATGACCTGAAAAAATTCATCTAAAGGGATCTTGGTAAATAATGACACAATGTCAAAACTTACCAAGATGTCGCTCTCTTCCACCCTCTCTTCCCTAATAAGTTTAATAAAATCATTAGAGTCGTTTATGAAGGAGTCAATATTTCCAACAAGGGGCTTGAGAACCTTGGCAACATATTTTTCCAGTTCATAAGTGGGGGATCCTATGGTATTGACGATCGGTCTAATGGGGGCACCATCTTTATGAATCTTGGGTAATCCATAGATTCTAGGAATGACCTCACAAGAGGGGGTCATCCTCTTTTTCGTCTTCTCATCAAGACCAGAACTCATAATCGCCTTCTTGACATCTCTTAGAACCTTGGGCATGGGGTTAGATTTAAGTTTCCTATAACTGCCACATTCCAAATGTTATTCCATTTTCCTAACATAATCAACTTTATCTAAAACCACCACAACCCCACCTTTTTCAACCTTTAGGACAACAATCTTATAATTGTTGTGAAGTGTTCTTAAAGCTACAAGTTCATCTTTGCTCAAGTTTCTCCTAAGGTTTCTGGCTTTTCTAAGAATCACAGAGCATTCTTGCCTTACCACTTCTTTTACCTCCAGATCTAAACTTTGAATCCCTTCCTCAATGCTACAGAGGATGCTCTCATTCAGGATGCCTTTAGGGGCGACGACAAATCCTAAACCCTTACCTAGAATTTTATAGGTAGCTTGATCCAACTCTACCGATGAAAGGTTAATGACATTTTTATTCACATGCTTCTTGGTTTCAATGTGGTTCACATCAATAAAGCCAACACTTGAAATGTTGTTAATCTTTGCATCGCAGCTTTCGGTCTTACTACCCACGTCCAAACCCCCCAGATGTGAGGCCAAAAATTCACCCGAACCCTTCCTAATGCTATATCCTGGGTTCTTGTCTATGTTAAGAGACTCATCACACATACAAGTTCTCACTGTGACATGCTTCAGAATATCAACCTCATTTATTTCAGAACTGTTGTCCACAAATCCAGATGAAGTTGAAGTCGAGTCTGATAACATACTGTCATCGATTTTTAAGGAATTCACTACATGGCAGTCCCCTAACTGTGCTAAATCCGATTTAATGAAACTTGTTCCCACCTCAGTGAGCGATGAGCTAGCTCGAGAGCCGAGTACTCGAGGTGTCTCATTGGTTATCTCATTGGCTTCTTTGATGGCTAACCAACTAGATACATTGCAGAAAATTCTATCCAGCATTGCATTAGAGCAACCACCATCACCTTGGGGACAATACAAGGGCAACCTCGCTGTTGGAGAACATTCTCAAAGAGAGAACAACTTGTCACTACTGTATTTTATTACCCTCCTCGTGGCTAGAACCACCTCTGAAACACACCTGTCAATTGAGAAACTGCACTTACCTGTGCTGGTCATCAATCCACTATTGGTATGACAATCAACAGAGTTCTCTGCATTGTGTTTCACAACGCACTCAGAACTGCGTCCTAAAGTACCCACCACAATGTCACCTGATCTGATAGCGTGATCGCTGGTACAAGCTACACTCTCAGACAAACCATCCTTCGATAATGCATCTTCGAAATTGCTTCCTGCAACACAATCCGCCTCCTTACTGATTGGTAGATCACTTAAACAGAGCCGTTCCTCACAACGTATTTGGAAATTGCCGAATCACAGCCAGAACCGTCACACAATGGTCTGCGTAATGACCCACTGTTGATTATAACTTCACTGCTTATTGCTCCCGGATTAATTCTTGTCATCGAATTTTCCAAGAATACAACTTATTTTACCTCCCGCAAGGAATTCGAACACCTGGAGCTAATAATATTGTGGGAAGACTCTTCAGAAGATTCATCTGCACCAGTCAGCATGCTGCTATTGAGAGCTATAATCCTCAATCTTTCCAACTTTTTAGCCTGTCTACTCTGAGCCACCTCACCTTCCTTTTGAGCCCTCAGAGTGGCTCTGGCGTCAAGAGATTTACACAATTCATAGTTAATTGAGTTAGCTAATTTTAAGTGTAGGGCTAGCGCAGAACGACCAAGCTTATCCAAAAAAGTGTGTACCCTTTTAATTTCACCACAGATTACATTAAAACTGAGTTTTAAAAAATATCTTGTGTATTTGCATAGGTGAGAGGAAGGTCGTTAACCTTTCATCCGTAGAGTTGGATCAAGCTACCTATAAAATTCTAGGTAAGGTTTTAGGATTTTTCGTCGCCCCTAAAGGCATCCCGAATGAGAGCATCCTCTACAGCATTGAGGAAGGGATTCAAAGTTTATATCTGGAGATAAAAGAAGCGGTAAGGCAAGAATGCTCTGTGATTCTTAGAAAAGCCAGAAACCCTAGGAGCAACTTGAGCAAAGATGAACTTGTAGCTCTAAGAGCACTTCGCAAAAATTATAAGATTGTTGTCCTAAAGGCTGAAAAAGGTGGGGCTGTGGTGGTTTTAGATAAAGTTGATTATGTTAGGAAAATGGAAGAACATTTGGAATGTGGCAGTTATAGAAAACTCAAATCGGTAGAGTTGGAATAAAAAGGTCGTTAACCTTTCATCGGTAGAGTTGGATCAAGCTACCTATAAAATTCTAGGTAAGGGTTTAGGATTTTTCGTCGCCCCTAAAGGCATCCCGAATGAGAGCATCCTCTGTAGAATTGAGGAAGGGATTCAAAGTTTAGATCTGGAGGTAAAAGAAGCGGTAAGGCAAGAATGCTCTGTGATTCTTAGAAAATCCAGAAACCCTAGGAGAAACTTGAGCAAAGATGAACTTGTAGCTCTACGAACACTTCGCAACAATGATAAGATTGTTTTCCTAAAGGTTGACAAAGGTGGGGCTACGGTGATTTTAGATAAAGTTGATTATGTTAGGAAAATGGAAGAACATTTGGAATGTGGCAGTTATAGGAAACTCAAATCCAACCCCATGCCAAAGGCGATTATGAGTTCTGGTCTTGATGAGAAGACGAAAAAGAGGTTGACCCCCTCTTGTGAGGTCATTCCCAGAATCTATGGATTACCCAAGATTCATAAATATGGTGCCCCCCTTAGACTGATCGTCAATACCATAGGATCCCCCACTTATGAACTGGAAAAATATGTTGCCATATTCTCAAGCCCCTTGTTGGAAACATTGACTCCTTCATAAAAGACTCCAATGATTTTATTAAACTTATTAGGGAAGAGAGGCTGGAAGAGAGCGACATCTTGGTAATTTTTGACATTGTGTCACTATTTACCAAGATCCCTTTAGATGAAGTTGTTCAGGTCATTAATGAAGTCACAGATCCAGTAACAGCCAAGCTAGCATAAATTTGTTTATGTTCCACGTTTTTTAGCTTCCAAGGAGAATATTATGAGAAGATATCAGGTGTTGCGATGGGCTCACCTCTCTCACCCATTGTCGCCAATTTATATATGGAACATTTTGAGAAGAAGGCACTTGCCTCCTCTCTCTTAAAACTGGCCTGGTGGAAAAGATTCATAGATGACACCAACATAAAATGGACGCATGGGAAGGACAATCTTGATGAATTTTTTAATCACCTTAACTCAATTTCTTTAGAGATTAAGTTTACTATGGAGGTTGAAAAAGATAGGAGCATCCCATTTTTAGATGTTCTTGTTACTAGGAGAGATGATGGAACACTGGGACATCAAGTATTCACAAAAAAGACTCACACTGATAGCTACCTTCATGCTGAGTCTTACCATCATCCGGTTTAAAATTTTGGGGTCCTTAACACTTTGGCTGTGAGAGCCTTGAGAATATCTGATGCAGAGCACCTAAAAGATGAAATCAATCACTTAATGTTTGTATTTAAAGGTATTGGCTATATTGATAATGATATCAGGAAATCCATAAATAGAGCCAAAGGCTCTGTCTTGTCTCATGAACGCGAGGGACCTCAGAAAAATCGGAAAAACCAGGAAAACTACGGCAGGGTTTTCCTTCCATACATTAAGGGTGTTACTGACAAAATTGCCAAAGTTATGAGGAAGAAAGACATATTCACACAATTTTCAGCATTAGGAACTTTGAGACAGAGAATGCAGTCAGTTAAGGATAGTATAAGCCACGAACAACTCAAAGGAGTTTACAAGATTGACAGTTCATGTGGGAAAAGTTATATTGGGGAAACGGGGCGATCGTTGCAAAAACGTCTTAAAGAACATGGCGTTGATATTAAATATGAAAGATCTCGTACCTTGGCTCTAGTTGAACACTCCACAAAAACTAAGCACCATCTACGACTCGAGGATGCCAGGATCATTGTAAGAGAAGACCACTATCGAAGAAGGAAAATTAGAGAGGCAATCGAGACCATAAGGCATCCTCAAAACCTTAACAAAGATGGAGGTTGTGAGATCAGTGACTGTTGGCATCCTCTAATCCGTCAAATCTATTCCTCTAGTTCGACAACCTCCCAGGTATAGTTCCTCAGGTTTGGTCTTTCTGATTATATTTTAAGATTTAGGGCTTTCTAACCTAGATTTGATAGAAAATTAAAGAAGAAAAAATATAAAGTCAAATAATTCATTAATTAATTTTCAAGCATAATAAAATTAAATTAATTAATAAAAAAAATTATAATTATTAGTAATACCTTGGATAATAAACTAAGAAACTTTAATAAAAATTAAGAATATAAATTGGGTTTTACAATATGGTTGATTTTATAAATCTAGGTTAGTAATTTTATTAGTTATTAGATGTTTTTATATACAATAACTATTAGTATTAATAAAAATTTTAAAATTCTAGGAATTAATATAAATTATCTAAATTATTTAAATTACTTATTAAAAAATCCAAAATAAATAATTAAAATAGTAGTATTATTTATTATTAGTTATATTATTTATTAGTTATGATATACCATTATTATATACTTCATCATTATTAATCAAATTAATTCATTAAATTAAACTCTTATTAATCATCATTATTGATCAAATTTATTCACTAAATTAATTATATACAGAAGGAAAAAAAAATTTATAGTCACAAACTATTAATTAATAGAATTATAATTTATATCAATTAATTTTACTTAAAAAAAATTTAGGTATTAGGTTAGTTATTAGACGTTTTATATACTTCACTATTAGTATTAATAAATTATTGAAATTATGGAATTAATATAGATTATTTAATATTACTTATTAAAATTCTATAATAAATAATTAAAATAGTAGTATTATTTAACTAGTTATGATATATTATTCATTGAATTAATTTATGAATTATTAAAAATTTTAATAAAAAATTTTAATTAAATAATAAATAATAAATAAAATAAAGTTCCTAGATATTATTGCTGGTCGGCTCTTTAGAAAAAATGAAAAATAATTTTCACTTTATAAATTTGACCTTAGTCGCTCTTTCATTTCTTCATTCATTCATCCTGAATATGGATCTCCATGGAGATTCGAAACGTCGATGTTTATTATCTGACACTGTGGAAAATCCGAGTTCTTCCTCAGCGACGAAATCGATTAATTTCAGAGTATCTCATCAAGTGGAAGAACTTACCCACTGAAGATTCTACATGGGAGGATGAGAATTTTATATAGAAGCACCCAGAGCTACTCAAGCATCGAGGACAACACTTTTTTGAAGGAGAGGGGCATGTTAGGTCCCTATATTACTAGCGTAGTCCCTTATGTTGTTAGTGTAGCCCCTTTATTGTTATTGTTGTACCCCTGTAACCCCATTATTTTTATTATTGTGTCTTTACATTATTATTGTTAGGTTGGCTAGGATTATATTGTGACCCCATGGACTCTTATATATAGAAGGAGTTTTTGTCATTTGTATCATCCAAAAATTGTTCATTTATGTAATGTAAAGGAGGTTTCCCCCTTGAAGTGGCTTATTTCTAAGGCATTGATCTTTCTTTTCTTCCATTTTTGGAGTTGGTTTCATAACAAAAGGCTTCTTTAAATCATGGTAAGCAAAGTCCCTTTAAGTCTTGGAGATGTGCTCTGAGAATAGAAGAATTGGATAGATAATGTGGGAAATTCTACATAGACATGAAAATGAATTTGTGCATGTTTTTTAGTTACCAAAGTATTTAACTAACCAAAAAAACAAAATAGAAATGTCAATGTAGGTCAAAGTTGATACATGAGAGTTTAATCACAAATATTTTGGGTACGGATATAAAACTGAAAGAAACATTCTGTTAAATTATGGGTACAATGGCAATGTCACTTTTGAGGATACCAAACCTCCATCTAGATCTTTACCATGAATACTATAAGAATTTGATCCACAAACAAATCTAGCATGTTATGAAAAATAAAGAGACATTTCATCTGGTTAAAATTTATTTGATTACAATAAATTGTTTGTACAAACTTTCAGGCCATTTGAATTGCACCATCCTCATGTTTTCTATAACGAAAATATTTTTTTATACTTTAAATTAAATCATAATAAGTTTTCATAAAATGATTTTTCATGCTAGTTAAACCATAATAATTTCTTATAAATTATTTTTTTATATTTAAATTAAACCATAATAAGTACTTATAAATGAAAAGAGAGTCATTTTTATGATATCAGTTATAACAACTCTTGATATGAGTTCAATATAGATAAAACTTCAATCTGTAAACTATGTTAATTAATCAAAGAGATTACACACATTTATACATGAGATAGTCTCAAGATAGGAAATCTATCTTGGATGCACAATAATGTGGTTGAGAGATTCTCTCAACCACACACTAAACTAGGAATAAATATAGTTCTATCTACCTCCTATAATGTAGGAACAGACTCCTTATGTGGAGAGTTACAACCACAGACAAGTAGGAATTACATATTCCAACTCCCTCCCTTAATGACTACCTATCGTGATATCAATTCACAAAGTCTAGTCGTGGTCAACCATAAGAAAAAAGGATATTTCGATGTCCATACAAAGAAGCAACCATACACCAGAATGCATGGGTACCAACCGCTGCAACTGCTGGTCTCGTAGGATGTCCTTCACATACATGGTTCTGTCAACCATTATCACTGCATACATGTACCTGTATCAAAAAATGTGTCTGCAACTTAGATCCACCACCAACGGGAAAATCCCATGTCCAGAACTGCCAACAAATGTGTCTGCGACTCAAATCCACCACAAACGGGCGAATCCCATGTGCAGAATCGGAAATATTGTTTGCGACTCAGATCCACCACAAACGAGTGAATCCCATGTGCAGAAATGCCAAAAGAGAGAGAGATCATCGCCTTTCTAAGCCAAATATTCACGTCCAAATAACAATGCCTAACAGTCGCGCTGATTGCACCTTTCGACGTGACTGTTAGATAGAAAATCGTACTGACCCTCTTGTGCTCAGAAACAAAGACCTTATCCTTCTTGCCATAATTTAATGACAAATATAAAATTTTCCTTGAACATTTAATCGATGAAACAAGCCTTAGTATGACTAATTGATTTGAGTTTATACACGATTCAAGTTATTTCTTTCTATGTACATTCCAGCAACAACGTCAAACTTGAGTTTCAAACCAAGAAGTCCTTTGGTGCATGGACAAAGAATTCATGGACCATCTTCAATTTCATGGCTTTATATAGGCATCCTAAAGTCTTGCAAATTCCTCATGGTTATCCCAAATGATACCTTCTAGTAGCATAGTGGCCAAGAGTAGATCATTGAAAGGAGTTGGGCGACTCTTTGACAATAAAACCTTAGATTGTTTTGCTTGGGCTCTTGGTACTAGTTCTTATTTGTGCATAATATTTTACAAATTACTTTAGTATTCTTTAGCAACCCAAGCTTATTATGATTGGGGATCCTAAGGAACTTAAAGGATTTGAGGTCATAATGGTCTACATTGGTCCATTAAAGGTTATGGACCTAATCTTATGTTAAACAATCTTACACCTAGTGCATGCATTGAGTAAATTTATATAATTGATACGTTGATAGAGCATCTTATTCCCAACCGCAATGAGCATAAATTCTTTAATATCCTTAAACAATTTTTCTTGAACACAAATATGTTCTTGAGGGTAAGATCTAAAAACCCTCTTTGAACCATGGTAAGCAAAGTCCCTTTAAGTTTAGAGATGTGCTCTAAGAAGACTAGAATTGCATAGATAAACTAGAAAACTCTACATAGATTTGACAATGAATTTGTGCATATTTTATAGTTGTGAAATTCCACAACAAACAAAAAAACATAATAAGATTGTTAGTGAACCAAAAAAACACAATAAGAATGTTAGTGTAGATCAAGGCCGATAGATGAGAAATTAATCACATATATGTTGATTACGGAAATAAAACTAAAGGAAACATTTTGTTAGATTATGGGTGCAATGACAATGACGCTTGTGAGGTTACCAAACCTCCATCTAAGTCTTTACCATAGATACTAGAAGAATTTGATCCACAAGCTAATCAGCATGTTATGAAAAATAGAGGGACATGCAAAGGGACATTTCATGTGGTAAAAAAATATTGCTTGTAATAAACTTTTTGTACAAACTTTCAAAGTCATTTTAATTGCACCATCTTCATGGTTACCTAACTAAAGTAATTTTTTGATACTTAAATTAAACCATAGTAAGTCATTATAGATGAAAATAGAGTCATTATTATGATAGTAGTTAAAACAACAAACTTATGTGAATTCATTATTTTATTAGTTAAAATTGAATTCTAATTTGGGTAGAGATAATAATAATCATTTCTCCCAACAACTCAAAATAAACTTCAAGATAAACTGACAGCTAATTTAAATTATACAAATCAAAATTATTAATAACAAATTTTTTTTTTTTAAACTTAAAAATAACCCAAAAACACTAAGCTGGTGATTCAAATTACAAGACTTTGAAAACTGCATTTTACAGTATTCCACAGTGAGGATGGAACTACTGTAATCTTCGAAGTACAACTCGGGAAGAAAATGGTTGTCAGGCCTAGTATTAGTTTAGGCGTTACTACCTCTGGATCTCATTCAATTTCAAATTTATTAAACATTCATCTGAGAAATTTATATATTTTAAACAGAGACAGATTTATGTATATGGTCTTTTAACATTCAAATGACTGGTTATGCACCGTCTTTAATTTTTTGCACACAATAAAACAGTATGGATTTTTCAAATAAGAAGATTACACACCCTTTCTCTTTCTCTTTTTTTTTTCAATATGGAAGATAAGAACAACAATAGCAAATGCTTCAAAATCAGATTGGCTCTGGCCATTGACCAGAGACTTATGGAGAAGGATTTATGTACCAGGAGGCTTTAAGCCCAGAAGCAGATTTTTTGTACCACAGATTTTTGGAAAAGAGATTTTGCTGGGGCTTCAAGTAGTAATGGGATTGGGCAAAGAATCTACAATGGGTTATTTCACAGAGATTTATGTTCAAGTCTCTGCCTTTACAGTCTTCTTCTGTCAATTCTTCTGTTTCTTATGAGCAAAACCAGTTGGTTGATTTCAGAGATGGTTTTCTTTAAAAGTCAAGGGGGAGAACCCAGCAGGACTGTGGATAGCCAATGAAAAATCATGGTGGCCGAGAATCCGATAGAAATTCAAACTAAGAGTTGTGTGGAGTTGTGTGGATGAGCAATGCCTGCCATTACCCTCCCTGCTATTGAAAGGGAAAGCTCTCCACACTTTGCACCCACAGACTTGGCCATTTTCTCATCTATGGACTGTTGGATTTCCATTATTATATGGAAAAGCATGATTAGCAAACTACTGTAATCACTGGCCTTCCATCAAATCCACCATTGTTATTGTGGAGATCTCTGCAACACCTCTCATTAATTATTCTCTATGATACCTCCAACTCACAATACTTTGGAGTTGAAGGGGTTCGTTAGCCGCAGTAGACCTACCTCCTCCACCAAATTGAAACTGTTTCCCCAGGGAAGCCAAGCTTCTTTCTCTGCAGTCTCTCGTTCAACCATATTTTTACAGCCCCTTGAAAGACCTGAGGGTCTAACATTTCAATCCATCTATTAATAGTTCGTGCCTGATCGATTTGAGAAGTGGGAATTCCTTTATCGATGTTGAATTCCTTGCAGTATGGATGAATCTTCAAAAATTCATTACCAATCCTTTGAGAGATCGCAACTCTTTCTTGCATCAAAGACCATTGTTGCTGTGGGGAAGAATTAGATGGATTCCCTTCTGGATGCCCACACCCATGAATCCAAGAGGGAAACCACCGCCAGCCGTTCTATGTTTTCTCAGTAACAATCTTCCTCTACAGACATGCAATTTCCAAGAAATGTGACCCAATCCAGAAAGGGAGTGATCCAATCCCGAGCGGTATTTCAGACAGATTTGAGAGCAAGCCATTGCAGATTTATAGAGAGTTTA
Source organism: Pinus albicaulis (assembly GCA_034641835.2). NCBI lineage: Eukaryota > Viridiplantae > Streptophyta > Pinopsida > Pinales > Pinaceae > Pinus > Pinus albicaulis. The sequence continues at coordinate 1,461,260,994 of CM076577.1, read as the reverse complement.
ACAGTTCTTTATCAGCTTGGGAGAATACTATTTCTTTATCAGCTTGGAGAATTCTATTTATCAGCTTCAATATCATTTCTGGGAAAATTTCATTTTGGGAGGGTGAACAGGGAGGATGAGTTGCTTTCACTTTGACAAAGATTCCATATGTGTGCACAGGTTTATCTCTTTTGGATGGAGATTCCATATCTGTGTGTATCAGTATAGTCACAGCCTTATCTCTTTTGGAGGGTCGTGTGTGTCTTATCCGTGCGTTCTCACAGGCCGTGTAACATTTGGTTTTTACTTTTGAATAGTTTTTATTTAAATAAAATATAATAGTTTTAATAGGAAGAATATTTTTTTGAAAAACTGATTCTTTCTTTATAAAGGATAATATTTTTATCTGCACACATTAATGTTTTAGCATAATTATCTTTAAGATCTTTATTCTTAAATGATAATATATATATTTTTTATCTTTTCAATTAATATTTTTATCCGAACCATCTTAAAATTTGGATTTAAATTTGAAATAAATATATTAAACTTATTGTATTAAATACATAATATATTTTTATTCTAATTATTTTAAAAATTGGATTTAAATTTGAAATAATTATATTAAACTTATTCTAAATCGCTAGTTTGGTCATTTTTACAATTATTTATGCTCATTGTTTCTCATCTCATCGATGAATCACACTAGTTGGTTCCAAACGAGTAGACAATGTTTTGTCTCATGGAATTTTAACCTAAAAATTTCTGAAAAATTACTATAACCATATTTTCAATGAATGAAAGACTCGTTTTTCTAAAAAGATTGTATAAGATGTTGTAATATAAATACGTTATATTACAACTAAGATTTAGTTTCATAGTTTTGGTATTGGTAAGGTGGGATTAAAGAAAAGGAAATATAAATATTGTTTTATAGGGAGGAAAAATTTTATCTTTTTTTATGGAGAGATTTTTGCTTTAAAATGTAATTCCTACCTGTCTTAGTTGTGATTCTTGCTATGTAAGGAGTATGTTCTTATTAGGTAGCCCATGACTAGGTCATGTGACACCATTTCAATGGTCCACCACAACCAGTCACCGACCAATCAAAATCGTACAAATTCAACGAATTGGAGGATGCCAAATGTCAACATATGGTTGGCTCGAACCTGTACAGCCACTTTGCATACTCAGCAGTACGGTCAACCCAATCCACTAGCTCAAATTTTAGTTGTTTGGTAAAACAATCAGAACGCGATAACTTGGTCATATAGTGTCGGATTGAGGTGAAATGAATGTTGTTGGATTTAGAACATCGAGCACTTCGATTTGGCATCAGTTTCAAGACTTTCTAGGAACTTTCATTTTTGAGTTAAAAATTAATCCCCTGATCACACCTCCCCACTAGAAACTTTTGGACTCCAAAATTTTACTTCCTTAGTCAATATAAAGAGGCTAGAACTCAAAAACACCCAAAAACTCAATCCAAAATGATTTTATTTTCAGTTGGTAACCTTCAAGCCCCAATCAAGGCACTTCACTTATCATCTTCATTGGTCTGAATATGGGGAAACTAGTTATTTCTATGCTAGCTCCCTCATCAATATTAAAAATGTGTGATAATGATCATCTCATGTTAACCATTTGTGAAGGGGTTAAAGTGTCAAGTTTCATGTATTTTTTATGATCAAATTATGAGTTAATTAGATTTTTAAAGCTCATACAAAAAATGAAATGCAGAAACATAACTCACAACAATCACATAGCAGAATGGATGATAATGGAGTTCACCCCTCTTGGGCTTCATCTTCATAGACCTGCTTTAACTAGCTATGGCCTCTTAGGATTAAGAGTCAAATGCCTAATTAAAAGAACTTGTATTGCTCCAATGGATTTACAAACTATACCATTGGCTTCATAACACTAAAATACCCCAAAAATGACTATTCAATCTCAGAAATTGGTTTCCATCTCCTTTAGGCTTGACCTCCCATCTCGGTGGTCGTGGGCTTGTTTAATCTCCAAAGTAACAAAATCACCTTCATATGTGCTCATACGCCTCTACAAATTGTACCATTGTGTTCAGAGCATCAAATACATCAAAAATTGACTATTCATTCACTCCAGTTGGTTTTCAGCTGATCTGGGCACGGCCTTCCCTCCTGGTGGCTGTAGACTTCAAAATTATTCAAGTGACCAAAAACACCTGTAGATTTGCCCCTTCGCCTCTGTAAGTTGTTCCAATGGATTCAAAGCATGCCAATCATCTAGGAATGACTATTTCTAAGCCCAAATTGGTCAAAAATTGCTCAAGATATGATCCATTAAAGTTTCCCCTAGATTCTGCCTCTAAATCTGGAAAACTACCAGATTACTCCGAAAAATCTAGAAGTGGTGCTAAATTTGGGAAATCCACATAAACTTCCACCAAATTTTAACTGAAGTTAATTAATGACTAACTGTCGATTAACGGATAATAAGTGTGCACTAATCCGCACTTAGTGGGAGCGCTTAAAACTGGGTTACATGGCACGGTCATGTGAGGAGGGCTGGCCTGCTCCATTACTCCGCCATCGGATCCACTACACTTTAAGTCAAATTTGGGCGCAATGGTTTCAATGAATAGGGCCATGGCCCATTGTAAAAGGCAGAGATGGTATGCGGGAGGTCATGGGGTTGAACCTCGATGTTATGTATATTTTATTAATTATTAGTTAGATATAGTTATCTTAGGTTTTATTAAGTGAAAGGGCATGATCAAAGATCATGCCTCTTCACCAAGGGACACCATGAGGCTATATTTAAAGCCTCGGTGATTCCCCATTGTAATCATATCTCATATCTCTCATATTTTATCAATAATAATATATACTTATCAAGTTTACCAGAGTTTTTACACTCCATTGGTATCAAAGTCATCGCTCTTCAGGATCTGTGTGATCACCCAGAATTAAGGAATTACAAGAAAATTCCAAAATTGCAGATTTTTTTTAAAAACCAAGTGCTTGTGGGCAACAACATTTGTTTTTAAAAAAAGAAGGAAGAAATATATATAATATATATATATATATATTAATAAAATAAAGAGAGAAGGAAAGTTAACACAAAGGGGGAAATAAATTAAAAAAAAAGAAAATTAAAAAAAAAAATAAAAAAAATAAAAATATATATATATATATATATATAAGAAAATAGTTCTAAAAGAAAAAATAAAAAGAGATATATATATACATATATATATATATAAAGAAGTACATATACGTACATGTGAAGACAAAGTAAAATTAAAAAGGAAGAGTAATTGCTCGTGGTTTACAAGCTCGTGGTTTTTGGGCCCATGGTAATTGCCCATGGTATTAAAACTCATTTCTCCTTTTCAAAACAACGTGCCTTTTCAAAACAAAGTGACTTTTAAAAACAACGTGACTTTTCAAGGTTAACAATTTTTTTCCCCATAATTATATATATATATATATATATAATTCAAATAATAAAATAATAATAATAATTATTATTATTATTATTATTTAAAAATATATATATAATAATAATAATAATAATAATAGAAATTATTATTATTATTTCAAAAAAAAAAGGGAAAAACTGGCAGAAAAATATTCCCCACCTCATACACGTCAATGTCTTCATCGATGTCAATGGCCGAATTCCAGAAGAAATTGGTGGATCTTGAGAAACAGATCAATAATAATTCATATGACTTTGGAAAAAGATTAGTCGATCTTGAAGGTGCAGTTGCAAGACACTCCAATGACATCAAAAAGGTTCATGATACGACAAATCGAATAGAAAGACAAATGTGGCTAAATCATTACGAGGTCACAGAAAAGCATAGAGAAGCAATGAACAAGATGACAGAACTCTTCAATAAGCTAAATGATAAGATAAATAAGTTAAGTCAGACACAACTTCCAATATTCCCAAATGTCGAACATAATCAACTAAAAAATTCAGCTAATTCAGATCATCATCATGAATATAACATGTTTGAAAAGGAGCAATTAAATGAGGTTGAATTGGAAATCAGCTCACATGAAGGCTATAGTGTTGAACCACCTAGAAGTAGAGACTCTGAGATCAACCATGAAAATTATAGAGCTGAGAAACCAAGAGAAGAAAATGCAACTCAATCCACTAATAAAGTCAGTAATGCAGCAACAGAAGTTATTGAGAACGTTTATATAAATGAAAATCCAATGGCAGAAAAAGAAACAATGTTGGTATTCAACGTGACTGCTATCACAGATGCAACAACATACATAGTCATTGAAAATGAAAGAAACCATGAAAATATAGATGCTTATAAACAACCAAATGTTTCATCCCCGAAATTGAAAGAAAAATGTGAAGAGACAAACACATCCGAAGCAACTGATACAGTGCCAGAAGATATTGAGGCCTTCGGTGACGAAGCAGATAGGGTTGTTAAGAAGGAAGCGTTTGATGATGAGGAGAAGTTGCATCGAACAATAATTGTTGGTAAATTACCTCTAAATCTAGAAAGGAATCAAGAAAAATCACCAGAAGAACAAGGAATAGTTAGGAAACACGAAAAATTCTTCCAAGACCTGCCAATAAAAATACCTCCTAATAAGGAACATGAACATCCAATAGAAGTCAAGAAAGGACCCGACTCTGTCAATATCAAATCTCGTCGCTATCCACATCACCAACAGATTGAGCTCGAGGAGATGCTCCACGATCTTTTTAAAATGTGGGAAGCAAGAGCCCACCGCTCAAGAAACCTAGGCGTTTGTCAACATTGTCCATCATTACATATGCTTTGAGGACAAAGCATCTTTAAGAGAGGGGCAATGTTATGTATATTTTATTAATTATTAGTTAGATATAGTTATCTTAGCTTTTATTAAGTGAAAGGGCATGATCTCTTCACCAAGGGACACCATGAGGCTATATTTAAAGCCTCGGTGATTCCCCATTGTAATCATATCTCATATCTCTCATCTTTTATCAATAATAATATATACTTATCAAGTTTACCAGAGTTTTTACACTCCACTCGACCTTGCCCCTCATTACACGTTTTTGCACCATTTATATTTATGCTCTCCAAACTTTAATACATGGCATATTAAATTGTATGTGTGTGCTAATACACTCGGCCACCATAATTCTAAACCTTTGACCATATTAAAATACATGCCAATCTCCATAGTTAATATAACCATGCAGACTTGCCATTAAGGACTTGGTTTGAAATGAACTTTGGATTGATTGAATGATATATGTGGAATACATATTAATAAGTTTGGATATATATATATATATATATATATATATATATATTATATGGTTTTATCTCTCTCTCTCTCTCTCTCTCTCTCTATATATATATATATATATATATATATATCCAAACTTATTAATATGTATTCCACATATATCATTCAATCATCCAAAGTTTATTTCAAAAACCAAGTCCCTAAAGGAAAGTCCATGCATATATTTTATTAACTATGTGAGTATCACTTGTATTTAACATGGTCAAAGGATGATTATGTGTATCTATATATATATATATATATATATATATATATATTTATATGGTTATATATATATATATATATATATATATATATATATATATATATATATATATATATATATATATATATATATATATATATATATATATATTAATTAAAAAAATAATTCCAACACATACGAATTTATGAACTCAAATTCAACCTTGGAGGACATTGGGTAAATTTCAACTTCGCAAATCAAATTGGTGAATCCAGTTGTGCCACTTGTCACAGTCCCATTGGAAAAAAAATGAAGAAGATTCTTTGCATGTTGATTGGGCTTCCATGTCATCACCTTGTACCTATTCTGCATTTTTTTTTAAATTTGCTCGTTCTGAACGACGATTAGCAGACTATTACTTCTTCATCCGAACTCGGTTTTCGACGAAATGAGTTGCGTTGGATTCCTAGCGACGGGACGTTCATTTTTGTTCTAGTTTGGTGCAGCTCTGAGCACTTTCATTTTTGAGCAAATTTTTACCCCTGATCCAGATTCCGATCACTCCTTCCCACTGACATGCTTTTGGACCCACAAAAGTTGGTTATCTCATGAGAGTTGAATTTCCCAAGTTCTAACATCTTGATTCTACTTGGAAAACTCATCATGACAACCACTTCGATTCACTGACATGCCTTGCCTTGCAAATGGCTTGGCTCTTCAACCAACGTTCTCCTTTTGTTGTTGACCCAATCCAACACCTGTTGGTTTCTTATTGACTTATATAACACTTTGATGTACCAAATCGATTCCTCGGTGCTTGGAAAATTAACTGATTTCCTTCCCACTGAGAATCACGTTCCTCCTTTACACAAACATGCATTCGATGCAAGCTTCTCTTTAGAAACCACTTTTCCAAATTAAGCTCATCTAAGTGAACTACATTAATGAGTTCCAACATCAATAAAATCAAGAAAATAAATGACCATTATTTTACCTCTATGGTTCCAAATTCCACATCTGGAAGAATGCATTCACCATCTCCTTCTCTTCTTGGCGTCAACACATAAAATGGTCTACAATGGATGCAAACATTTTTGACATCTTGTCACAGACACAACACTTCATGCAAGAAACATAACTTGATGACATATCCTCTTTATCCTTCAAATCAACAAAATTCACATCATGTGAACATCGCCATGTACTCTCACATCTTGGTGTCAAAATTCATCGACCAAACACAAGTTGACAAAACATGCCTCTTAAAAAAAACTGACTCTCAATTCAAACATAAGCATGTGAAATAACTTGACGATTCTTTTCCTAAAACAAAAAATAATTTCACATCATGAAACACTTCGTCAATATCTCCTTTTCTCTTTGGAGACAAAATCAACTCTTCCAAGTCGATATAACATGCATGTAACACACAATCGATCAACACAAGTCGACACTCATGCATGTGAAAATGATCAACACTCTCAAGTTGACAACATACATGTTGAACAAATCAATCAACCAACAAAAGTCAATTACTCATGCATGTTCAAGCATAATGAAACAATCAAAATTCCACTGTTCATACACACAAAATCTCATGCATGTATACAATTTTTCAACTCTCTCACAAGTACAATCACAAGTACAAGAATCCCATTCATATGTACATGTACTTAAAGCTTAAATGAACAATTTTTTCTACAATAAAGTGAGTCAACATACTCCACTTTCAATCACCTTCTTGGAATAAACATGCAACATGCATTCAATAGGAAAATAATGCATCAACCATCAAAAGGCATTCAAAGCCTTAATTGGATAAGAATTCTAACCATATCTAACCAAACCATTTCAATGGTGCTTCTTTCAGTTACACATTATCATCATGTGAAGCATCTTGAACCACATCAATTATGGAATCTTCTTTTCCATTCTTGTCATTCTCTTTCTCCATATTCTTCAAATGTCGTGGATGAAATTATGGATACAAATTCCAATACTTGTCTACAATATGACCTTTCTTATGGAAATGAGTGCAAAGCAATTGCATCTTCTTTTCAGCATGGTTTCCATTATCCAATGGACCTTTGGCTTTCTGCGTCCTTTGCTTTGAAATTTTCCTATGTATGGCTATCTTCTTCTAACATATTGAAACATTAGGGTTATTCAAACCACAAAAGGAACATGCAACTTTTCTCCAAATCTTATGTGAGAATTTTCCATGTTTATTATAATCAAAAGCAACTTGATTAAAAGAATATTTATACCTTAAACATTCACCTTTTTCGCCTTCTTGAGGAGGTGAATACTTAGGCCTTTCTCATTAGTTTCATGCTTATGAGCACCTTCTTGCAAAGTGGGTGTAAAAATTTTGCATTCCTCATGAACACAATATTCACAAGCTTGAGGTAATGAACATGAAATGAAAGTCTTTCTTGGAACACCTTCATGTGCCTCTTTAGAAATAGAGCTTTCTCCATCATGTTGTCCATAACCAAGACCCAAATACTTAGGCCTTTCCTCAACAAAAATTGGTTCAACTATGCCTTGTGCATCTTTGCCTAATCCTTTACCTCCATAGCCCATATTCATCAATAATTTGGACCCTATTCCTCTAGCGTGTCTTTCAAAAAAATCAACACATTCATTTTGATAGGAAATTGAAGATAAACTTGAATTACATACCTCTTTTTCAAGCACATGCTTGGCTAAGGCTTCCTTGGGATCATGGAGCTGAGTCTCCATGTCATGCATATTTTCAAGAAGATCTTCCTTCTCCTCCTTTATGGAAATCAACTACTCTTGAAGTTTAATTCTTCATACTTCTCTTGCATCCTATCAATCATGATGTAGAGTTTCCGCAATGTATATTTATCAAAGAGTTTTTCTAAGGAAGATGGATTAGAAACATTGCTTAATGAAGCTTCCATCACACGTGAAATGCATACAAATCTTAAGTTGAGCCTGAGAATTGAATTTCAATCCCGATCTTCTTCTCCACACATAAATTTCAAATCTAATTGTGATACAAGATCACAGCTTAAATTCTCCCGCACAAATTCAAAACTAGATAGGCCAGAAGAAACAGATAACCTGGTTAAAATGAGTTAAATTTTTTCTCTAATACCAACTTGATAGTGAATATGGAAAAATTATTTTACAGTTAGCCTCATAAAGCAAATGTGTGATTAGGATCGTCTCATGTTAATCATTTGTGAAAGGGTTAAAGTGTCAAGTTTCATGTGTTTTTTATGATCAAATTATGAGTTAATTATATTTTTAAAACTCATATACAAAAAATGAAATTCATAAAAATAACTCACAACAATCACATAACATAATGGATGATAATGGAGTTCAACCCTCCTGGGCTACATCTCCATGAAATTGCTTTAACTAGCTAGGCCCTCTTGGGATTAAGAGTCAAATGTATGATTACAAGCACTTGTATTGCTCCAATGGATTTAAAAATTGTACCATGGGCTTCAGAACACTCAAATACCCCAAAAATGACTATTCAATCTCTGAATTTGGTTTCAAGCTCCTCTAGGCTTGACCTCCCATCTTGGTGGTCATGGGCTTGTTTAATGTCCAAAGTAACAAAAGAACCTACAGATGTGCTCCAATTCCTCTCAAAATTGTACCACAGTGTTCATAGCATCAAATACATCAAAAATTGACTATTTATTCACTCCATTTGGACTTCAGCTGATCTGGGCATGGCCTTCCCTCCTGGTGGCCCTAGGCTTCAAAATTATTCAAGTGACCAAAAACACTTGTATATTTACTCCTTTGCCTTTACAAGTTGTTCCGATATATTTAGAGCATGTCAATCTGCTAGGAATGACTATTCCTGAGCCCAAATTGGTCGAAAATTGCTCAAGATATGATCCATTAAATTTTCCCCTAGATTCTGCCTCTAAATCTACAAAACTGCCAGATAACTCTGACAAATCTGGAAGCGGCGCTAAATTTGGGGAATCCACAGAAACTGCTGCCAACTGCTAAGTGAATTTAATTAATGACTAACTACAAATTAACAGATAATAAGTGTGCACTAATCCACACTTAGTGGGAGCGCTTAAAATTGGGTTACATGGAACGGTCATGTGAGGAGGAGGGTTGGCCGGCTCCGTTCCTTCGCCATCGGATCCACTGCACTTTAAGTCAAAGTTGGGCACAATGGTTTTCAATGAATAAGGTTGTGGCCCATTAGTAAAAGGCGGAGATGGTATGGGGGAGGTCATGGGTTCGAACCCTAACCTTGCACCTCATTACACATTTTTGCACCATTTATATTTACACTCTCCAAACTTTAATACATGGCATATTAAATTGTATATGTGCGCTAATACACTCCACCATAATGCTAAACCTTTAACAATATTAAAATACATGCCAATCTCCATATTTAATATAACCCATGGTTTACATATAATATATGCTCTGAATATTAATTCAACCTTTGGAATAATGTGAACGAACCATGCGGACTTTCCATTAAATATGTGCCAACCAACTATGGGATTGGCATAGTTAATATAACCCCTAGTTTTACATATAATATATGCTCTAAATATTAATTCAACCTTCAGAATAATGCGATCGAAGCATGCGGACTTGCCATTAAATACGTGCCAACGAACTATGGGTTAAGGAAATTGGTTTGACATAAACTTTGGATTAATTAAATAATATATGTGGAATATATATTAATAAGTTTGGATTTATATATATATATATATATATATATATATATATATTTTTTATTAATCATATATATCCAACTTTACTAATTAAAAAAATAATTCCAACACATAAAAATTCATGAACCCAAATTCAACCTTGGAGGACATTGGACAAGTTTCACCTTCACAAACCAAATTGGTGAATCCAATTGTGCCACTTGTCACAGTCCCATTGGAAAAAAAGTGAAGAAGATTATCTGCATCCTGACTGGGCTGCCATTTCATCACCCTGTATATGTTCTGCAATACACCATAACTTCTTCATCCAAACTCGGTTTTCGACGAAAAGAGTTGTGTTGGACTCCAGGCGACAGACCGATCGTTTTCCTTTTGGTTTGATGTAGTTCTGAGCACTTTCATTTTTTAGATAATTTTTACCCTGATCCAAATTCTGATCATTCATGAAGACCTGTTGACCTATTAATAATTGAGGCAACATCATTATCCTTGTTGCAGGAACAAAATATTGATGAGTGGAATCTAAACACTCTCTTTACTCTCATCTTTGAACGGCTCAAAAAACACTTCATCTTAAAGTTTAAATTGTTAAAGACAAACTCAAATCTGTCTTGGAAATAAAAAACAACCATAAATTTTCTTTGACATCTTAGGTTAAATTTGTACATGAAAATTACACTCCTGCAAAATGTTTCATTATATGATTAGCCTTGTCTACAAAACATAGCCGTCTTATACAATCTTAACAACAATATTTTATTCACACAAATTTCAAATTGAATACTTGTATCAGTGAACATATGAAAAACTTGTAGACAACTTGAATGCCAATCTTGTACATTCACACAAGTCCTTGAACATGTGGACTATAGCAAGCCAATACATGCATCACTAAAAAACAAATACTTGTTGAACATAGTGACAATAAATTTTCACTTTACAAAAGTACCTAAAGAGGTAATCAACAACAACTAATTACAAAATTTACAAAGAACCTTAACAATAATTCTACCCAAACTTTGCCTCTCCTAGGCCTTTGGGTTCTCTTTTTGCATCATATTTTCCATGAGGGTCGGTTAGGATTGTTGCGAGTCCTCTTTTCCACCTCGTGTTTCCCTTGCATTTGGTTGCACAATCTGTTTTCCTTTCTTTGAAAGAAGCTTTGGATTTAACTTCCAACATCGTTCATTGCCATGCACATGCATCTTACAATGGGAACAAAAAAAATTTCTCTTGTTTGCTGACAAATAATTTCTTTCATGTGAAAGAGAATCATTATGCTTGATGCCTAGAATAGGCTCCATTCTTTTAACCATTATCATATGTTTCTCACACACAGCCATGCAATGGTGAAATGTGTCAAAAAAAGTACAAGGGTATTTATTCCACAAGTAGTCAAAATTACCATGGATTGGAAAACACCCATGAGAGTTATCATTGTATCTAGGGTTGTAGCTTTGACAAATTGGAGTGGATGATGACATGCAAGGCACAATCAAGTATTCATCCCACTTGGGAGATGAATGAAAATTTTCACAAGGTGGTGACATCTCATCCTCGGATGGTTGATGTAGCTCAAGCCATTTAGAGCACTCTCCATACTCCTTTCGACCATATCCTAATCCCACATACTTCGGTCTCTCCTCAACCATGATTGGATTGGTAATACCTCGGCCATTTATGCCAAGGCTTCCACCTTCATAACTCATCGTGGAAATCAAATTCATACCTATGCCTTTGGTATGTTTCTCAAACCCTGCAAAAGATTAGTTATGCACATAAATGGAAGGAATCGTACTTGAAATTCTAATTACCTCCTTAAATTTTCCATTCATCTTCTCAGCTTCTGATGATGATGATGATGGCTAACTTGTAGATAAATCTATCCACCCACTCTTATAAACTAGAATATGGTGTGCTTCTTGAATATTCTTGCAAGATTCACATGCATCATCTTCCACTTAAGGTCCAAAACCACTATTAGAATCGTGACCACATACTGGAAACAATATCACCATAAAACAAAATAGAAACCATTATATATTAAGTAACAAATGAATGACGCAATGGTAATACGTTTGGCTTGGTACTTGGAGGTCGCGAGTTCGACCCCCACCCACTCCACTTGGAATCAACCCAAAATTTTGGTGGCCCTTGGGCTACCACATGGCGGCCCTTGGCTGGGCCACGTGGCAGCCCATAATTGGCCACCCAAACCACCAATCAAAACACGTCATTACAAACCAATAATAAAGTGCCATTTGGCACGATCCCATTCTATGGAGGAAATCCATTTACCAAGTCAGTCTGCACAGTCACCCTATCACGTAGGCATGCCCAGTCAGTTGTACAGACTGTTGAATGGGTTGTCTTGCATTTTGAAAAAAAAAAAATTGCATGTTTGACAAAGTGGAGAGAACGTGTTTCTGGGAGCATACGGTATCGGTTTTCCAAGAAACGAGTTGCATCGGATTCAGAACGATGAGATTTACGTGGTCGTTTAGGTTCCACACCATTTTGATAAATTTCATTTTTTAGCATAATTCTGAGCACCTGATCAAGGGTAGCCGGGGTCGAACCACGACTGACAGGAAACCAAAGGACCAACTTACCAATGATTTCTATTGTGCCAACCAATGTGCTTTATTACCTCTGCCTATAAATTATATTTAAATGACTCCAAACGCAGAGCTCCAGATGGTAGCCAAGGGCAGGGCAGAACCTAATGATGAACCAACAGAACCATGTGGCTAAACAACACTCGAAACCTTGTGCACACATAGTTCGAGGTGAGAGAATATTCCCTAGAATATTCTAGGAAGATTCTCATGAGGGAATATGCGAGGAATATTTAAAATACCCTAGAGACTTAGGGGTCACATTGATAGAAATTGAACAAGTTTACAATCAAATTTCATGAAATTACGAATCCGACTGTGTTGTCTATTTCCTCAGCAAAGTTGTGCATTTTCGGGCCATCCACAAGGGTGGAGGTATAAGGTGTAATTTTTTCTTTGTATGCATTTTGATTTCACTGAGAATTAATGAAAGAGGCCTCCTCACTTTGAGCAAGTCCCCAAGACATAGCCCACATTGGGTGAACTTTGTTATCAAGTTTTGGTGTCTCTTTCTCTTTGTGGTTGCCTTTTATTTCCCTCTTCTATTATGTATATGCACTTGTGGTTACATGCTCTTTTAATTTCACTTATGTATGCATCAATGAAGTGAAAATATATGGATCAGTTAGGAGGTAGATTTTTAGAACCAATTCATGTATAGGTGGAGGACTATTAGAGAATTGTGTTTACATCCCTAGAATAGTAAAAAATAGGGATATTTTTCACTATGAAGAGAGCTACGTGTATGGCTCTCAAAGGGCTAATCCTTGAAGGAAGTAGGGAAACCAAGTGGGCTAGGTTTCTTGACATAGATTAGTGAGTTACAGGAGGTAAAATTCAATGGTAAGAGGGTAGCCTCCAAGCACTAAGTTTGATCATTATTGAATCAACAAGAATGACAATAATGGGCAAGGTGAAGACCATATGAGTTGGCATCCTTTATGGACTAAAGAGAAACTAGAGTGAAAATTGTTCTTCAACCTAAGATCAGTGACCTAAATGAGTTACATACATTGATAGAGGCATATTGAGGTGCTTCATTTTGGGAGGCAAGAGGACCCGCTAGATGTCTTCAGGGCACGTGGAATGAAACGATTGTGTGTGGACACCATCAACAAGTAGGTCAAGAGGGTATATTGGTGTTCAAAGTGACTAACACAAAGCCCTATTTGTGTCCTTGTATTAGGGATATATGTAAGGGCCATGATCCCTAGTATGGGAGCCCTAATATTGTTGTATTGTAGTTTGTAATATAACATGTAGTGGCCTGTTTAAAAAGCTAAAAATTGTTTTGTGCACTAGTTGATTCACTGATGTGTGTAGATTCTATTGTGAAAAGTAGTATTGTCGTGGAATTTGAGTGTGCTTTTTCATAGACTTTAAGATCCAAACTATATTCTCATGTGCTATGGAAAATCAATAGATAAATTTCTTGGCATATCAAGAAACAACCTATGATGTTTTGTCGTCTACTTAAGCTGAGTACGATGAAGTAACTAGTGAAACCTTTGAAATTTTATGGTGTTGAATTTTCCATGGCACTAGAGAATCGAGGTTAGGGCCTTACAATATTTGACACAAAAAAATCAAATTCCACAACAAGACTAATTTTCACAAAGGAATAAACCCCAAAATAAATCAACATGTGTACAATAGACAACTTTTTACAATTTTCAACCCACCTTCATTATATTGATCAATATTTAATACAACTATCAAGGGATCTCATATCAGGGATAATATCCCTCATACAATCAATGATACAAGAAATACAACTAGGGTTTGGTGGTAGTCCTTTGACAACCAATCTGCCCTGAACAAGATACAATTGACCTACTCGTTAATATAGCCAACCTCAGCTCCTTTTGGTCCACGTACCTTGAACACAATTGTCGACCCTTTCGCTTCCAATTTATAGCTCCACCAATCAGCCTCTATCAATGATCACATGTCCTTCAGGTTACTAAACATGTTTCCAAATACTTCTGCCCTATAGCTTCTCCTTAGTCCATCAATTCATCAACACATAGGGCCTTCTTGTAGCTATTTACAACTATGTTTGTGAAAAACTCCTTAGCTACCCACTTCTTCCTTCCTCAACTACTATATGAAGACACGTCAAAGGCTTCGGGGCTACCCTTCTTATTTTGGATAATTTCCTTCTTCACACAATAAGCTAGGGCGTATTCATAAGCCTTCTTGGCTGCCCACATTCCTTCAAGGCCATAACCCTTTAGGATCCTCTTCTTCTACCCTTCTAAAACCTACTATTTTTCCTTCAAGAGGCTATACTTAGGGGTAATTTGACACCTACTATATTCCTCCCTTTATGTCCTTAAGATTCCAAACAATATTGTCTAAAATGGACTATCACCCTCTTAAATTCATCAACTCAAAATAGAATACGTAGGTCTGGAAGAATCCTTCTTCTTCTTGTCTGAAAAAACTTGGCTTGTGTCCTCTTCTTCTGAATCTTCAACCCTCGGGTTAGGAAATCATATGGCTGATATAGGACTTCCCTTTTCCTAGGCCAAACACCATTCAAACCTATGGTAGTTCCTTCTCCTTAGACCTCTTATCCCTGCGATGTACCTTGTGTAATTGCGACCTAGATTCACTGCCTTCAAGGCATATCACCCCTCTCAAGCTTGGGCACCTATCCACTTGTAATGTACACATTCTCAGCCCTATAAAATAGAGAAATACTATAGAACCTATGCACAAATGTGCCCTTTCTCCTCCAGTTCCAGCTCTCACCAACTTAGTCTAACTGTCATAAGGAAGAGCGAACCAAATCAGACTTTCTCCTCCACTTCGTTAGGCCTTCTTATGGTTGTGGTTACCTCAGACCATATGCCACTTATCTATTATGAATTAGCTCTTGGTGATGTGATAAATGAGGCTCCCTCCTCCCTTATTTATATGTCTATCTAGGCTAATGCCGCTATCCCTTCCAAGGGGGTCTCTTCAAGTCAAGGATGACTTGATCTCTAGGATAATTAGCCCATACAAAACATATAAATATTTTTTTCTTGCAATCTACAAGGCCTCTCGTATTGTTCTTGGTAGCCCCTTGCAC
This sequence comes from Pinus albicaulis, assembly GCA_034641835.2. Taxonomy (NCBI): domain Eukaryota; kingdom Viridiplantae; phylum Streptophyta; class Pinopsida; order Pinales; family Pinaceae; genus Pinus; species Pinus albicaulis. The sequence continues at coordinate 1,461,245,107 of CM076577.1, read as the reverse complement.
CATTAAGGGTTCTCCATAATCTCCAAGTGCGAACTCATCAAACCCATGCTTAATTTCACACCCACAAGCTTGGGTGCAAAACCCACCTCTTGGGTACTTCGCCTCACAAATGACTCTTGTTTTTCCAATTCCTCCATAACCTTGTACCCTAGGGTTTGGATTTCCTCCCAAGATATCAATCTAAACATATGGTTGTAAATAATATTTTTTGATTGCAGATAAACCAACACTATTGAACAATATGTTGTTGCAACAAGTTGTCAAGCATCCATATCCAACAACATAACCTTGAGAAAAAAAACATCATTTTGTAACATTTCAAATATTCTCCCCAAATCTCTGTATACTACATAATACTCTCTAAGGAGGCCTTCTTAGATTTGAATTTTTCTTAGAAGCTTTCATATAGGCCAACTTGGACTATAAGAAATATTTATCATGTATATCCTTATTGGGTCCAATGCAATATTGTTGGGAGATAGGTTCCCTTTGTCAGATGAATTTTAGATAGCTCAACTTGGTACCTTAGCTTCACTACCCCCATATGAATATATTCATTAAAGGTTTTGGATTGAAACTTTTGTCCCACTGACTATAATTGCTCCTAGACGACCCTGTCCCACCTTCTCTTAAACAAAGTCCCTTTAAGTTTGGAGATGTGCTCTAAGAAGACTAGAATTGCATAGGTAAGTAGGAAACTCGACATAGATTTGACAACTAACAGAAAAACATAATAAGATTGTTAGTGAACCAAAAAAAACACAATAATAATGTTAGTGTAGGTCAAAGCTAATAGTTGAGAATTTAATCACATATATGTTGACTATAGAAATAAAACTAAAATAAACATTTTGTTAGATTATGGGTGCAATGACAATGACACTTGTGAGGTTACCAAACCTCCATCTAAGTCTTTACCATAGATACTAGAAGAATTTGGTCCACAGACTAATCTAGCATGTTATTAAAAATAAAGGGACATTTCATGTGGTAAAAAATGATTGCTTGTAATAAAAATTTTGTACAAACTTTCAAAGCCATTTGAATTGCACCATCCTCATGGTTACCTAACTAAAGTAAATTTTTTATACTTGAATTAAACCGTAATAAGTTCTTATAGATGAAAAAATTAAATTAAAATTTCAATCTGCAAAACTCTATCATTAATCAAATAGATTACACACATTTATACATTGATTAGTCTCAAGATAGGAAATCTATCTTGGACGTACAATAAGTTGGTTGAGGGAGTATCTCAACCTCACACCAAACAAGGAAACTAGTTTTAGCTAACTCCTATTAAATATGAACAGACTCTATACATAGAGAGTCACAACTGGACAAGTAGGAATTACACATTCTAACACACCCCCTTAATGAATACTTGTCTCAATATCACTTCGCAAAATCTAGTTGTGGTCAAACATAACAAAGGATATGTCGACGTCCATATAAAGGAGCAACCATCCACCAGAATGCATGGGTACCAACTGCTGCAACCGCTGGTCTCGTAGGATGTCCTTCGTATACATGGTTCTGTCAACCATTATCACTACATACATGTACCTGTATCTACAGATCCCCCTCCAACGTGGGTTTTATCGGATGACCCGTAACCATGCTCTTCCTTCATCGGGGTTTTATCGGATAACCCGTAACCATGATAACCATGCTCTTTCCTTCAAAACTAGCAAACACTAGCACAGACTGCTTTCCAGTCTGCTTCACTTTATACGTGGTTTCTAGCTGACCACAAACTGACACTGCAAAATGGTTTTTGGCTGACCATGAACCTGTAGTTACAAAGTGGTTTTGAGATTACCACGAACTTTTACGGGGATACACATGCCTTTACAAGGCTTACATACTCCAACTCTTGGAGTTATCAGGTACAAAATTTCCAAAGACCACTATAAAAAACATCCTAGACTTGCTTACAATTTAAAATGTGTGACTCATAATACAACATGTTATGTCTATTCGAAGAAACTCATAAAAAACTCACACAAAACAAACTTTCCCTTTTGTTGTCCATTATCCTTTAAATGTGTCTTTTTCTTTACTCCATCTTTGAAATTGTATTCCACTGCTTCAATCAATTTCTTCTCAAAGCATATCCAAGATTGGCACCTTCATCTTGAATCTTTCCATATTCAATTTGCTATTATTAGAGTGATCAGTTCTAACAAATAGCATTTTCATGCTAAGTTGATCAGGTTCAACATACTTAAAAAATAAAATAAAAATAATTCAAGAAAAACAATTCAATTCACCAAGCATTATGGAAGTAGAAGCGGTGAATCTATCTTGCAACATATCTAGTGATGAGCCCATGCTTTGAATCATAACACCACACGTGGCCTCTTGGACTAATCTCTCTCCGCAGCGCCATCTTTGGCAAAAGAACACTCGCCTCAGAGCAAACACTGATTTGGACACCGCCTCCACAGCCTGACCTAGCAGCTGCCACTGATCGGCCACGCAAATGATTGACGGCCATTTATCTCCACTGAGCCAGCAATCTCCAGCAAATTGACGTAACAAGCTCAATTGTCTTTATAGCTATTGTCCTATCTTCATCTTGGCTAGTATCTTTTGCAAGCCAAAAATGTATATCATAGTGATAAGCCCAAATTTTTTTTTCAGTTGTCTACAGAAATATATAAGAATTTTACCATAATCAGATTTTGGTATAGGAACTGGGCGGAAATATTCGATATGCCAGATATCTGTGCCTGCCTTCTCACCAAAAATCTAATTATACCTTAGTAAATGACAAAAGAAATATGTTGGATTGACATTTTTCATTGAGATAGCCATGGCAGCTCACCGAAGCAACTTAAAACCGGCTTTGTTTGAAAACAAATACAGGGCCAAACAAAAACCAATACCTTGTGTACATATCATTACATAGTAAGGTAGCTTCGAATACGAATGAGACCACGACTTGCGCTGCCAATGACTTCTTCTCTCTTTTCACAACTTGAACTTAGATCAACACTTCGTCGGCGCCACCACTTGGCACCACGCTTGTTAGAACAAGGCGCTGTCTATCCCCTTCGTTGCCGTTTTGGAAGAAGTTTTTGGTGCGGATGTGATAGTATGAGCACATCGATTACCACTAAGAAGTGTGCTCTCGCTTTTTCTGCAACAGCTACCAGCATTCTTGCACATTTCTCCGGTTTTTATATTGAGCATAATATCGCATTTATTGCGCCAGACCAGGGCAGGAGTATTGTGTTTTTTTTTCATAGCAAATTTTTCAATCAAACTCTGAAAGAGTTATCCACTGGCATTTTAAAAGCGCAGGGGCATATTCCATTGTTATTATAATCACATATTATGCTCAACGTGCTACGGTTTTTTGTTTTGGGTTGACATCGCCCATTAAACAGCCCAACAACTTTCGCTTTTCTCCAAGTGAAAGTTAAAAATTCTTGTGTTGTCTATCATTTATTTTTTCTCAGAGGTTGCTGTTGACCATAATGGCTAATCCTCTTGCTGATTCATATTTAAATGAATCCACTAAGCTTGATGGTGAAAATGATGTAATTTGGAAATTTAAGCTGATCACAATTCTGGAGGCATACAATCACTGGACAATTGTTAAAGGTGATTTAGCCCAAGCTCATGACCTCCACGCTACCTGGCAAGAATGCATAAGCTTTGAAATGAAAGCAAAAGTGCTGCTACGCATGTCCGTGAAGGACAATATTATTCCTCACATTCGGGACTGTCAATCTTCAAAGGCGACATGGGACACTCTCAAAGGTTTGTATGAAACTACTAATGCAAACCGTATTTTATTTTTAAAAACAAAGCTGCTATCTATCAAAATGGAAGCCAATGAAAGCATTAGCAACTTTGTTTCCGGAATTAAAGACTTGAGTTTAGATCAACACTTCGTCGGCGCCACCACTCTCTTCCATTCCTTCTAAATATATTCATGCTCCCAATTCCAGGGCCATCATTCGCACCTGCGTTACACTCTTGGTATGCGGCAGCATGGACACCTAGAGCGGTCATACTGGAGGGATCCAAATTGTTAGCCCACGTAGCAACCCATTCCACTACCTTTGTGGTGCTACAAACCACGCTCAGATGGTCCTTAATCGTCCACCATGCAGCGTCCTTCTAGATCAGCTCCACCACAGATTCATTAGTGAGCATATCCTCTTGTAGAATGCATATAGAACACTCGTCCAGCACGTCGATTAATTCATGAACACCTGCATTTGTGAACTCTTTTCTAGAGCACACTACTTACAACAAACGGATCCAAGCTACCTATGAATTTCGGATTTCAACAGAGGTGCGCATATAGATGAACAGACCAAAAACACTAAAAACAATACAAATACACTCACCAATATTCCTCAGCCCAGGAGGGGCGAAGGCCAGGCACAAACTAGCTCCAATACCAAATTAAAACTTTAATATGCAAACTATATTATTAATTAAATAGATTACACACATTTATACATGAATTAGTCTCAAGATAGGAAATCTATCTTGGACGTACAATAAGTTGGTTGAGGGAATATCTCAACCTCACACCAAATAAGGAAACTAGTTTTAGCTAACTCCTATTGAATAGGAACAGACTCTATACATAGAGAGTCACAACTGGACAAGTAGGAATTACTCATTCTAATAGAAAATAGAGTCATTATTATGATAGTAGTTAAAACAACAAACTTATGTGAATTCATTATTTTATTAGTTAAAATTGAATTCTAATTTGGGTAGAGATAATAATAATCATTTCTCCCAACAACTCAAAATAAACTTCAAGATAAACTGACAGCTAATTTAAATTATACAAATCAAAATTATTAATAACAAATTTTTTTTTTTTAAACTTAAAAATAACCCAAAAACACTAAGCTGGTGATTCAAATTACAAGACTTTGAAAACTGCATTTTACAGTATTCCACAGTGAGGATGGAACTACTGTAATCTTCGAAGTACAACTCGGGAAGAAAATGGTTGTCAGGCCTAGTATTAGTTTAGGCGTTACTACCTCTGGATCTCATTCAATTTCAAATTTATTAAACATTCATCTGAGAAATTTATATATTTTAAACAGAGACAGATTTATGTATATGGTCTTTTAACATTCAAATGACTGGTTATGCACCGTCTTTAATTTTTTGCACACAATAAAACAGTATGGATTTTTCAAATAAGAAGATTACACACCCTTTCTCTTTCTCTTTTTTTTTTCAATATGGAAGATAAGAACAACAATAGCAAATGCTTCAAAATCAGATTGGCTCTGGCCATTGACCAGAGACTTATGGAGAAGGATTTATGTACCAGGAGGCTTTAAGCCCAGAAGCAGATTTTTTGTACCACAGATTTTTGGAAAAGAGATTTTGCTGGGGCTTCAAGTAGTAATGGGATTGGGCAAAGAATCTACAATGGGTTATTTCACAGAGATTTATGTTCAAGTCTCTGCCTTTACAGTCTTCTTCTGTCAATTCTTCTGTTTCTTATGAGCAAAACCAGTTGGTTGATTTCAGAGATGGTTTTCTTTAAAAGTCAAGGGGGAGAACCCAGCAGGACTGTGGATAGCCAATGAAAAATCATGGTGGCCGAGAATCCGATAGAAATTCAAACTAAGAGTTGTGTGGAGTTGTGTGGATGAGCAATGCCTGCCATTACCCTCCCTGCTATTGAAAGGGAAAGCTCTCCACACTTTGCACCCACAGACTTGGCCATTTTCTCATCTATGGACTGTTGGATTTCCATTATTATATGGAAAAGCATGATTAGCAAACTACTGTAATCACTGGCCTTCCATCAAATCCACCATTGTTATTGTGGAGATCTCTGCAACACCTCTCATTAATTATTCTCTATGATACCTCCAACTCACAATACTTTGGAGTTGAAGGGGTTCGTTAGCCGCAGTAGACCTACCTCCTCCACCAAATTGAAACTGTTTCCCCAGGGAAGCCAAGCTTCTTTCTCTGCAGTCTCTCGTTCAACCATATTTTTACAGCCCCTTGAAAGACCTGAGGGTCTAACATTTCAATCCATCTATTAATAGTTCGTGCCTGATCGATTTGAGAAGTGGGAATTCCTTTATCGATGTTGAATTCCTTGCAGTATGGATGAATCTTCAAAAATTCATTACCAATCCTTTGAGAGATCGCAACTCTTTCTTGCATCAAAGACCATTGTTGCTGTGGGGAAGAATTAGATGGATTCCCTTCTGGATGCCCACACCCATGAATCCAAGAGGGAAACCACCGCCAGCCGTTCTATGTTTTCTCAGTAACAATCTTCCTCTACAGACATGCAATTTCCAAGAAATGTGACCCAATCCAGAAAGGGAGTGATCCAATCCCGAGCGGTATTTCAGACAGATTTGAGAGCAAGCCATTGCAGATTTATAGAGAGTTTAACAGTTCTTTATCAGCTTGGGAGAATACTATTTCTTTATCAGCTTGGAGAATTCTATTTATCAGCTTCAATATCATTTCTGGGAAAATTTCATTTTGGGAGGGTGAACAGGGAGGATGAGTTGCTTTCACTTTGACAAAGATTCCATATGTGTGCACAGGTTTATCTCTTTTGGATGGAGATTCCATATCTGTGTGTATCAGTATAGTCACAGCCTTATCTCTTTTGGAGGGTCGTGTGTGTCTTATCCGTGCGTTCTCACAGGCCGTGTAACATTTGGTTTTTACTTTTGAATAGTTTTTATTTAAATAAAATATAATAGTTTTAATAGGAAGAATATTTTTTTGAAAAACTGATTCTTTCTTTATAAAGGATAATATTTTTATCTGCACACATTAATGTTTTAGCATAATTATCTTTAAGATCTTTATTCTTAAATGATAATATATATATTTTTTATCTTTTCAATTAATATTTTTATCCGAACCATCTTAAAATTTGGATTTAAATTTGAAATAAATATATTAAACTTATTGTATTAAATACATAATATATTTTTATTCTAATTATTTTAAAAATTGGATTTAAATTTGAAATAATTATATTAAACTTATTCTAAATCGCTAGTTTGGTCATTTTTACAATTATTTATGCTCATTGTTTCTCATCTCATCGATGAATCACACTAGTTGGTTCCAAACGAGTAGACAATGTTTTGTCTCATGGAATTTTAACCTAAAAATTTCTGAAAAATTACTATAACCATATTTTCAATGAATGAAAGACTCGTTTTTCTAAAAAGATTGTATAAGATGTTGTAATATAAATACGTTATATTACAACTAAGATTTAGTTTCATAGTTTTGGTATTGGTAAGGTGGGATTAAAGAAAAGGAAATATAAATATTGTTTTATAGGGAGGAAAAATTTTATCTTTTTTTATGGAGAGATTTTTGCTTTAAAATGTAATTCCTACCTGTCTTAGTTGTGATTCTTGCTATGTAAGGAGTATGTTCTTATTAGGTAGCCCATGACTAGGTCATGTGACACCATTTCAATGGTCCACCACAACCAGTCACCGACCAATCAAAATCGTACAAATTCAACGAATTGGAGGATGCCAAATGTCAACATATGGTTGGCTCGAACCTGTACAGCCACTTTGCATACTCAGCAGTACGGTCAACCCAATCCACTAGCTCAAATTTTAGTTGTTTGGTAAAACAATCAGAACGCGATAACTTGGTCATATAGTGTCGGATTGAGGTGAAATGAATGTTGTTGGATTTAGAACATCGAGCACTTCGATTTGGCATCAGTTTCAAGACTTTCTAGGAACTTTCATTTTTGAGTTAAAAATTAATCCCCTGATCACACCTCCCCACTAGAAACTTTTGGACTCCAAAATTTTACTTCCTTAGTCAATATAAAGAGGCTAGAACTCAAAAACACCCAAAAACTCAATCCAAAATGATTTTATTTTCAGTTGGTAACCTTCAAGCCCCAATCAAGGCACTTCACTTATCATCTTCATTGGTCTGAATATGGGGAAACTAGTTATTTCTATGCTAGCTCCCTCATCAATATTAAAAATGTGTGATAATGATCATCTCATGTTAACCATTTGTGAAGGGGTTAAAGTGTCAAGTTTCATGTATTTTTTATGATCAAATTATGAGTTAATTAGATTTTTAAAGCTCATACAAAAAATGAAATGCAGAAACATAACTCACAACAATCACATAGCAGAATGGATGATAATGGAGTTCACCCCTCTTGGGCTTCATCTTCATAGACCTGCTTTAACTAGCTATGGCCTCTTAGGATTAAGAGTCAAATGCCTAATTAAAAGAACTTGTATTGCTCCAATGGATTTACAAACTATACCATTGGCTTCATAACACTAAAATACCCCAAAAATGACTATTCAATCTCAGAAATTGGTTTCCATCTCCTTTAGGCTTGACCTCCCATCTCGGTGGTCGTGGGCTTGTTTAATCTCCAAAGTAACAAAATCACCTTCATATGTGCTCATACGCCTCTACAAATTGTACCATTGTGTTCAGAGCATCAAATACATCAAAAATTGACTATTCATTCACTCCAGTTGGTTTTCAGCTGATCTGGGCACGGCCTTCCCTCCTGGTGGCTGTAGACTTCAAAATTATTCAAGTGACCAAAAACACCTGTAGATTTGCCCCTTCGCCTCTGTAAGTTGTTCCAATGGATTCAAAGCATGCCAATCATCTAGGAATGACTATTTCTAAGCCCAAATTGGTCAAAAATTGCTCAAGATATGATCCATTAAAGTTTCCCCTAGATTCTGCCTCTAAATCTGGAAAACTACCAGATTACTCCGAAAAATCTAGAAGTGGTGCTAAATTTGGGAAATCCACATAAACTTCCACCAAATTTTAACTGAAGTTAATTAATGACTAACTGTCGATTAACGGATAATAAGTGTGCACTAATCCGCACTTAGTGGGAGCGCTTAAAACTGGGTTACATGGCACGGTCATGTGAGGAGGGCTGGCCTGCTCCATTACTCCGCCATCGGATCCACTACACTTTAAGTCAAATTTGGGCGCAATGGTTTCAATGAATAGGGCCATGGCCCATTGTAAAAGGCAGAGATGGTATGCGGGAGGTCATGGGGTTGAGTATATTTGCTCCTCTGCCTATGAAAGTTGTTCCAATGGATTCAAAGCATGCCAATCATCTAGGAATGATTATTTCTAAGCCCAAATTGGTCAAAAATTGCTCAAGATATGATCCATTAAAGTTTCCCCTAGATTCTGTCTCTAAATCTGGAAAACTGCCAAATAACTCCGACAAATCTAGAAGTGGCGCTAAATCTGGGAAATCCACCGAAACTTCCGCCAAATTTTAACTGAATTTAATTAATGACTAACTGCAGATTAACAGATAATAAGTGCGCACTAATCCACACTTAGTGGGAGCGCTTAAAACTGGGTTACATGGCACAGTCATGTGAGGAGGGTTGGCCTAATCCATTCCTACACCATCGGATCCACTGCACTTTAAGTCAAATTTGGGTGCAATGGTTTCAATGAATAGGGCCATGGCCCATTGTAAAAGACAGAGATGGTATGCGGGAGGTCATGGGGTTGAAACTCGACCTCGCCCCTCATTACACGTTTTTGCACCATTTATATTTATGCTCTCCAAACTTTAATACATGGCATATTAAATTGTATGTGTGTGCTAATACACTCGGCCACCATAATGCTAAACCTTTTACCATATTAAAATACATGCCAATATCCATAGTTAATATAACCATGCAGACTTGCCATTAAGGGCTTGGTTTGAAATGAACTTTGGATTAATTAAATGATATATGTGGAATACATATTAATAAGTTTGGATATATATATATATATATATATATATATATATATATATATATATATATATATATATATATATATATATATATATATATATAACTTTATTAATTAAAAAAATAATTCCAATACATACAAATTCATGAACCCAAATTCAACCTTGGAGGACATGGGGCAAATTTCAACTTCGCAAATCAAATTGGTAAATCCAATTGTGTCACTTGTCACAGTCCCATTGGAAAAAACTGAAGAAGATTCTTTGCATGCTGATTGCGCTTCCATGTCATCACCCTATACATGTTCTGCATTTTTTATTTTTTTTAATTTGCCCATTTTGAACAATGATTAGCAGACAATTAATTAATCCGAACTCGATTTTCGACGAAATGAGTTGCATTGGATTCCTAGCGACGGGACGGTCATTCTTGTTCTGGTTTGGTATAGTTCTGAGCACTTTCATTTTTGAGCAAATTTTTACCCCTAATCTAGATTCTGATCACTCCTTCCCACTGACATGATTTTGGACCCACAAAAGTTGGTTATCTCATGAGAGTTGAATTTCCCAAGTTCTAACATCTTGATTCTACTTGGAAAAATTGACATGCCTTGCCTTGCAAATGGATTGGTTCTTCAACCAATTTTCTCCTTTTGTTGTTGACCCAATCCAACACCTGTTGTTTGCTTACTGACTTATATAACACTTTTTTGTACCAAATCGATTCCTCGGTGCTTGGAAAATTAACTGATTTCCTTCCCACTAAGAATCATGTTCCTCCTTTGCACAAACATGCATTCGATGTAAGCTTCTCTTTAGAAACCACTTTTCCAAATTAAGCTCTTCTGAGTGAACTACATCAATGAGTTCCAACCTCAATAAAATCAAGAAAAGAGATGACCATTATTTTACCTCTATGGTTCCAAATTCCACATCTGGAAGAATGCATTCACCATCTCCTTCTCTTCTTGGCGTCAACACATAAAATGGTCTACAATGGATGCAAACGTTTTTGACATCTTGTCACAAACACAGCACTTCATGCAAGAAACATAACTTGACGACATATCCTCTTTCTCCTTCAAATCAACAAAATTCACATCATGTGAACATCGCCATGTACTCTCACATCTTGGTGTCAAAATCCATCAACCAAACACAAGTTGAAAAAACATGCCTCTTAAAAAAAACAGACTCTCAAGTCAAGCATAAGCATGTGAAATAACTTGACGATTCTTTTCCCAAAACAAAAAATAATTTCACATCATGAAATACTTCGTCAATATCTCCTTTTCTCTTTGGAGACAAAATAAAATCTTCCAAGTCGATATAACATGCATGTAACACACAATCGATCAACACAAGTTGACACTCATGCATGTGCAAATGATCAACACTCTCAAGTTGACAACATACATGTTGAACAAATCAATCAACCAACACAAGTCAATTACTCATGCATGTTCTAGCATAATGAAACCATAAAAATTCCACTGTTCATACACACAAGCTCTCATGCATGTATACAATTCTTCAACTCTCTCACAAGTACAATCACAAGTACAAGAATCCCATTCATATGTACATGTACTTAAAGCTTAAATGAACAATTTTTTCTGCAATAAAGTGAGTCAACATACTCCACTTTCAATCACCTTCTTGGCATAAACATGCAACATGCAGTCAATAGGCAAAGAATACATCAACCATCAAAATACATTCATCTCTAACCAAACCATTTCAATGGCGCTTCTTTCAGCTACACATTATCATCATGTGAAGTATCTTGAACCACATCAATTATGGAATATTCTTTTCCATTCTTGTCATTCTCTTTCTCCATCTTATTCAAATGTCGTGGATGACTTGATGGATACAAATTCCAACACTTTTCTACAAGATGACCTTGCTTATGGAAATGAGTGCAACGCAATTGCATCTTCTTTTCAGCATTGTTTCCATTATCCAATGGACCTTTGGCTTTCTGCGTCCTTTTCTTTGAAATTTTCCTGTGTATGGCTATCTTCTTCTAACATCTTGAAACATTAGGGTTATTCAAACCATAAAAGGAACATGCAAATTTTCTCCAAATCTTATGTGAGAATTTTCCATGTTTGTCATAATCAAAAGCAACTTGATTAAAAGAAGATTTATACCTTGAACATTCACCTTTTTCGCCTTCTTGAGGAGGTGAATTTGATGATGTAGTGGCTCTCTTCAGAATACCAACAATGCATTCAATGACTGTAGAGCTTTCAACATCCTATTCTTCGTCATTCTCATTAGTTGCATGCTTATGAGCACCTTCTTGAAAAGTGGGTGTAAAACTTTTGCATTCATCGTGAACACAATCTTCACAAGCTTGAGGTAATGAACATGAAATGAAATTCCTTCTTGAAACACCTTCATGTGCCTCTTTGGCTTTAGAGCTTTCTCCATCATGTTGTCCATAACCAAGACCCAAATACTTAGGCCTTTCCTCAAGAACAATTGGTTCAACTATGCCTTGTGCATCTTTGCCCAATCCTTTACCTTCATAGCCCATATTCATCAATAATTTGGACCCTATTCCTCTAGCGCGTCTTTCAAAAGAATCTACAAATTCATTTTGAGAGGAAATTGAAGATAAACTTGTTTTCCATACCTCTTTTTCAAGCACATGCTTGGCTAAGGCTTCCTTGGGATCATGGAGCTGAGTCTCCATCTCATGCATCTTTTCAAGAAGATCTTGCTTCTCCTCCTTCATGGAAATCAACTACTCTTGAAGTTTAATGCTCTCCCTCTTATCTTCATACTTCTCTTACATCATATCAATCATGATGTAAAGCTTCTGCAACAACTCTTTAACAAAGAGTTTTTCTAAGGAATATGGATTAGAAACATTGCTTAATGAAGCTTCCATCACACCTGAAATGCATACAAATCTTCTTTGTTGTGATTTGAGAATTGAATTCTCAATATTGATCTTCTTCTTCACACATAAACTTTCAAATTCACCGTATACAAGTTCACAGTTAAATTCTCCTTGCCCAAATTCAAAAACCAATAGCTGTAGAAGAAATAGTTAACCTTGGCTAAAATGAGCTAATTTTTTTCTCTGATACCAACTTGATCTAAATATGAAAAAAATAGTTATTTCTATGCTAGCTCCGTCATAAGTATTAAAAATGTGTGATTAGGATCATCTCATGTTAATCGTTTGTGAAGGGGTTAAAGTGTCAAGTTTCATGTGTTTTTATGATCAAATTATGAGTTAATTAGATTTTTAAAACTCATATACCAAAAATGAAATTAAAAAAAAAAACTCACAGCAATCACATAACACAATGGATGATAAGTGTGCACTAATCCACACTTAGTGGGAGCACTTAAAACTGGGTTACATGGAACGGTCATGTGAGGAGGAGGGTTGGCCCGCTCCGTTCCTTTGCCATCGGATCCGCTGCACTTTAAGTCAAAGTTGGGCGCAATGGTTTTCAACGAATAAGGTCGTGGCCCATTAGTAAAAAGTGGAGATGGTATGGGGGAGGTCATGGGTTCAAACCCCAACCTTGCACCTCATTACACATTTTTGCACCATTTATATTTATGCTCTCCAAACTTTAATACATGGCATATTAAATTGTATATGTGCGCTAATACACTCCACCATAATGCTAAACCTTTAACAATATTAAAATACATGCCAATATCCATATTTAATATAACCCATGGTTTTACATATAATATAAGCTCTGAATATTAATTCAACCTTCGGAATAATGCGAACGAACCATGTGGACTTGCCATTAAATATGTGCCAACGAACTATGGGATTGGAATAGTTAATATAACTCATGGTTTTACATATAATATATGCTCTAAATATTAATTCAACCTTCAGAATAATGTGATTGAACCATGCAAAATTTCCATTAAATATCTGCCAATGAACTATGGGTTAAGGAATTTGGTTTGAAATAAACTTTGGATTAATTAAATGATATATGTGGAATATATATTAATAAGTTTGGATATATATATATATATATATATATTATGATTTTTATTAATCATATATATCCAACTTTACTAATTAAAAAAATAATTCCAACAAATAAAAATTCATGAACCCAAATTCAACCTTGGAGGACATTGGACAAGTTTCACCTTCACAAACCAAACTTGTGAATCCAATTGTGCCACTTGTCACAGTCCCATTGGACAAAAACTGAAGAAGATTATTTGCATCCTAACTAGGCTGCCATTTCATCACCTTGTACATGTTCTGCAATAGACCATAACTTCTTCATCCAAACTCGGTTTTCGACGATAAGAGTTGTGTTGGACTCCAGGTGACAGACCAATCGTTTTCCTTATGGTTTGGTGTAGTTCTAAGCACTTTCATTTTTGAGATAATTTTTACCCTGATCCAGATTCTGATCATTCATGAAGACCTATTGACCTATTAATAATTGAGCCAACATTATTATCCTTGTTGTAGGAACAAAATATTGATGAGTGGAATCTAAACACTCTTTACTCTCATCTTTGAACGGCTCAAAAAACACTTCATCTTAAAGTTTAAACTGTTAAAGACAAAATCAAATCTTTCTTGGAAATCAGAAACAACCATAAATTTTCTTTAACATCTTCAAGTTAAATTTGTACATGAAAATTACACTCCTGCATATGTTTCATTATATGATTGGCCTTTTCTACAAAACATAGTCGTCTTATACAATCTTACCAACAATATTTTATTCACACAAGTTTCAAATCGAATACTTGTATCGGTGAACATATGACAAACTTGTAGACAACTTGAATGCCAATCTTGTACATTCACACAAGTCCTTGAACATGTGGACTATAGCAAGCCAATACATGCATCACTAAAAAACAAATACTTGTTGAACATAATGACAATAAATTTTCACTTTACAAAAGTACCTAAAGAGGTAATCAACAACAACTTATTACAAAATTTACAAAGCAACTTAACAATAAGTCTACCCAAACTTTGCCTCTCCTATGCCTTTGGGTTCTCTTTTTGCATCATATCTTCCATTAAGGTCGGTTAGGATTGTTGCGAGTCCTCTTTTCCACCTCGTGCTTCCCTTGAATTCAATTACATAATATGTTTTCCTTTCTTTGAAAGAAGCTTTGGATTTAACTTCCAACATCGTTCATTTCCATGCCCATGCATCTTACAATGGGAACAAAAAAACTTTCTTTTGTTTGCTAACAAATAATTTCTTTCATGTGAAAGAGAATGATTATGCTTGATGCCTAGAATAGGCTCCCTTCTTTTAACCATTATCATATGTTTCTCACACACAGCCATGTAATGGTAAAATGCATCAAAAAAATTACAAGGGTATTTATTCCACAAGTAGTCAAAATTATCATGCATTGGAAAACACCCATGAGAATTTTCGTTGTATCTAGGGTTGCAGCTTTGATGAATTGGAGTGGACGATGACATGCAAGGCCCATTCAAGTATTCATCCCGCATGGGAGATGAATGAACATTTTCACAAGGTGGTGACATCTCATCCTCGGATGGTTGATGTAGCTCAAGCCATTTAGAGCACTCTCCATACTCCTTTCGACCATATCCTAATCCCATATACTTCGGTCTCTCCTCAACCATGATTGGATTGGTAATACCTTAGCCATTTATGCCAAGGCTTCCACCTTCATAACTCATCTTGGAAATAAAATTCATACCTATGCCTTTGGTATGTTTCTCAAACCCTACAAAAGATTAGTTATGCACATAAATGGAAGGAATCGTACTTGAAATGCTAATTACCTCCTTAAATTTTCCATTCATCTTCTCAGCTTCTGATGATGATGATGATGATGGCTAACTTGTAGATAACTCTATCCACCCACTCTTATAAATTGTAATATGGTGTGCTTCTTGAATATTCTTGCAAGATTCACATGCATCATCTTCCACTTATGGTCCAAAACCACTATTAGAATCATGACCACATATTGGCTTCATTCTGGAGGTTTCTCTTGCTGGTATGGGAGTAGAAATTTCTGCAACTTGTTCATCAAGTACTTGTTGCAATATAAAGTGCATGTGCCTCTTCTCCTCTTCGGTCATCTCTAACATCCTTCTCAACTCAATTTTCTCCATACGAAGAGCCAAATTTTGCTCCTCTAGCTCTTGGAGATTATTTTTGCTACCCATTCTTGCAACTTGGTTAGATAGAGCTATGCTACCACCTGAACTAAAAATGGAGGAGGTGTTCTCTTTCCTCTTCCCGAGAATCACATAAAACAAATAAGGATCATTTTGACGCTTTGCAAGGTAAAAATGGGTCTTGATACAAACAGGTTTTCCAATGTATCTTCAAGTAATGAATTAGTATTCACATGTAAACTTGACATAAGTAACATAAAAGCACATAACTCATGCATGAATAATGAAGAGCATAACAAAATATTTGCTGACAGATTTCACCCCTCTTAGGCTACATCTCCGAGTCTTCCAACATAGCTAGACCACTCTTATATTCAGTAGTAAAATGAAGTAGATAAACATTTGCAATGGTAACATGTGGCTATTACCCCTACAAGGTAATTTTCTCCTGCAAATAACTCTCACAAAAAACAACAACGTAAAACATCTCCTACAAATATTTCATACTCCAAATAAAATGACCTAAAATGAGCATGTGAGCACTTCAATTCCACATTGAAGAGCATAACAAAAACTTTCCTCAACATGAAATAAAGAGAAAAGTAAACCAGAGTTGAACCCTACAAATTACAACTGCTACAGTAGACTTCTGAAGGTGAGACTACCCCTACAAGGTATTCTCCATGCCTAAACACCTTCTAGAACGACTTCCAAACCCTGATTTATCCATACACCCTTTTTCTACAACCTGAAAAAATACTCCTTTGATGTTTTCAAATTATAAATTATAGGTCGCCACTGGATTTAGAACATACAAAAAACCCTATATTGACTCTTTCTGAGCTCAATTTGGAAAAAAACTCTAAATGATATGCTCACAAGTCTGATTGATCCATACACCCTTGGTCTTCAACCTTTAAAAAAAATGTTTATATGTCCTCAAATTAGAAATTGGAGGCTACCATTGGATTCAGAACATCCAATAACCCCTAAATTGACTCTTGCTTAGCTCAATTTGGTCAAAAAATCAAAAATATATGAGCTCCAAAGCTCTCCCATGAACTTAACTATTAACCATCCTACAAATTCGACCTTCTGTCAAAATGTCCTACAAATCCAACGCAAAAATTGCTAACACGGCTACAATTTTCTAATCGTTGGTGCATTTTGTTGGATAGTTAATTCTACCACTAACAACTAAATGCGTCATATAAAAAATTGAAAAAACAATTTCGGTTCTTTATATAATAAGATCCATTATTGGCCTATTGGTAAGGTGTTTGATTTGTGGACATGAGATCATGGGTTTGAATCCCATGGAGGCTAGTTTGGCCCATACAAAAATTTTGGCCTATGTTGGGGTGCCACGTGGCACCACTTCATTGGTCCACCACAACCAATCATCGACCAATCAAAATCTGTAGAAATTATATAACTAATGCATTATACATCCAAGATTCTCCTGATCACACACTATTTGACTTCATGCATAATACATAATCTCTTCTACTATTGATCATTACTTGCGAAAATTAAATCAATTGCATGCACACATTGAAACCATAAAAATTCACACATATGAACACAGTGTTTTAACGGGAAAGCCTGAAGCTAAAAACCTCAAATATCTGTATATAATATATGTCATAGAGATCATGTAACAATCCTCATACAAAGTTGATCATGTCAAGCTCTTAGTACAATACAATCGCTACACACTAATCAAGCCCGATCTAGCAAATACATGCACCGATCTTTGCCACCTACTAGCCTGCCTCTATTGCGCAATCCCTACTGAATATTGACTCTGACTGAACTTGAATTGGTCCAGCCTTGCTCACGCAATCCTCATTGGCATCTCCAATCACTGTGTGTTGCAAATCATGCAACATTATAGTCACAACTGATAGTCAACTTGCTCTTTCACCTACCTCTCCACTGGTTTCCACTGAAACTATCCATGCACTGTAGTTAACTGATGTATTCTTCAGTTGATTAATGAGTTAATATTTAGTGAATTAATTAATAATTAATTCACACCACTCTCACTAGTATATCAATCAGTTAGACTAGATACAACTAGCTCAACTGTGTCTAACTGAGTTAAACTGAACACAACTTCACCAACTACTTCTACAACTCCACCAAACTCTATCACATGAGTCAAAATTTTTCTAATCAAGTCTCCATGCTGTCCATGCATAGCCTGATCTCCAACCCTCGTAAATAATAATTTTCCGTCGATCCTGCTCCATATCTTTGCACTTACCAAGTGCTCCAAGAGAATAAGATAATGTTTATAGTCCAAATATTATTAAGAGCTAAGATTCTGGATATATCTATTTTTAGACTGGCAGTCTAAAATAGATTCCGCCCAATGTCTAAAAATAGAGGTCCATCTATTTTTACCAACTTGACCAATCATCCATAAATAGCATCCTGCAACTCATAGACCATGATCCATATGTCTAAAAATAGACATAGTCTAAAAATAGACTTTGCGCCAAAAATAGCCTGCGGGCCCAATTAGTGAAGGCGACTTCATTTCACTAAGCTCCATCATCTTGTTGCATTTTCAACAAAATCACTCAAATTAAAGGAACCAGAGGATGCCAAGTGTAGCACCTAGTTGGATCGTACTTGTATGGTCACCTTATTGACTCAGCAGTACGGTCAACCCAATCAACTACTCAAATTTTAACTGTTTGGCCAAACGGTGAGCATGCAATAACTTGAGCATACGATGTCGGATTGAGGTGAAGCGAACATTGTTGGATTCAGAACGACGAGCACTTTGATTTGGCATTGGTTTCAAGACTTTCTAGACACTTTCATTTTTGAGCTAAAAATTGATCCCTTAATCATGGAGCATAGGGCATCACTAACAAGGAAATACTATATCACGTGTGTTCATATTGGGATATAAAAAATGAATAAAACATAAAACAATATAATGGCTATATAACGAGGGGTAAAATATTTTTTATATGTTATATTATAATATATATTATAAGGTATTTTTTATTGCATATATGGGCCAAGAAGAGGCCAAACACAGGCGGGAGTATCGTGGGAGTAGAGAGTGCAACGAACTTGGCCAAACTCGGGAGCCACACTGCTGATTTCCGTTCTTGAGCATAAGGAACATGGTGACAATCTGGAGCCACATCTGCCGAGTCTTGTTCCTATCTCCAGATAGGGTGTTTTACAAAAACCCCTGTCTCTGGATTGTTCCTGGCGCATTCCCATCATAGTAGTTCCCATCAATAATTATTTTGTTTTTATGTCTCTGAGATTTGGTGGCAAAGTTTGTTTTAGAATGATTGGGCCAAGATGAAGAGAGTTTGTTTGATTTGGTCAAGGTTCTCCCCCCTACAGCAGAAGTGGTGAAGCCCAATGAAGTTTGGGATAACTCATTTATCTTAGTTTGGGGTCTTGGTGAACTTTTCCTTCGGAGTATCGAGAGTGCAACAAATTTCGGGTTACTTCCTATCTCAATCAGTGAGCAACATTCATCTATTTGTGGTGTGGCAGTAAGGGTATTTGGCATCTATCCTTAGGAGTATCGAGAGCGCAACGAACTTCGGGTTACTTCCTCGGACAATCAGTGAGGCAACATTCATCAATTTGTGGCATGGCAGCAAGGGTATTTTGCATCTGTTTGGGCAGTGAATTATCATCCAAATGTCTTCTGAGGCAGTGAGATTGGGCTGAGGTTCAGTTGGAGGCAGCAAGGGTTTCTGTGTTCATATTTGACGTAGTGACCCATCTTGAGCATCATCTTGTGGCAGCGCAGTTGCTGTAGGGTTAAATCCTCGGCAATGTTCTTTCCTAAAGTTCGGTCTGAGGTTCATTCATCCCTCTGTGACAACAGAAGGCTGAAATCAACTACCTCAGAAGGATCCTCGATGGCAGTAGCTCACACTTAGGGTCAAATCGAAGTTTTGTTGAGAGTAGATTTCGCTAAACCCTCCCGAGGTCCGGTCTCGGTAGCGAGGGTTTGTTTCGGGAAATGTGGGGTGATTCAAGAACAATTTCATCACCTATGTAACCTTCTCCAAGGAGTTATGTGGTAGGATATTGAGACCAGGGAATGATCTGGGCATTAGATCACCTCTGTGGGTTTTGTGGTAGTGGAACAATTATGAGGTGTGTATGTAGTATCAGAACACCTATGTGGTATGAATTGTGGAAAACACAGTTTAGTTGGTTGGACAGAGGAAACAATTACTAAGGCTGGTTGGATTTTAACTGTAAAGTTGTTCTCTCACTCTCCGAAAATGTGTAGGTTTAAAATTTATAGGTTAAACTAAAAATATTAGGACAATAGGGCTTGCTGATATTTTAGCAATTTTTGTATATCTAATACTAGTTAGAATATAAATCCACTATGTTTTCTAGGCATGTCACAAACAAAAATATCCCCTATGTTTGGAAATCTAATTTCCACTTGGTTACCAACTATATTAACTCTACAAGTGCAACATAAAATCCCTTGTCATATGTCACTCTAGAGTGTAATACTGTATCACATTATGTGTCTACCACATCCAAGGGATACCCCTCCCATGGACTCATTTTTCTTTATTGGCATAACAGATCCTATGATATGCTTTCTTAACATGTTATGGTAAAATAAGAAACTAAATGCTTTAGTACTCAATGAAACTGCTACATAACTCTTAGAATCATCTTTGTAAGATGATCCTTGTTGAGATTCAACAAGATGATGAGCTTAGTGAAAATTAAGCACCTTCACTAAGTGGGGCCCGCGGGCTATTTTTAGGTGTATGTCTATTTTTAGACATGGTGAGCATATTCTATAAGTTGCAGGATTCTATTTGTAGATGGTTGATCAAGTTGGAAAAATAGATGAGATTCTATTTTTAGAAGATTGGGCGAAATCTATTTATAGATCACTAATCTAAAAATAGATGTATGTCGATTATTATTAGCCCTTAATAATAATACGACAATAAATATCAACTTATTCTCTTGGAGCACTTTATTTCAGTGAACAGATTTGGAAAATCAGTGGGCTGAAGGAATTACACAATTTCTAGGGTGGTTGGTGACTCATTCATGGAGGGCTCAGTTAGAACTGAAGTGGCAGAGTTGTGACAGAGTTAGAAGAGTAGTTATGTGAGCTATTATTTAGTTTAACTCAGTTAAGTGAGTTAAACTCAGTTGTGCTAGTTGTATCTAGTTCTAACTAAATATACACTAGTGATAGTTTAGTGAATTAATTATTTAATTAATTAAAAACTAGAAACTCACTTGCAACTGAACAAATACAACAGTTAACTACTTTCATATCAGTTCCAGTGGAGACCTAGTGGAGAGATAGGTGAAAGGGTGAGATGGACCATCTGTTATGACTATAGTGATGCATTCAATGCATCTGACACACATTGGAGATGCCAATGAGGATTACGTAGTCAAGGAAAGGCCAATTCAAATTCATTTAGGGGTCTTCTTCAGCAGGGATTGCGTAATGGAGGCAGGCTGTTAGGAGGCAAGAAATTGGTGCATAGATATGCAAGTTTCTGCATGACAGTGTGTAATGATTGTTGATTGTACTAAGAGCTTGATGTACTAAGATTTGAATGAGATTGTTACATGATCCATTGATATACATAATATATGATAGTTGGGGTTTTTAGCTTTAAGATTACCCGTTAAAAAACTGTGTTTATATGCGATTGATTTTGCTTCATATGTGTTTTGCAATTGGCAATTTAATTTCCGCAAAGAATTAAGAGGAAGGATTTTGTATTTAACATAAGATTAATTCGTTAGATCAGGGGACTCTAGTAATATACATGCATCTTTTATAATTTCTACATGGTATTAGAGCAGTGTTAATCACTGAATATTGCAATCTTGAAGCAGTGCTGAGTTTTGTGCTGGTGGACATTTCGAATTTTCTGCAGAAATTTCTTGGTATGATAGTGGAGTATTCATTGAAATGGCTTTCAATGGGTTGTGGTTGGAGTATGCCCTTGAGGGTAGCTAGAAATACATATCCTGGAAGGACAGGATGGAGGCAGTGCTTGAAGATAATGGTCTGAAGGAGTTCATTGATAGCGATGTTCCTAAGCCTACTTCTAGTGATGCTACATTACTTGATGCCTGGAAAAAGAAGGCAGCGAAGACAAGAAGAATTATATTAGAAGGTGTGAAGGACCATATTGTGTCAAGCCTTCATGGGAGAGGCACTCCATTTGCAATGTCGAAGGCTTTGACAGATCTTTTCCAAAGCAGCAGCGACCATGGGAAGTCGGTGTTGAAAGATAAGCTCAGAAAAATCAAAATGGAGAAGGGAGACAATATTCAAAAATATCTCACGAAGTTTGTCCAATGTAGGGATGAGATGGGGAGTGTGGGAATCACAGTTGTGGATGATGAATTCGTGAGCTTGGCTCTCCTTGGGTGTCTGAAGAGTTGGCACAGTTATGAGGACTCTGTCAATAGTCAGGAGAAACTGCCACATTGGGAGTGACTTTGGTCGGATCTAGTGCAAGAGGAGATAAGGCGAAGTACCAAGGATGGCTCTTCATCGAAGAATGATGATGAAGAAAATTGCTCTTTGGCTGCCAAAGCAAGGAAAGGGAAGGGGTATAAATCCCATCCAAAATCTGAGGCTAAAGGCAAGAATCTGGATTTGTCCAAAGTGAAGTGTTTTCACTGTCACGAACATGGGCATCTTGCCACTAAATACCCACAGAAAAAGAAGAAAAAGAAGGTTGTTGGAGCTGCAGCAGGTGAGGCCTTGGCCTCAAAATTTGAACTTTATTTCTCTTTGATCGCATGCTTGGTTTCAAGGGCAATGGGATCAGTGTGGTATCTTGATAGTGGTGCTTCCTTCCACATGACGGGAGACAAGGAGTTGTTGAGTGACTTGGAGGAGAAAGATCTCCAAATGCACATAGAGATGGGCGACGATAGTAGATATAGTGCGACCGGCATTAGAACCATTACCTTTGGGAGGGAGTCAGGTAAACCATTTCTGTTGAAAGATGTTATGCATGTTCCAGGTCTGAAGAAGAACTTGGTCTCAGTCGCGATATTGGAGGACAGAGGTTATGTTGTTGTTTTCAGCGAGGGAAAAGCTTTCCTGCGACATAGAAAAACAGTTCAAACCAAGAGGATAGGGATTCGAGTTAAGAATATCTACAAGCTGGAGGTAGATGGCTGTGATGCAATTATGGGCAAAGAAGAAGAACTGGTGAGCCGGGATGACGGTGAATTATGGCACAAAATATTGGGCCATCTTCACCATGGCACCTTGAAAATTTTGCAGCAGATTTCTACTGGACTTCCCAAGGGTACTCTTAGGCAGTTAGATCAGTGCAAGGGATGTACTATGGGTAAGTTTATGAAGACCACCTTTCATGAGAAGGAGAATCGTGCTTCGGTGATCCTGGAGAGAATTCACACAGACATGTGTGGACCTTTCTCGGTTGCTTCAACAACAAAACATAGGTATTATGTTATATCTGTTGATGACTATTCTTGTAGATGTTGGATCTTCTCCATGCAGAAGAAGAGTGAAACATTCTCATAGTTCTATGAGTTTAAAGCGTTGGTGGAGAAGGAGTCTGGGAAGCAAGTGAAGGCTCTACAGAGCGATAATGGTGGTGAATATATCTCGAACGAATTCAAAGACTTCTGTAGCAAAGAATGAATTTGAAGAGAACTCATAGTGCCTCATAACCCACAACAGAATGGGGTCGTAGAGAGGAAGAACAGAACAATCGCGGGTGTTTCACGAGCTATGTTGCATGACTAGGGCCTACCAATGCACTTGTGGGTGGAAGCATGCAACACTGTGGTTTATGTGCAAAACAATTGTCCTCATAGAGTACTTGACAGGAGTACACTTGAAGAAGCTTTTATTAGTAAGAAGCTTGATATTTCTCATTTGAAGATTTTTGGCTCATCTGTTTACATTCATGTGACAAAGGACGCCAAGAAGAAGCTGGAGCCAAATGGAGAAGTTGGGATATTTCTGGGGTACTTCAGAAACCTGTTGTTGAGGTCTAGTACCTCTGAATGGATTTGCTTGTTTTCATTCTCAAGAAATTCTATTCTCTGCAGCAAATTCTTGACTTGTGATATACAATATTGAGAATTCATGCACAATGTTAATATGAATGGGGCTATATATTTTTCTTGGTTGTTGTTACAATCACTGAGGATCCAGTCCTATGTCTTAGTTGTTAATCTATCGTTAAGCAACGATGACGATGGTGAGACCTCCATTGAAGTCTTTGATATTTTTAAAAACCACCTCCATTGTTGTTGCCACTATTTTGAGGCAACACCCTGCCACTGCCATTGTAGAGTTGTTTGAGGTGATTGGGGCTGCTAACTTCTGAGTTGACATTGTTAGACTATGTATATTAGTTGTAATTTATTCTTTTTACTTATTTTTTCCTATCCCATTTTACTTTGTATGGAAATTTAAAATATACTGTCTATTATTTGCATTTTAATTACCAAAAATGTTTGTTTGGATACATAGTTGTTTTTCATATTCATGTTGTCAATGGCAGGTTTTTTCTGTTAAAATTATTAGCAATAAACATACTAGAAAATCATAGGGTTATGGCTTTCTGGAGTTTGGAAGCCACGCAAGAGCTGAGAGAGCTTTGCAAACTTACAACGGTGCACATATTCCCATCACTGAACAATTTTACATCATAAATTGGGCAACTTTTGGAATTGGAGAAAAGCAGCCTTAGATTGGATCTGATTATCCTATATTTGTTGGATATTTGGCATATGATGTGACAAACTATTTTTTGCAAGATACATTCCGAACTAGATACCAAATTATAAAAGGTGCCAAGGTTGTTACTAATAGGGTTACAGGTCGTTCAAAGGGATATGGGTTTGAAAGGTTTTGGGATGAGATTGAGCAAGTTTGGACTGTGACGGAGATGAATGGGGTGTTTTTTTCCTCAAGATCTATGTGGATAGGTCTTGCCACAACAAAGAAGGCCACAGTTTTTCAGCAACCATATCCTAAACGTAAGTTGTCCAAACGTATGCATAAACGTATTGATTTTTTGAATATTTTATAAATCTGGTAGAAGATGCTAGAATCATGAATAATGGTTTTGTTGGTTGGAAAAAATCATGTTTTCCATTAACATGGATCAGATCTACTTTTTCTTTCCTCTGCGATGTGTAGATTTAGGCTCTAGTCTATGTACTGAGTACTTTCCTTTATAAATTAGTAGTTGGCTTGTATTGCAGTTGCTTTTTTGTATATTCATGATTCCAATTATGTTTGAATGGAAAAAAAAAATCAACATAGAAAAAGCGTCCTTTTAGTGGGTGGCCTCACCTAGGTCAGTTTTACTGTTTATGTAATTAACTGCCATTCTATCATTCATTTGACATTTTATGCTACCGTCGAACACTTTTTTTCTTGTATATTCATGATTTGTCCACCTTGTTAGATTTTCCTTTTCCAAAATCCTGTTTAGATAGTCAATTTCTCCATTTCCTATTTTAATATGTTTATTTCCTTGATTTTTCATAGAAAGTTTACTTTTCAATTCTCTTTTTTTAAGTTTTAGAATAGAATGATATAAGATTTTTTTCCCCAATTTCTCATTATCGATCTTATTTTTCATCTTCTGTATCTTTACAAAATATTTTCAAACATTCAAGGCATCTTGTAGGCAGACATGGTATATGTTTGGCATAGGTATCATGTTGTCATGAATGATTGATTAACAGTTTGGAGGATTTGAGACTATCTTTTGGATTTTCTGTAAAGGATAGTCAAGTGGATGCCACCTTAATGTTGTGGTTGTCCTGTCATATAACTTATCCTATTTAAATTGAGTGGAAACAATTGGCTACTGTATATGTCTATGATATTTTGGGGCCAAGTTTGTTTTAGAATGATTAGGCCAAGATGAAGATATTTTGTTCCAAATCGAAGTTCTGTAGAGAGCAGCGAGCCACAAAACCCTCCTGAGGTCCGGTCTAGGTAGCGAGGTTTTTTTTGGGGCAATGTGGCACGATTCAAGAGAAATTCCATCACCTATGTAACCTTCTCCTAGGAGTTTTGTGGCAAGATATTGATATTGGGGTATGATCTGGGCATCAGATCACCTTTGTGGGCTTTGTGGTAGTGGAAAAATTCTGAGGTGTGTATGTAGCATCAGAACAACTATGTGGTATGAATTGTGGAAAACACGGTCTGGCTGGTTGGACAAAGGCAAAATTTACTAAGGTTGTTTGCAAGGTCAAACTAACAATATTGGGATAATAGGGTTTGTTGATAATTTAGAAATTTTTGTGTATCTAATACTAGTTAGAATATAATCCACTATGTTTTCCAGGCATGTCACAAACAAAAATATCCCCCATGTTTGGAAATCTAATTTCCACTTGGTTACCAACTATATTAACTCTAGGCACAACATAAAATAACCTTGTCATATGTTACTCTAAAGTAATACTGCCTCACATTTTGTGTCTACCAGATCCAAGAGATTCCTCTCCCATAGACTCATTTTGCTTTATTGGAATAACATATCCTATGATACGCTTTCTTGATGTGTTATGGTAAACTAAGAAAATAAATGGTTTAGTACTCAATGAAACAGCTACAAAACTCTTATAATCATCTCTGTAAGATGATCCTAAAGCCTTTCCAAGGCAACTAGAACATGACATACTGTTATTCTATGACTGGCTAGAACTGTTGCTTGTCTCTCCCTTTGTTGATGGGACTAGTATGTAGTGTCAATAATAATTGGCTCCATACAATGAAAATATTTGTAACCATGGATTGAAGAGTGCAGTGAAGGTTCTTCAAATGACCTTTTCATGTGCTCTTTCACACATTTTACCCTAAGGGATGTTTCATTGGCTAGTAATGCATGCACTGGCCTCTTCTCCCTTTTTCCCACTTCTCTATTATTTTCTAGACATGGTTCTCCCTTTACATAACATTCCTCTACCCTAGGAACTAGTTGTAGGGGATTTGATGGGGCCATGGGAAGGGGAGCCCTTACACTCTAATATTAAGCTACAAGGATTCGTAGATGTTCAATATTGTTTTTACCAACCCTTTCACCACTGTGAGTGGGGGAGGCTATTGTGATCTCATATTCCTTTTTAAAAAAGGAATTGTTGTGATCTCATCTCTTGCTATCTTTTTATGTTTTGAGATTTCTGTTTGGCGTGTTAGAGATTCTTCAATTGGTTTTCATAAGTGTATGTTTTCATGTTTTTTCATTTTCGAAACTTGTTGTTTGAGGTCTAGTACCTCGGAATGGATCTGCTTGTTTTCATTCTCAAGAAATTCTATTCTCTGCAGTAAATTCTTGACTTGTGATATCCAATATTGAGAAGTCATGCACCATGTTAATATGAATGGGGCCATATATTTGTCCTTGGTTATTTTTACAATTGTTGAGGGTCTAGTCTTGTGTCTCAGTTGTTAATTTTTCCTTGAGAAGCAATGATGGTGGTGAGACCTCCATTGAAGTCTTTGATATTTTTAAAAACTATTGTTTGGTCAATTTAGTGTGTCTTAAATTGCTACATTAATTTGTCAATCCGGGATTCGTAAGCTGACGAAGTGTGGCGCACTATATGTGCAAGATAACCTATCTCTTACTTTTTGTCGTTTTTGTTTTTTTTTTTTTAATCTTGGGGGTTTTTATCTTGGTTGGTTTCATAATGTGAGATGGAAATTCTAAAAAACAAGTATGGATATAAATGTTCAAGGCAATGATGTCATTTATAATGATTTCCCAAACTTCAAACTTCAAAAGGGTTTTAAAATATGCAATGACAAAATTAATTCCTAAAAGAAAATGAAAATGTGCCACTATACTAGTCAAACAAACAGTGAACTATTGATCATGAAACCCATTACCATTGCTGCTGTCTAAATACAAAATAAACTGTGCTCAAAGAAATCCAAGAATTGCTAGCAAAGTAAAGCTAAAATCAAATTACATCAACTCATATTCTGACCCCTCACCATTAGTCTCGCTATGGCTTTCGGAGGTAACTGATAATGACATGAGAAATTTAATATTTAACTTGCAGAAAAATAAACTAATATCAAACTACACACTCATACTTCAATCCCTCACCATTAATCTCGCTATGGATTTCGGAGGTAACTGATAATGACATGAGCAATTTAATATCTAACTTGCAGAAAAATAAACTAATATCAAACTACACACTCATACTTCAATCCCTCACCATTAGTCTCGCTATGGCTTTCGGAGGTAACTGATAATGACATGAGTAATTTAATATCTAATCTAACTAATAAAGCAAATGTACAAAACTGAAATAAATAAAACAGTGTTGAAATTAAAAGCTAAGAAAAATAAATCAGCAGAAGGACAAAACTGATTCCATGTCATTAGTTATTGTAAAACTATGTGCAAATGCGCTATGATTTCAGAAAGCAATCTAAGTAAGGAAATATGACAAAACAGAATTGAAAGCAACTTATCTAGAAAACATGCAAAACCTCCTTGAATAGCAGGGGCCCTCTGCTACCAATTTGGTGTAATCCTTCTTCAACTCCTTAAAATTGTAATCAAAACACCATCAAAGAACTTCTTTATTGAAAAATTCACAAATCTACATCCCATTCCATCTTAAGCTTTGTTACAACTACTTCCTCATTACCCATGATAAGAGAAAGCTTCTCCTATTTATACAAAATATGAGGATTCATCTCATTAATGAGAGTCCATGAATCTCTCCCTCCATCTCTAGAGTTACAATCAAAATAGGAAATGATAAGACACATGTCTTTCTAGAGTTTCAACACAACTAAGAAATGAGACACATATCCTCTTAGAGTTTCAATACAACAAGGAAGTAAGACACATATCCTCTTGATCCCATAATCTTCTCCAACCAAATTCGAATTTGGCCTTAGAGTGCCACATAAGGGTCTTCTAGAAGTCTCCTTTTGACCTACACATGTCACAAAACTCATAACACATATATAGATATGTGAAACTATGTTAATTTTCTAGTTTCTAATCATAAATTCACTTAAAATACATAAAATAAATAACTTTGGAAAACAAGGATCCTAACCCATATATTTATGAAAATGGTTACTTGATGTAGGGTTTTAGGTCAAATGGCTATGAAATAAAAGCTAAATGGTTATGACATAATGGAAATATGTATGAATATGGAGAACATTTTTGAGACTCAACATACCCCCCAACTGAAGTTGTTGCATGTCCTCATGCAACTATTGCAATGATTCATTTGTCCATGAGTTGATCTTTTATGAGTTTTGACTCATATAGATTCGTTCCAAACTTTGCTTTTTGATATTTTCCTTTTTGGCAAAGTATAATACATTTGATTGCAACATTTTTTTTTTTTTTTTTTTTTTGAGCAATGGTTCTTGTGTAACAATGCTTTATTTTCTTTGTTGCATCAAAGTTCATGAAAACATTTAAAATCAATTACTTCGTCAATGAATTGATCATTTGCAATGCATATAATCTTTTGGATCATGTTGCAACAATAGTTGGTTGGGAAGTATATGTGGGTGGAAATGAAATGAAAATGTGTGATAGTGTATGACATGTGGATATGAAATGATGTCCCTTCCCTCCCAACTAAAGATATGACAATGTGAAAAAGGAAGTGAGGAATTTTTCCAAAGTTACAATTTTAGCATTCTAATGAATTACATGACTAAAAATTAGAAAACAACATACCTTCACTTACCTTAAATGCGGATGAGTTGTGTATGTGTGGTGGCTGCAAAATTCTGATCATATTCTTCTTCAAGTGGCTGAACAAGAGGAGTCATGGATAAAGAGATAAGATGACTTTTTATTGTTTCTACTAAAACTTGCTGAATCTGCTCCAAAATGCTGAAAATAATAGTCTTCATGTCTTCAAAATTCATTGGCATAATTCCTACTATGTGAAAAGATGTTCTGATGTCGAACATAGTAGGAAATTGTTGACTTAGTGGCCATTAATGGATGCCACCAGTCAACACGAGAACTCTCACCATTGATGACAATGAGAGTTAAGATGCCCAAACACATCTTGCTAGGTACGAATGATTTTGCTGATATCGAGTCACCTAGAAGATCTGACGAACAAGAGACATTGGTGTATTCCCATTTTTTATCAGCATGAGAACTTGCCATTAAGGCATGCAAGCCTCAAGGTGTTTTTACAAAGAACTTAGACTCAAAGGACTATGGACTCAATAATTTGCATTGAAGCAGGGCTTATTTGCAGAATGAAAATGACAAGAAATGGAAGATGAAAATGGAAGATGGCAATGGAAAGTAGAAATGGCAATGAGCAATAAGCATGTGAATGAGCCTCTTGCTTTTATTTATGGGTTATGAATGGACAAAAAGAAATGGAAAGTGGATGTGAATGTAAATGGAAATATGAAGTGAAATGAGGTGAATGGTTTATTATGAGGTATGGATGTGATGGAGACAATAGTATCTGAAATTTTTTCAAGTGTTTGGATCTAATTTTGCATCAGCATATTTCCTCTTTGTTGCTGATCATCCTCTTATGAAACAAATTGGTCTCTTAGAGAGACACCATTCTCTTGTAGTCATTTGTCCTTCCTCCTGGAACCTGCAAAAAAAACTAATACTTCTTTTGCAATGGAATGTAAGATTATCAAAGGAGAGAGGTGATCAATCTCTCTAGTTATGATATTTACCCACAAAAATAAGAATTTGTATTAATGAAACAAGTTCTCAAAGGAAAAATCAAAAGAATTTATACCTGTTTTGGAATTAGTGCCTCAAGTTGAATATTACTTATTTTCAGCAATTTATTTCATTATTTACCATTTCAAACTCTAATGATGGATTTCTCATTGTATAGATCTTGTTGAGTCCTTTCCAACGATACTTGAATCATCAAAATCTGATTTTATATGAGAAAGTTAGGCTGATTTGAACAATGAGGTTTTTCAGCTGCGGAATTGGAGAACAGCTGCGGAATTGGACTTTAGCTGCAGAATGTCGAAGGTTTCTGTAGCTAAAAATCTCGAATAAAAAGTTAGTCATTCATCTTTCATCATTAGTCCAAAATTAATCAATACCTTCAGAAAGTGAGCAAATAACTTATTCATTTCATTGATTCAAGATTATTCTTTTTTTTTTTTAATAATCAAAACAAAATTGAAAAAGAGAAATACAATTTTTTTTATTTTTTTTAAATAACAAAATTGAAAAAAATAATTTTTTAAAAATATTATATATGTTACATTTAAAATATATATATATATATAATTTTATTAAACAGAACAATTTATTAAATAAGAAAACTAAAAATAAAAACTAAAAACATGAATGCCATTCTCCATAATG
Source organism: Pinus albicaulis (assembly GCA_034641835.2). Lineage (NCBI taxonomy): Eukaryota > Viridiplantae > Streptophyta > Pinopsida > Pinales > Pinaceae > Pinus > Pinus albicaulis. Next base: position 1,461,213,807 of record CM076577.1, on the reverse strand, counting down.
TCTCCAAGTTTTTGATGTCCAAGTTTTTTTTTTTTTTTTTTTCGTCTCTACAAATGAGCACCAATGTTTTCAAGTCAAAGCCAAGTTGCTTCAAAGCTTCTGCATATTGATCTTTTATGCCAAGATTATAAATGCTGTTTGATGATGATCGTCCCATAAAAAAAACTCGAGAGATAGGGAAAACAACCGCTTTGGATCCTTTTTCTGAAATACTGGTGTGTATCATTCCAACTTTCAATTAAACACTATGTGCCGTGGCCGTGAAGACTTTTGTCCGAAGTATTTTTGAGTGGCATTAGGACACACCAATCACATTATTGCAGGCTACAATAGATAGTGTTGCCATGCGGACACACTTCACAACACTTTCTTCAATTATTGACATAAGGCGAGCATGGTCTGATCCCATACGTTTTCTCAGATCTTTCAAGAAGAAATAGTTTATATCGTATATGATTTGTAAATGCCGCGGCAAAACACTTCAAAAACTAATTTTTCACCTGAAACGTGCCGTGTTCAAACAATGTACTCTGCAAAAACCGTTTTTTCCTCACGCGGCAAGCAAAAATGGGCTTTAAAGAACCGAGAAATTCTCTCAGACCGCCACGAATTGCGTAAAACAATTTCTGGGTTATCTAATTTCCCCCGTTCCCGGAAAAACCCATGTCTCGGTTTTTTGAAATTCACCTTAGTGTGCTCAGAATTCACGTTTTAAAATCATGTGTCAAATACAGTTGCGTTTTTCTGGGAATGAAATACGACTTCTGGTTCGCTGATTGCCACATGTATCAATCAATTGAGTTCAATTCGAAACCAACTTGGCTTCCTGAAGAACGGTCTCTCTAAATCACGGATTTGTTAAATGATTATGAATTCAGTTTGACTGTAGTTTCTGAGCAAATTTTCGTTTCCTTTGTCTTTCCTCTCTGTTAGTAAATTTTGAATTTAGCACTGCATTCACCGCCACTAATACGATTGAGAGAAACAATTGCACGAAGTGCACTTCGAATCATATCTTCATTGCGATCTACTTCTTGCTTCATAGCATCGTGCTTTGGTTTGTGAATGATTGTCTTTTCTAAGGGCTCTACCAATGAATCAAGAACTGCTAGAACTGCAGAAGCACACTTATCCGCAAGCTTTGAAAGTATGAGGTGGCATGGCATTTTCACATCATAATGATCATTTGAACCTGATTGAAGATAGGGAATAATGAAAGATGAAGGATTAATCTGATCGAGGCAATTATCAAGCAATGTATCCACGCACTCAAAAAGTTGTTTTTCTCAGTTCCAGCCCATCATCAACAGTGTGCTTGAAAGGGCCAAGATCGACTATCCTTATTAGTTCTTGCTTGACAACAGTCTGTTCATATAGAAGAGGTGGTAATGGCTTATTGTGAGCTGCTATACTCAACACTGAAACAGTTGCGTGCCTCACATGTCTATCTTCATCTTTAATGAGCCTCAAGAATGAAGATATGACAGGCTGAATAACATGATCAGCAAGGCTGGCTTGGATGTTTTGTTTTTGATTTATTTTGAACAAAAAAAATTTCATGTTTTGTTTTTGTTGTTTTTTTATTTGTTTTTGTTAATAAAACTACATGTTATATTTTTAAAAAAATTAAAAATACACATATATTTTACTAAACAAAATGATTATATGTATATTTTTAAAAATTTAAAAATATACATATATATTTTAGTAACAAAACAATTCAATTTTCATTTTTTATATATATTTTTTTTCATCATTTTTTTATAATTGATTTGTTTAATAAAATTATGTATGTTATATTTTCAAAAATTTTAAAAATGCACATATATATTCATTAAACAAAACAATTTATTGAAATCAAAGTTTTTCATGAAAACAATTTTTTTATTTTTTATTTTTTTATTTTATTTTTATTGAATCAATTAAAATGATGAAGTTTATTTTGTCTCTATCTTTTTTTTCTTTTTTTCTTTTTTACATAACAATTCTTTTTCTGATCCTCCATATCACACAAAGTGCAGAAGGAGAGCATATTCAAGAATTATTAAATTTTTTTTAATATAACAATCCTTTTTTTTATCCTTCGGATCACACAAAGTGCAGGAGGAGAGCATACCAAGAATTATTAATTTTTTTTAGATGTAAGAAATAAGGCTACCTAGTTACACTTCCCCGACAACGACGCCAAAATGTTTGGTCAATTTAGTGTGTCCTAAATTGCTACATTAATTTGTCAATCCGGGATTCGTAAGCTGACGAAGTGTGGCGCACTATATGTGCAAGATAACCTATCTCTTACTTTTTGTCGTTTTTGTTTTTTTTTTTATCTTGGGGGTTTTATCTTGGTTGGTTTCCTAATGTGAGATGGAAATTCTAAAAGACAAGTATGGATATAAATGTTCAAGGCAATGATGTCCTTTATAATGATTTCCCAAACTTCAAACTTCAAAAGGGTTTTAAAACATGTGATGACAAAATTAATTCCTAAAAGAAAATGAAAATGTGCCATTATACTAGTCAAACAAACAGTGAACTATTGATCATGAAACCCATTACCCTTACTGCTATCTAAATACAAAAGAAATTGTGCTCAAAGAAATCCAAGAAACACAAGAAAAGTAAAGCTAAAATCAAATTACATCAACTCATATTCTGACCCCTCACCATTAGTCTCGCTATGGCTTTCGGAGGTAATCATAAACAACTTGAGCAATCTGATATCTAATTTGCAGAAAAAATAAACTAATATCAAATTACACACTCATACTTCAATCCCTCACCATTAGTCTCGCTATGGCTTTCGGAGGTAACTGATAATGACATGAGCAATTTAATATCTGACTTGCAGAAAAATAAACTAATATCAAACTACACACTCATACTTCAATCCCTCACCATTAGTCTTGCTATGGCTTTCGGAGGTAACTGATAATGACATGTGTAATTTAATATCTAATCTAACTAATAAAGCAAATGTACAAAACTGAAATAAATAAAACAGTGTTGGAATTAAAAGCTAAGAAAAATAAATCAGCAGAAGGACAAGACTGATTCCATGTCATTAGTTATTGTACAACTATGTGCAAATGCGCTATGATTTCAGAAAGCAATCTAAGTAAGGAAATAAGACAAAACAGAATTGAAAGCAACTTATCTAGAAAACATGCAAAACCTCCTTGAATAGCAGGGGCCCTCTGCTACCAATTTGGTGTAATCCTTCTTTAGCTCCTTAAAATTGTAATCAAAACACCATCAAGGAACTTCTTTATTGAAAAACTCACAAATCTACATCCCATTCCATCTTAAGCTTTGTTACAAAACACTCTATTCTCCTTCTCCTATTTTTCACTATTTTTTTTCACTACTCATGATAGGAGAAAGCTTCTCCTATTTATACAAAATATGAGGATTTATCTCATTAATGGGAGTCCATGAATCTCTCCCTCCATCTCTAGAGTTACAATCAAAATAGGAAATGATAAGACACATGTCTTTCTAGAGTTTCAACACAACTAAGAAATGAGACACGTATCCTCTTAGAGTTTCAATACAACAAGGAAATGAGACACATGTCCTCATGATCCCATGATATTCTCCACTCAAATTCGAATTTGGTTTTGGGAGGCCACATAAAGGTCTTTTAGAAGCTTCCTTTTGACCTACACATGTCACAAAACTCATAACACATATAGATATATGAAACTATGTTAATTTTCTAGTTTCTAATCATAAATTCACTTTAAATACATAAAATAAATAACTTTGGAAAACAAGGATCCTAACCCATATATTTATGAAAATGGTTACTTGATGTAGGGTTTTAGGTCAGATGGCTATGAAATAAAAGTTAAATGGTTATGACATAATAGAAATATGTATGAATATGGAAAACACTTTTGAGACTCAACAACTACCTCCATCGGTGTTGCCATTGTTTTGAGGCAACACCCTACCACTGCCATTATAGAGTTGTTTGAGGTGTTTGGGGTTGTTAACTTCTGATTTAACATTGTTAGACTATGTATATTAATTGTAAATTATTATTTTTACTTCTTCTTTCCTATATCATTGTACTATGTATGCAAATTTAAAATCTACTAACTATTATTTGCATTTTTATTATTAGAAATGTTTGTTTGGATACATATTTGTTTTTATCATATTCATGTTGTCAATGAAAGGTTTTTTCTGTTAAATTTATTCACAATAAATAGACTAGACAATGAGAGGGTTATGGCTTTTTGGAGTTTGCAAGCCATGCAGAAGCTGAGAGAGATTTGCAAACTTACAATGGTGCACAAATGCCCAACGTTGAATAATTTTACAGGATAAATTGGGCAACCTTTGGCATTGGAGAAAAGCAACCTGAGATTGGACTTGATTATCCTATATTTGTTGGATATTTGACGTATTATGTGACAAACTATTTGTTGCAAGAGAAATTATGAACTAGATACGAAACTGTAAAAGGAGCCAAGGTTGTTACTGATAGGTTTACAGGTCGTTCAAAAGGATATGGGTTTGTAAGGTTTTCGGATGAGACTGAGCAAGTTTTGGCGATGACAGAGATGAATGGGGTGTTTTTTTTCCTCGAGATCTATGCAAATAGGTCTTTCCACAACAAAGAAGACCACAATTTTTCAACAACCATATCCTAAACATAAGTTGTGCAAATGTATACATAAATGTATTGATTTTTTGAATATTTTATTATTTTGGTAGCAGATGCTATAATGGTGAATAATGGTTGTGTGGTGGAAAATTTCATATTTTACATTGATATGGATCAGATCTGCTTTTTCTTGCCTCTGCATTGTGTAGCTTTAGGCTCTAGCCTATGTACTGAGTATTTTCCTTTATAAATTAACAGTTGGTTGGTATTGCAGTTGCATGTTTGAATATTCCTAATTCCAGTTATGTTTGAATACATTATACCCAATTAAGATCTTTTTTAAATTACACTAGAATTTAATTAGTTGATGTGGGAGGTTTTTAAAACTAGTGGATTTTATACAAGCCAACTTTGCTAAGCTTTGGAATTAATTTACATTTCAAATATTGCAAGAGAAGCCATGGCGGTTGCTTCAATTGATACGCAAAGTCATTTCCTTCCAATTGTTTTCCTTTTCTTTTTGAAATTGGGCAAAATTTAATTAGATATCAAAGTTATGAAAACTTATAAAATTGATGTTGTCTCAAAGCAGGATTATAAGAGGCTTTGTTCTGTTAGGGGCCTGGAACAAAATTCAACATAGAAAAAGCATCCTTTTAGTGAGTGGCCTCACCTAGGTCATTTCTACTGTTTATGTAATGAACTACTATTCTGTCATTTATTTGACACTTTTGTAGCATTTTATGCTACCGTTGAACACTTTTTTTCTTATATATTCATGAGTTGTACACCTTGTTAGATTTCCTTTTCCAAATCCTGTTTATATAGTCAATTTATCCATTTCCCATTTTAATTAGTTGTTTCCTTCATTTTTTATAGAAAGTTTACTATTCATTTTATTTTTTAAAGCTTTATAATAGAATGATATAAGATTTTTTCCCAATTTCTCAGTGTCCATCTTATTATTCATCTTATGTATCTTTACAAAATATTTTCAAAAATTCAAGGCATCTTGTACGCAGGCATGGTATATGGTTGGCATAGGTATCATGTTGTCATGAATAATTGATTAATAGTTTGGAGGCTTTGAGACTATCTTTTGGATTTTTAGTAAAGGATAGTCAAGTGGATGCCACCTTCATGTTGTGGCATGAAGGTGGTTGTCCTGACATATAACTTAGCCTATTTAAATTGAGTTGAAACAGTTGGCTATTGTAGATGCATCTGGAACAGTGCTTGAGTAGTGTTTTGTATTATAAATTGCTTAAACTGGATGTAAGGAAATGGGAGGCTTCAATATGATTTTTGTATTTTGTGTCAGTAATAAGTATATCCAAGTGGATACCACCTTATTTGGTGGATTCCTGTCTAAATTGAGTTGAAATAGTTGGAAATTTTTAGTATTACAAACTTCTCAAGCAAAATGTAAGAAATTGGTTTTAATAAAGTTATTGTATATCTTACATTGCATCATTCATCTTTTGTGTTGATTCCCGATATTTACCCTTACATCTATTAGGTTTTATTAGATTCTTTGGATTCAATCATCTTACTTCAGGGTGTTTCTTATAGAAAGGGTATTGTCTATTTTTTCGATTAGTGTCTTATCCCTAATGTTCACCCCATACCATAATAGCTAGAACATAGCTAAATTTAGCAATGGCAGATACAAAAATCTATGCCAAGCTATGTGATAGATCTTGAGTGTGTAACTCATTGATATCAATATAAATTATTGTTGAACCTCAGGATTACCCTCTCTTTGACATTTTTTCTCACCTCTTTCCATCACTTTTCCATAAGATCACATACCCTAATCAATGAAGAATGCTAGGTTTTGTCTTAAGGATGCATTAAAATGATTGCCATATTATATTTTCATGCTTTTTCTATTTGGATAGATTTTTGGAATTTAGCTACAGAATGCAGCCTGTTTTGTAGCTAACTGTGTTTTTTGTAGCTACTCTCATGGTTTAGCAAGTTCCAAATTTCAACTGAGGAATTGTGCCACATGGGTGTTTTTAGAATCTTTCCTACATGGATTCTATCCTACTCACTCGGTCTAGATCGACAGAAAAGCGAGCCTAAACTCATGGTCAAATATGGAGTCAAAGTACATTACCTGAAGCAGTATGACCCTTGATTTGCTCTTTCGTAGCAAATCAAGAGTCCAACAGTCTTATTGCAATTATAATTCAAGTTAGCCACATGTAGCTAGTTTAACTCATAATCAATTATGTAATTTCCCTTTAAATATCAGTTGCATAGAACCGAAAGCACAGTTCAGATTTTAAGTGTTAAACTCAGGCTTTTTGCTGATAATATGTATTCAGACTTTATTTTAATCATAACACAAATTTCATATTGCCAATGAGTGTTTGAGTGCATTTAACTAGCTAACAGTCCAGCCACATCAGTTGCAGAGGGCCCCTGCTTCTGAAGGAGGTTTTTCATTTATGTTTTTAGTTAGATTTCCTTTACTCTGTTTCAACAAATCTGTTTCTAATTAGGCTTATAATTCATTCTAGTTTTCAATAAATAGCTTAGTGATAAATCACAATTGTGCAGCCTTATTCTTCTAAGATATTTCGTGGAAATAGAAAGCTCTGTTTTCAAAATCAATTAAAGATTGAAGTGATAAGAAACCACAATTGCTTAGTTTTACTATTTTTTCCTTTATTTTTTTAGAACATAATTGTCAATTATTGTGTCAACAAGATGTTTCTAAAAACCATTTCAATATGTTGATCCTAAACTAAATGGTTAAATATCTCATACATACAGTTCTTGAATATACCTTTCACATTGTCATTTGCTTCTTAAAAGACTAAGACATAATTGAATTCTCCTAAAGCATCTCAAGAGGTTAACACTTTCCATTTGAATGTTGCAGAAAAGTCAAATATACATTAGTTGTTTTTAGTTAAGTCTTACATGCTTTCATAATTTACTTTCAGATCCTCACTTAATTGCAAAACACTGATATTCCTAAAATTTATTCTAAAAGAGATTGATTTGATCATGTTTCAAGATGGAATGGTTGAATTATTAATGAGTGCAATTTATGAGTTATCTTTCTGCAGATTTCACTTAGTTTTCTAGTTCAATAGGTGTAATTAGTTACCTAACACTATCTCAAGAAGATCACTCTTCATTATTGAATATTGGAAGTAACTAAACATACCTTAGATTTTTTCATTGCATTCCTTGCTTACTGTTCTAGGACATTAGCAAGTTAAAGTACAAACAGTTACTTAACTCCATCTCAATAAGCTCATACCTAATAATTGAATGTTGAAATAACCAGAAGTACATTAGCTGTTTCATTTTCTACTCTCACTTAAGATAGGCATTGCAGTTTTCAATCTTAGTTTTAGAAATAGATCCATGGATTAGGACTAATAATCAGATAAGATAGATGCTTTATTTTTCAAACTAGGTCCTAACTAGCCCACAGTTTTTGGTTTGTTTTTATGAAAATTAGATTAATTTAGGAACACTTCCTTTTCTTCCTTCTAAAAATCATTAGATTCACTTAAATCTTTTCATATTTTTATATTAAAAAATCCTTAGACATCAAAGAACAAAATCCCCCAAAACAACATAAAATACAAAACAACGAAGTAAAGAGTAGGTTACTTTAGCACATATAGTGCACCACACTTCATCAATTTACAAACCTCGGATTGATAATTAATGCAAACAATTTAGGACACTAAATTTACTAAACAATTATTCTTGCACAACACTGGCAACCCTGAGAATGCAATGCATGTATTTAAACCAAGGATGGAAGTGACATAATTATACAACCATTTGTTAGGTTATGTTACATGAAATTGCATTCTATGATGCTCTAAATAGATACTTTATCATTTAAAAATCAAGTGCACTAACTTGAAGCATTCTGGTGGGCTTCAAAATTGATAGGCAACTAAATGTTGTTCACCATGAGCTTTTTCATATGAAATGGTAGCAAACATTGCAAAATCATGCAATTCAAAATTGTTGGAAAAGTTTCACTAGTTTGACAATGAAGCAGAGCTATATCTTAAGTTATAATCCCCATCAAATTCCAAAACCAATTTTTTTGTTTAGAGGAATATTGCATATGTTATTTCCTAGAACAAATAAGAAAATGGAAAAATACATCACAGAATAGAGACAACTACAATGCATGAATGACAGAGGTATGGATAAAATATTGCTACATGATGGTTCTTCTTCCAAATGCATGGATTGGAAAAATATTAATTAATGAACGTGTTTACCAGTTTATAAAATTTTACAATTGGTAGAAGAGTGGAGAAATCACCAATCTCCACACTTTCACGCACCCTTGAATATACAGTTACGTAGAATAAGTTCAAGCTCAGTTTGGGAGTTAAATTTTATTTATTAAATGTTTATGAATGTTGTCTCTAAGACTCTACACCCATGTGCTTGACAGATCCTCTCCACTTGGTAGCTTAATTTGACTACCCATTTCGAGCAAAAGCTCTTTGACAATATATTGCTGACATTGCTAACCAAACCACATGCTGAAAATTTTTTCTAACTCTTTGGTTGTTTAAAACTTTTTTTAAGACAAGAGTCTTAACCATCCCTCTATTGCCCACAACAACAATCACTCAAGGGCCATCTTCAAATATCCACCAAGTGATGAGATAAATGTCCTTTTTCATGCTTACAACACAATTGTATAATCTGTAAGTAGAGCAATCACTTTTTTTCTCTGAAGATCTACATTTAATGCGTGAAAATGAGCATTCACATAAACCATAGACTTCAAAGATTTCAATGTGGAGCACTCGAGTATATGTGGATGATACACTTTTTTAATGTCTTAATCCTTCAATCCATCCAATATTAGAAGAAAAAATTTCTAATATTGCAAGCCTTGCAATCCTCTAAGATATCCATGGCACGGTAGAGAAAATGCTAAAATTTATGCAGCTAGTTTGTCATCGAATTGGATTTTGTCAAATCTCTCTCACGTTGTTTAACACGGTTTTAAAGGAATCAAGTTGTTCACAGGTAAACTCTACATCCTCTCTGAAATTGATAACCAGATATTCCTTCTGAAAAATCATTTCAACGAGCAAGGCAGTCAATTTCTCATTGAGCGTGATGACAATAGTTTTTGACATGTTCCCCTATTTTCTTTTGCTTATACACAGGAAATCATATAAGTGTCATCGAATTGGATTTTTTCAAATCTCTCTCACGTTGTTTAACACAATTTTAAAGGAATCAAATTGTTCACATGTAAACAATATATCCTCTCTGAAATTGATAAACAGAGATTCCTTTTGAAAAAAAAATTCAACGAGCAAGGCAGTCAATTTCTCACTGAGCGTGATGACAATAGCTTTTGACATGTTCCCCTATTTTCTTTTACCTATACACAGGAAATCATATAAGTGACCTATTGATGAGCTTCGTTGTATCACTGAGCTATGCCTTCACAAGATTTGAGCTACACCTTCAAAATCTTAAACAATGTTTCCCACCTATTTAACTCCCCGTTTAGAGCCTTTGTGTGTACCATAGGGGCTTTGCGAAGGTCAGAGTCTTAGGTTTCCAAGGCTGATTTCCCAAGGATGCGTACAAAGGCAGTAAGTATGAGGCCTTATGGTTTTTCCAAAGAAAGATGGGGGATAGTCTAGCTACAGGTTTAATGAGCCTGGCATGCTCGTAAGTAAGGTTAACACTTAGTTAGGTATGCCTGGCTGCATTCCTTTACATACGTCATTATAAAGTTCTTCTTATATTTGATTTCCTTCTTCCCCTCACTAAGAAATTGAATATCCAATAATCTCTTTGATTAACCTCTAACATAGCATGTGCGTTCATGGCATACTAAACAATACCCTTAATTTGACTATTTCTTGTTGTCTATTGTCTATTACTTATAAGGTGCCTTTGTTGTCTATTGCTTGTAATTTGTAAATACCACAAAAAGAAAGGATGTTACTTATAAATAAGGGTGGTTGTTCATCTCCATTGTAATTCACCATTAATGCATGAGTATATCAATATTCTTAGATATGCATTGCCATAACACACAAGCAAGTTTCTCTCATTATTCCTCTCCAAATACCCAAATAGGTTGTAATAAGTTTCCTTGCTTGAGAGGTAGTGAGTGAATAATTAATTAAGTGACGGGGGTAAAACCCATTGATTTATATGGATTTGGGATTTTGGGCCCAAACCTTGGTTGTAGGTAGTAGTCTTGCATCTAGAAGGTCTAGACATGTGTTGAACACCTTATTTGGTGTAAACATATTCATAAAGATTCATCAATTTATTTTTCACCATCATATATATCAATTTATATGTCATTTTATATAAAGGAGAGGTGAGCAATTGATCGGAATTGGATCATGGAACAGAATGATAGCTGAAAATTCAAAGTGCTCGGAAGAGTGTTGAACCTGAACGACCGGAAAGGTCTAGTCGCTGCAATTCTGGCACCGCGAACGGTTCTCAAAACCAGGGTTGTATGCAAAAGTTATTGAGGTTTGAAATATCCAGTAAAATCCAAAATTCAGTTGACCAAGTTTGACTTTTAAACTTTGGAAATATATATATATATATATATATATATATATATATTCCAAAGAATATTCCATTTGGGCGTATCAATGGTCGACAAGTGGCATTTGATGATTCGTTGGTAGTTTGACTTCATTTTTTTGTGGCCAATCAGTGGGTGCCACGTGGCCCCAGGCCAGTGAAATTTTGGCATGGAAAATTTTTTGTATGGCTACAGGTTTCGACCCCGGGTCTCTCGACTAGTAGCCCACAGGCCTGACCAGTTGGGCTACATGGTAGTTCTTAACATACCATGGTTCGCACATTCATTTGAATTTTAAACATATTCCATTTGGGTGGTAAAGGGTGCCAACCCCCACATAACACTCGACAACATATAACTGGCGCTCATGACCAGAGCCTTAGCTGGCAGTTACGGTTAGTGGCGGCGGTCAACAACGGATCATGTGGCCAGCACATGTATTACAATGAATATGCGGTTCCCAAGGCAGTTAAGGCATATTAAATGCCACCTAAACAATCCGCCATTTTAGCACGCAGTTCCACCAATTCAGAAATTATGCCTAATTTAGTTTGTTAATTGGCAGTTATTCCACTTTTAGTGGGGTTTTTGGGGGACATTGGGCATTTTTCTTGTTTCTACCATAACTCCCTTATTATGGAACCAAATTGGGTGAAATTTTAGTCAATTTTTGGTCTCTTCGACATTATGAAGATTTTGGAATAGGTTTCAAGTCGAACAGAGGTCATATTCAGTATTTTTTACTTTGAGGAAGATGAAGGGGCCATCACGGCCACCATGAGACAAAATCAGTTTGAGGCCTAGCCAAGGGAGCTAGAGTCATTTTCCAGAGTTCCAAAAGTATAAATTGGATAATTCATATGTTATGAATCTGATGAGATGGTTTTCAGAGCCTATAGATAATGTTTGAATGCCGAAAAGCTTCAGTAAATTTCTAGGGGCCATTAGTGCCAACTTTTGCCAGTAGCAATGCAGGGCTTAGCCAGAGATGCTTGAGACCATATGTAGTGAACCAATGGTCATTCTTGGCTGAAAACATCATTCTAAATCTAATGACAGAGGTTTCAACAAGTGTTGAAGACTTCTAGAGGTCGAAAACTCAGCAGAGAATTTTTCATTGACCTTAGTGCTAGGGGGTGCCGATAGGTGATTGAGGCGAAACCGGAGTAGCTGGAGGCCATTTTTGATGAATGAAAAGTATATGTTGACTATTTCAGACATTTTGGAACCAATGGAAGTGGTTTCAGAACATTTTTAGAACTTCTAGAGCTCGAGAAGCTGATGTGAAGTTTTGGGCAGCCCTGGGCAAACCATGGAGGATAGCCTAGTTTGGGAATGATGCGCTCGATTTGAGCAATTTATTAGTTGATATTTGGTGTCTAATGTGTGTTGGATACAATAGGAGTGGTTTTAGTGACAGAAACAAAATTCTAAGGGAGTTTGTGCCATCTAGAAGCTCATAGTAGCTTAGTGCACCGACAAAAGGAATCATGTCAACAAGAGCCTAAAGCTGTTTGCAGAGTTTCGACAGCCATTAGAGGGATATTGATGGTATTTCCAGTACTTTGGATCATTGTTTTATTCATTGGAGTTAAGTATTTACTTGTAAAAAAACATACCATAATCCCAAAAATCCGAGTCAAGATGACCAAGCTCAAAGGAGACGTAGCCGACGAGGTTTCGGGTGAACTCCTAGATTAATTGTGTTGCTGTGTTTAATTGATTTATTTGCTGCATTATGTTGCTGATATACATGTTAAATTTAAGAAAGAACAAATGAACTTAAGACACATAAACAGTAAAAATTCATACACCAGTTTCAAGTAAATAATTTCGCAAAATTTTCAAGTACAAGCTAGATCATTTAATTTAAACTGAGTGGTAGGTTCCAGACCATTTTCAGATCAGTGATTTTCTGATATGGACATTGCCATCTCCCACTCAGTTATTTGCACTAAAAAATGATGATTCGGAAATCTATGATGGCATGATCATGGTGTCAAATGGCTACTCCATAGCCTTGGAGCAACAAATGATACTTCCACACATGAGGCAGATTTCTGAAAATGTCAAGAGGTTATTGACACTCTTGTATGCATGGGCCAAACTATGGAAGTTTTGGAGAGGAAGTGCCTTTCAAGAGGAGAATGACTTCCACATACTTCAATCTTGTCTTGGGAAACTAGCTGCAAGGGAGGCAACAAAGGTGGGGTAGTAATACTCCAACATGTGGCTTTGGCATTGAGCATGTCAAAGAGGAGAGTTATGATGTGACAGGAGCTCCATTTCAGTTTTCTACAGCAATGTCATTGTTGGGAAGCCTAGATCCATATTGGGAGTCCCAACTATTGGTAGAATATTCCAAGAACCTCTTCACATGTAAGGTTCTTGATGGGAAAGTGATAGATGGGAGATATAGAGTGCTTGATGGAGTCATTTATTTCCATGATCATATCTACTTGACTGGAGACTCCAAGCTCAAGAAGTAGATTATACATGTAGCATATGAGGCGCTCTCTTCAGGACATGTGGACTTCATTGAGTCTTATCACACCATCATGGATGGATTCTATTGGGAGGATCTCAAAGAAGATGTGCACCAACATATCAGGAGATATGTATCTTGTTTGATGTATGAGGAGGAGAGCAACCACCTTGCAAGGTTGTTTCAATCACTTCCCCTTTTGATGGAGAGATGGGAAGGCACATCTATGGACCTCTTCACCAAATTGTCTACAATATATGGTAAAGATTGTGTTTTTATGCTTATTTATCAACTGTATGTGCACTCCTTTACCATGCATTTGAAGCACATTGCTCCACAAGAGAGCAAACCTCTTTGTGGATTTCATGGTCTTTTTTGGACTACATTCAGTGATGGGATTGACCACTTTATGGAGGACTTTGGGCAAGATATGTTTCGCTTGGATCATACTCAGCCAACAGCTAATGTCCTCTACAATTTTCAAGCTTTTGAGAAGCTTATGACAGCAAGAAGGTGGTTGGATGGCCACTTATCATATCATGTTTTTGAGACAACAAGAAGAAGAACAACGTTGGCCTCAATTAAGGGACTATTGTCACCATCCAAGATGTCATATGACACTTATTCCATGTTTATTTTGGAGCCCATATGGTGATGACACTCTATTCACTATATGCATGAAGGATTGGGAAAGAAGGCTTCCTAGAACCAATGAGTGGGATCATGAGATTCCAAGTATATTTTGGCTTCATGAGGACTATATTATTGCAGCCCAAGATCAACAGCTCCAAATTTATCATAAATGGAGAGAGAGACAACGTAGTTGAACAATATTATCTCTCACTTTCAGCCTTGCAGCCCCTACACATTGCATAAGCAGGGGATTGGTGATTGTTTCTATGAGCTACCAAGGATGGCTCACTTTGTTTGGATGATAGCATGGAGAGTGGAGTTTCTCATGGGGACTGAGGCACCCAAATTTTACCATCTCCCATGTCTTGAGGAGTCCAATAGACAACATATAACTATTTCCATATATCTCCCACTTTTTCATGATGAAAGCTATATGGTTTATCCACCAAAAGCAAACTTGTATTCTTGGGGGGAGACATATCCATTGGAGATTTTGCAGTGTCCTTGTAGTTTCTTGAGGACAAGCTACATTTTGGAGGGGAGGATTGTAATATTCCTAAATTAGCTTGCAACTAATTGGAATTTAAAGTTTTGTTTTGTCACTTAGATAGGTGAATAAATGGGTAGGGATATCCATAAATCTCTTTATGAAGAATAAAACCACTTCTCATGTGAAAGTGGATCATCTTTCCATCTCAATAAAGCACCCTAAGGTGTGAACAGGGGCTAGCACATGTGGATTGAGTCAACTTTGACCAAATCAACATCGTTGTCATGGAGGAGTGGACATTAATGAAGGGACAATGCAGTTTTAGATGGAGACACATTGCATGGAAGTAGTGTCATTAATGAATGGGGCTTAGGGTTTGGAAGCTTATCTCTTATAAAAGGAAGAGGATGGCAGCCATATTATTCATCTTGATATATTTGATATTTTGATATATGGTTTGTTTAGACATATAGCTTTCCTCAGCTGTTTAGAAAAGATTGCATGTGCTATTTAGCACAAGGTGTTCCTGATCGGGAATCCCACTTCTTCCATTGAGAAGCTCTTGGAGGATTTTGCACTATACTTCCACATTCAGGCATTTGGCCAAGCTTCAGTCTCATGTACAACGCAGTTCTGTTTAGAGTTGGGTTGTGTTGCAGGGATGTAGCAGTGGAGGAGAGAAATCTCCATTTTTTGAGCTATTTTTCCATTGGAGGGATCATCCTTTCATCTAGAGGCTTGTGAGGAAGAATTCAGGGCTTCATTACACATTTTGGCACCAGGCCAAGTAGAATTCATCAGCTACAACACTGTTTCCTACAAGGACTGCGTTATTTTGGAGAGCAGTTGCAGTAGTGGGTTTATTGCCCTATTTGGAGTGTTGGGGTTCCCTGTGTGGGGATCAACCCTTCATCTAGGATATATGTTGGAGGAGGATCAGACATCTTGTATATCAGATCAGCCATCTCCCATCAGTGATTCAGTTGCAGAGATTATTCAGCCCTAGGGCCAAATCTGCTATATTTTGTATGGTGTGTATTTCCAGAAATGTTTTTTGGGTTGTCCTAGAATTCTTTTTTGGAGCATGGATCTCTAGCCTTAGCATTTTTGGAGCATTATATCAGCAACAATATATTCTTATATCTTTTAGCTGCTATTCTCTCTTAGACAGTGCATTTTTCTTCATTCTTGTACTTCATGTATTAATAACATCTTAGATCTAGGTGTATGCTTTCATGGGAGGCTTGTTTGCCCAACCTGAGTGATCTTTTCCTCAAGATCTTGTACCTATTTTGTTGTTATATTCATAATGGAATGGATCTACTATTGTCCCATGCTTTGATCTATTATATTTATGCATATTTCCAGTTTTATGCACTCTATTCCTGCTTTTCCCATTAGGGAATATTACAAAATCTTCCTAAAACATGGTTTATATTTGTGTGCCTTCGACCATTAAATGCCACAAATCATAGTAAGAAGTGCTTGAGTGTGGGTTGAGTTATTGTGGGAAAACTAATATGCATCTACAATGTATATCAAAAGAAGAAAGGTGCATTGTAGAATGCATGTGGTGTCATAAGACATACTTCATGTCACTATACTTGAGATATAAATATAAAAGGGGATAAAAAATGTTAATGAAAAAATGGATACCTACAATATCTAGTGAAAGTAGGGGTTTTTTAAATTGGGAAGGTGTATTGGGTTTGTATTGGTAGGGGGTTAAATAAAATGATTTTTATAGGTATTTTCCAATATGTAGTCAAATTAAGGCTATTGTTTAGTATGCCATGAACACACATGCTATGTTAGAGGTTCATTGGGTGAAGCCCTTGTGTCATGGAGGCGCCTTAGAGGATTGAGGCTAGTCATTAAAGAGTTATCATTTATTTTATGGTCAAGAAACTTAAAGGTGCTTATCCATTGGAAAGTTTGAATACGCTTCTGAATAAATAGAAGATATCTTAAAGAAAGTTCTTTAAAATTTTAGAGATGTGTTTTAAAGATAATTAAAATTATCTGACAACCAAAAAGTAAAGAAGATTTTTTACTAACTCCAAAAAAAAAGGAAGAATATATAAGAAGAATATCAATGAAAAATGAAGATTATTTATAATGTAAAATTTGATTACATAAATTTTGATTAAAAAAATACATTTGAAAAAAGAAATTGTACTTTGGAATTGGTAACATGGGTGTCTCATATTCCTCTTCTTGTGCAAATGTTGAAATCTACACAATGTAATAGCGAAGTGTTAAGATGAAAGATAAAATAAAAACAACAAACTTGCAAAATTTTACCATGAAAGAATCAACAAAACTAAATATAAACACAAAGAGTAAAGGGAATCAACACCCTTTCATTGATAATTAGTTGAAATGATGTTGATTTACAAAAGAGATACTAAGGAAAATGGATTAAGCAAGGTGAACCCTCTCCTAGATTCCAAAGGAAGGTCCTTCTCTCCTTTTTCTAGTTCTCTCTTCCTTTTCAAGGAAGTTTGTAAAGACTTTAGATAGTGAAAGATTGCAAGTTCACAATGTACATGCAATCAAAAAGAAAATTGTTAAGTAAAAAAGCTTTCATTAGTACAAAATGGCATTACAGATAAACATGGAAGATACCAAAATTATTTCGACCTCACTCCTACCAAATTGATTGGCTAGAAGATGATAGACAATTATGAGTACGAGGAGGATATATTTCCTAGAAAGCGACCTGTTAAGATCCGAGTTAAACCAAAAAGTGCCCAAAATCTGAATGCATCCAACTGGCATTATGGAGCATTTGATTTGATAGGATCATAATGCTTTGGCTCGGTACTTGGTGACATAGGAGGATCAAAATCACAACACACACACCGCTCCATATGGGATAATATGCCCTCTATTCTCTCCATCTTCTCGTATAGTCACCTTTGCCCCCTTTAAAGAGTAGCTAGTCGGCCCTGCATATGTCATTGGTTTCGCTGAAGGAAATTCCTGAAACCAATGACCGCATTGCAATCATCATGGCAGTCCCGTCCAAGCTGGTACAGGAGAAGAGTAAGATGGCAAGGCCTATTGTCCATAACATCAAAAGAGGGTGGAAAATCAATGCTACCTATAGAAGGGGCTGAACTAGATTCAACTACCTCTCCTGAGTCGTTGTCATCCCCTCTCTGGGTTGCTTTGTCACCATGTGGTCTAATGCTCGCCTTGCCCTTCTATGTTTTCAATACATGGAGGGCTAGAGTGGAATACACAGAAAAAGGCCCAATAACCCAACAACTAGAATAGAGCCCCCACACTAGTATTGATCAACCAACCAAAATCTCTGAAGAAAGCCACGTCTCTTAGTTACCAGAAAGAACGGTCACCACCCTCAAACTCCACCTTTGACTAAACCAACCACAAAAAATTCACTCCACGTAAGTGTATCCCAAAGACAAATTGAACCAGGACTCCCCTCCCAACAAAACACCAAAAAGAGGGACAAAACAAAAGTAGTGCACCCCACGGCTCGACTACATACAACGACCATCCACCAAGATGACTTCTAGCGCTCTTGACACAGAGTAGACCTTAAACCACCACCACGGGTCACGCACGACGCATGATATCATCAAAGCATGAAACCACCACCACCAACTGCATCATTGAATAAGACTAGGTCCCACAATGGCCTTTATGAGCCCCTCCGCTGCTAGTGCCAAGATAATAGAGCAATATCAACATTGCACAAATCCCTGCCGACTACCCTAGATCTAAAAAAAAAAAAAAAAAAAAAGCATTGCACAAATGCCCACCAACCAGAAATTCCTTCAACTCCCGACAAACACCAATTAGCTTACACCACCAAACCCTTACTTTATCAACCAAAGGTGGAAAAAACCATACCCAGGAAATCGGAGCGAGGTTTGACAACTTTCCAAAATAGACTATGAATTCACCACTTACAAAATTAAGAAAAGACCCAAGCCAATCCTGCTCCTCTCGAGGATTAAGAACACGCCAGAAAGAGAATAAGAATGAAACTAGTAAAAAACATAGTAAATAAAATACTACCCAACCCCAAGGGGCATAGGAGAAGCCCTTATACTTGCTCATTATTCCTAGTGCTTACTGTTTTACAAGTAGTGCAGTATCCATGTGGCGTAACACTTTCTTTGGATGAGAGCCTTTCCCTGGATCCCAAATTTGAACTTGTTGGGCATATCTTTGCACTAAACATCCATCATAATCAAAAAAAGCACAACCTTCAAAGATAACAATGAGTGTGCGAGCCTGAGGAGGTACTAGTGGAATGCCACCTTGCTCAAGCAAGCTCGAAGTATGGTCTTGTATAGCCACACCCATAACAAACACACAATAACCCAACACCAGAGCTTGTCGTAACATAATAAGGTCACGGTAAATTTTGGAGAGTTCAACTCTCTCCACTTGCATGCAAGAGTAATGACACGCCATTGGAATTAATTCTTTCCTGGCAATGGGAAGCGAGAGCCCTCCCATCACCTATTATGTTGTTGTTTCATCACCCCCATCGGGGTGTTCATGCACTCAAACTTGGAAACATGAGCATTCCAATTAGATTTTGGTGGCACGATAATGCATTTCTTCTCCTTGTTGAATTGGTCACCCTATACTGGTATTTGTAAGTTTTTTCAAGCTCTTTATGGTGGTTGGATCATTGAATAAAGGTGGTTTGTCTTTCACATTTGGAATGAATATGATGGAGCCTTGGAGACTCTAAGTACCCCTCCAGAAGTTGCCTTGAGCCTTGAACCTTCCCATTCACATCGTGTACTTGCTATAGCCTTGATTTGGTGAGATTTCCCATGCTTCTCAATTCACATCTGTTGTGTGTACAAATCCACATGACTGTCGAAGGAACTATCGTGCAAGTCACACAAAAGTTGATCAATGAGTTTGTGTGACTAGGCAAAATAACTACTCTAGAAAGTCAATCCTCTAATTTTTGAGTTGTTGGCTAATAATCTTATGAAACCCTTATATTTTGATAGCTTAATGATATTATTTGAAAGATTTTCCTTATTTTGATAGCTTAATGATATTATTTGAAATATTTTTTGGTAATAACCTACAGGCTGATAAAGTGCCTGATGGTTAAGGCCATTATGTCAGTCCAGGAAGTAGGAGGAGATCCCAAGGTAGTTACCACTCTGGCAAAGATTAACAGAAGCATTCAGGAAATGAACTTGCGTCAACTCCACTAGTATGCTCGTCTTGGCAGAATCGAGAAGGACATTAAGGCCATGCAACGGGTTGATATGCTAGGTTCAAGCGTCAAATATCCGGTTCCAGTGGAGTTAGATGATGACTAGCTAGTCAGTTGAGGATTAGCCAGACTCAGTTCTTTTAGTTTTTGATAGCGGATAGCTTTCTTTTGCATTATGTAATATTAGTTAGTAATATTAAACTTTGATATTAGCTACCTAAAGACTATTCGTAGTAAACTAAGTACATGTTTTGGATGGCGTTCAATGCACTCAGATGGCCAACAAACCTGGTTTCCTTCGGGTAGGTTGAGGCCTAATTTTTGTATTTACTATACCTGCGTTTTATATAAATAGAAAATAAAAAGAACCTATTAAGCTTTAAAAAAAAACAATAATTTAATAAAAATAATAATTACTAAATTTACATAATTTATGGGAATGGATCTACCTACCTAAAAGATTATTTATATTAGATAAATCCGTCCATTTGTGGCTGGTGGTCCTAAGGAGCATACTACACAGTGACAAAAATTGGGTTTTTTTAAGTGTATACTTTCTAAAATTTCCCCAACAAAACACAACATTTAAAAAACATAAAACTACCGATTTATAATAATATATTTTCCTTGATGACTATGACCCTGTTGTAGCCATGAGGAAGCTAATTGATAACTATGAACCAATACCCTCAGGGCTTAATTGGGATGCTTTTGACCTCCCTGCATATCATAAATCTCTTCTAGTTTCCATGATGCCTTTTTTCAATGAGTTGATTTACACTAGATTGAATTAATTTTCTAATTATTAAACACCATTAAAGAATTATTGATAGCCTAATTTAGCCATTAATAAACAATTCTCCAGCTTTCAATTTGCATCCATTATTAACGAGCTTGTATGCTTCTTTGTTATGATCGCATAATACATGAAATTATGCTATTGATCATGGAAGCCTTTTTCCATTTCCCGTGCCCTTTTAAAATTTCTCATCCAATTAAGAGAGTTAAATAAATCGGTGTTAGTAAAAGATTCAAACTAGGTAAAAATTAAGCATTCCCCAAGATTAACCACTCATCAGAAATGTGCAGCAATATTCTCATGTCAAAGATTTGAAAGCGATTTCACTGTTGAAGATTAAAAAAAACAGAGAACTGAGCAGTACTGCGCAGATGCCAATCTGGCCTCCTGTAAAAGTTTATATTAACGAATGAAAGCAAATCTGGTCACCTGTAAAAACTTAAATCAACAGATCAACAATTCAAGAGGCGCCTCAAAATCTGAACGGCTGTCCATATCTTAAAAACAACTGTAAATCTGCTAGTTATGTCTGCACTCTACACCAATTCAACACTTAGCATTAAACTTGGAGTTTGGTAATCCACGCGTGCAATGCATCACGATAATTCTAGACTACCAGAGACTTTAAGGAGGCCAGGTTGTAGCCTTGCAAGGGTATTTGGTGTCGAGAATTTCTGGAAAGAGCTTTGTTGGGGTTTCGAGAGGCCATTGGTTTGGACGAAGAATCAACAAAGGATTGATGTTCAAGCTCCTCAAGCTCTATTATTTCTCTTTGCAGATTCTGAGCAAAATTAGTTGGTTGATTTCAGAGATAAATCAATCCAGGGCTGTTGGACATGGTGGTAGAGAATCCACCAGGACTGTGGATAGCCAATGGAAAATCCAAAGTTAAGGTGACATGGCGAGAAACGCTGAAATATCAGAGGGAAAAACACTGCAGGGCATTTGATTTCTTCACTGAGAAACAAAACCTTGCAGGCTGATCATCTTGTCGCTTCTTCTTCTTTGCAGGCGAGTTTCTTATCCACACCAGAACCACATCAGATTTGCCGCAAACAATTTGGTCTTCTTTGAAGGCAGCAGCTGACTATAAAAAGCACAATTGCAGGTTAACGCTAGAGCATCATAGAGGTATTGGTAATTGCTGTTAGGGTTTGGTAATTGCTGTTAGGGTTTTGTTCCACCGTTCAGACATTGATTGCAAGGGGAAGCACTCCGCACCTTGGCGGTTAATTCATCGATGTTTGCTGGCTGAATTCTATTATTATATGGAAAAGCGTGATTAAGAGACCACTGCCAACAACCGTCTTCAATCAAATCCCCCATTCTTATTGGGACATCTCTGCAACTCCCATCACTCACAGTGCTCTGTCATCTTTCAATACTAACCAATTCTTTGAGAGATGCCAACTCTTTCTTGCAGCAGCGCTCATTGATGCTGTAAAGCCTAACCTGGTGCATTGCCACCTGGATCCCCACACCCATAAATCCAAGAAGGAAACCACCAAACAGCCATTGTATGATTTTCTTGGTAACATCCTCCCCCTATATAGGAATAGTATGCAATCCACAAGAAATTCTGTCCAGACTGCAATCAGAACTTTGACAAGTGTGCATCAAATACAATGCAACTAAAAACCAAGAAAGTGACCATTGATGAGGGTTTCCAAGCTCGTCCTTCACACAAATCTGAGTTACCAATTGCAGAAATAGAGAAGCTTATGCCCTGTTTTGACAGGAGAATACGCTTTGCTTTTGGACAAATTCCACCAGTCATATCAGCGGACGCATGTTTAATCCTTTTAGGAAGAGAGATTCCATATCAGTCTTACAAAAGTCCGGGACTCTCCTTACTTTTACTGTTGGCATGCATACTTTTCAATTTATACAGATAAGTTTATGTCAATATGCCAGCCCTCTTTTAACTGGAAGGATAAGCTCCTTTTCTGGACACAAATCCCCCACCAGTCAGATCAACCAAAGTAAAAAGTAAATATGAAGGATTCTTATTTGTTTAAAGAATGAGAGTTCTTATACAGATTCCTGATATAATGCAATTAATTCATTAATTTCCACAGAATCTATTTAGCTACTCTTAATTATGTTTTAAATAGAATATAGACTTTTCTGATTCATGATTTATACTAAATAAGTTGGATCAAAATTATATATTAATATTATAATCCAAAAGTATATTTAATAATTTGTAATTTAACAAAAAAAGACAGTTTATGTGGTTGAGATTCATTGTATTAATGTCATCCAACTTGATTTAAATTCTGATAAACATAATCTAGAAATAACAAAATAAATGCCACTCACTTCGATCAATCTATTTTATATATTTTTTTGAATTTTTTATATTAATAATGAAATAATATTTTTAATAATATAAGTAATTAGCAATTGTTTTATCAAATTTTGCTAGCACAATGAGTTGAGGATGGGTTTGTCATCAAGACGACCCAAAATCAAACCTCAAGTGGTTGTCCCTTGTACTAGGGAGAGGAGACATGCTAAAAAATTCAGTTAGCTAAGAGTTGGGTGGCCCAGATCCAAATCAGATGCGATCCCTAAATAACTTTGACAACAATTCTTCAAACGACATGTCAAGCCTAGAGAAACATAGACCACTTATCATAACAACCCACAAATAAACTAATAAATAAATTTCATTGATTAGGATAAACAATATTTACAAAGCCAACCTCACATCTTAAATTCAATTATAAATACAGTACACATCTCAAACACAAACAGTATTTGGTCGCAACAAAGCTTAGTAAAAAACAATTCCAAAACACGAGAGGATTACTCTGGCCAACCAGTAGGAAATCTGTTTTTGTATTCCAGTCTTCAATTCTTGCAGTTCTTCTCCTTCATGTCACCTCAGGTTCGTTGTACCCGCTAGGTTTCCTTTAGAACTTTTATTCCCCAATGAGAAGTTTGGGCAGGTAATGGCCTGGCCCATAACTCTCCAACTATCGTGACATATGAATCTAATTTAACATTACTTTCCAATGTGATTTCCTTCATAATCCTTGTGTAATCATTTATATGTTTCATAATAAAACTAGATATTTCATAATGATTGTTTGACCTTTACTAGTAACATAATATCTTTAACTGCGGTAATTCAATATTTATGATTTACTTTACACTTGTTTTATTTCTATGATTCTTTATTTTATATTTTTAATATTAAATTTATTTATTTTTATTATTTTTCTTATTTTTATTGAGTTTCTTTTAAATTCAATTCATTATCTATATATATAATATTTTTTCTTATTTCAGCCTTGTGAATTTCAATTAAATAAATTAATAATTCACAATTAAATAAATTAATAATTAATAAGTTTTTGAATGTTTCATTTGAATAACAAAAGTTTTATTCCAAATTGTAATATTATTAAATGTTTTATTTAGGTTAGAATTTAAAGGTTGGAATTATTTCATCTATCATGTTTGTTTTTGTTTTTTTTTTTTTTTTTTTAAATATTTAAATTTATTTATTTTGGTTAATTTTTTATTAATTTTTATTTTAAATTCAATTTATTGTCTATGAATGTCGCAATCATAAAAAAAAAAATTTTGATGTTTTGTTTAATAAAACTTTTTTTTTTTTTTGGTGACAGGGCCAAGCTTAAGGTCATTAAGGGTTGGTCTAAATAAAATAAATTCAATATTGGCATTAAGCAAGGGTGTCTCTTGTCCCCTACCATTTTTTGCATTTAAATTGATAAGTTAGAAGTGTATTTGGAAGTTGTAGGATGTGTTGATCATGACTCTTCTCCTTTATGTTCAAGATAGTGTTCTTCTCATCAAAAACCATTAGGATCTTGACAAACAACTTAAAATGCTCCATGATTTATTCTCCAAGATAGGTATGTTTGTTAATACCAACAAGACTAAAGTCATGATAATTGAATCCAAAAGGATCAACCATGACAATTTCATTTATGATAGCAATTACTTGGAGAAGGTTTCTTCATCCAAATATTTAGGTATTCGCATTCATCATCAACTCAATTGGAATTATAACATTGAGAAAAATATTATTGGCAGCAGGAAAAAAATTTATGAGCTTGAAAACAAATGCAAGGCGATTGATCTATGTGTTTGGAGTAAAAAAAGTTCCTCGTTGAGACTCTCGTCACCCCTATTATTTTATATCGATGTGAGGTTTGGGGTTGTAGTCTATCTAGATAATCATGGAGGAAGATCGAGTTAATCCAAAAGAAATTTATAACCTACAACCTCAAGATTAAAAATAATACTCCTTATCCTATCCTTCTAACTGAAGTTATCATTTCCCCCATTGAAAGAATGGCTATGTGTCACTATCTAATGTATAAGAAGAATTTTTAAAACATGGAAATGAAGAGGTTCTACAAAATTGCTTTTAACTCTAACCAAAACCCCCACCTCCGACTCAAGCATTGTTGGCATAAGGATGTCTAGTCTTGGCTCGGCTACTGAGGTTAATGATCTGAATAGGAAAATTAGTGTTTGTTGTGCTAAATTCCAATTCATAATATAAACAAAGTGTTTGAGGATTATGAGGTAAATTGCAAGTTAACTATGAGTTTTTATGTGTTTTTATGTGAATTTCTTGAGCAAATTAACATAAATAAAACACTAAACAACAACATCTAACAAACATGAACATCACCATAAACAATAACACAACAGCACATGATGAAGGAGTTCACCCCACTTGGGCTACGTCTCCTTGGTCCAACTTCCAATGGCTTAGCCCTATTCTATTATGCTCAAAAGTGTGATTGCATACATTTTCAATACTCAAACAACTCTGAAACATGTTCTAATGGCTCCAGAATGCTCAAAAAATGCCTCTGTAGCCTCTTTCTGCATCAAATTTGGTCAAAAACTAAGTAAGTTATGGCTTCCCCAAGTTTCTTGCACTAACATCTCCACAAATTCCTCCAAATTTGGCACCATCCCACAATTTTTCCCCCAAATATGCTAACTGAGCGCCAAATTGTCCAATTTTCGGACGAAATTGTTGGGGTGTTTAAATGTCTAATGACACTTCAAACCTAAATTAACAACCATAATGCCCCGATTTTTTTTTTTTTTTTAAATAAAAAAATGTGACGGTTACCGTAACCATCAGCGGTCAAGGTGGCAGAGGTCACATGGTAGTTTGGTTAGGCGGATAGGCAAGGTGGATTACAACCCACGTCCAATGGCGGTAAATGTTGGCGGCTAGGAGTCTGGTCACATTCCTGACGGTTTGTTAACATGTTACATTTAATGTAGTGTGGGGGGGGGGGCTAGCCTACCGCCCATGGTCCCATCCCCAGGCGTGGTGACGAGGGATAGGGCTAGACCCTGGCCCCTACCCCCAAACCAGAAACCATTACAATTTTACTATAGGCTGAATCCATAATATGTTAAGTATCAGTGGTATGGCGCGGTGGTAAGACTTTGCACTATAGACTATGGGGTCACGGGTTTGACCCCCGCTGCTACTGCTCAGACCTTGACCCAAAATTTTGGTGGCCCTTGTGTTGCCATGTAGCTACCCCTGGCTGGGCCATGTGGCTGCCTATGGTTGGCCACCCAATAACTAATGAAAAATTCACCACAAACAACCATTGACATTGTGCCACATGGAACCACCCGTTTCAATGAAGGGAATCCATTGACTAGTGAACCTTCCATATGGGCATGCCCAATCAGCAGTACAGACTACTAACTAGGCTATCCCTGTACTTTTTTTTTCAAAAATTTTGCATGTTTGACAAAGTGGACAGAACACGTTTCTGGGAGCATACGATGTTGGTTTTCTGTGAACCGAGTTGTGTCAGATTTAGAACGATGAGATCTGTTGGGGTTCCCATGTTTTGGCCAGATTGGCAAGACCAAAATATGAGACAATATCAGAACCACTTTGGGGCCCTAGGATCTAGCCCTCCTGGACCCGGAGAGGGATCTCTCCAATATAGAGCAAAGAATGGTATATCTTTGAAGCTCAAAATGAGATGTTAGGCTAGGTATGAAGCACAAAGGGGGGTTTTAAAATGATTTGGTTGGTTGGTTGTTGGGTTGGTCATGAGATCATAGACTAAGAAAGTAATGAAAGGAAAGAAACAAAATAGCAGGATGTTTCAGCAAAGAGAACAGGTCAAGAAAGTGCCATCCATTGGGCTATGGAGTCATGAAAGGTGATTACATGCAACAACTAGCCAAAGTTTTTAGAGGGCAAGTCATATAATACTAAAGGATCTTTTAGATTAGATGGTGGGATGGAACATCAAGGAAAGAAAGTGAGAGAAGGAAAGCAACCTAATTTCTATCTATAGATCAGGTCAGAGGTCATTTAACTCCAGACCTGCTTGGACATACTCAGAGGGAAATCTCAAAAGAGGGACAAAGGGGCAGCTTATGGATCTGACCAGAGGTCATCTAACTCCAGGTCAGCTTTAGCATGCTCCAAGGGAAAACAGAGATAAGTTTAACAAGAGATCTTGTAAAGGCCAGCTAGTTGCATAAGGATCCTAGTGGACAAGGCTAACCCTAATCCCCACTGTTCCCAAATATTCCAACTTAAACCCAACAAGAACAACTAAAGACATATTTCATTTAATTCATACATCAGCTAGCAACATAAGGAACTACTACACTGGTTAAATTAACTGAAACAACCCTTAGATAATACATTTAGCAGAAAACATAGAAGGCAAGGAGAGCAGAAGCATAGGGTACCTAACAAGGGTAAATCCTATACCATATTTTTGATGCAAGCCAGTAGAAAATGAACATTATGAAAATGTAATAAACAGAGTTAGAAAAAACATCACCAATAGTAATAGACCAGGTTCCTGCGAAATGTGCTTTGATTAATTGATGCAAAACCAGTCACATACACTGATCTCAATGGTTGTTACAGTCCCAACTTATCCTCCCAGCCTACTTCAATACAAACTACTCTGCTACTTTCTCCCAGAACTCTTCTAACAATCAAAACTGAATCCCTCTAACTACAATGGCAACAGCCGAACAAAAACCTTTACAATTTGATCTTGGGAATTATTATAGGAGAAAAGCATAGCAGGGGTAGATGAAAACTTAAATGCATCATTAAACTCTGAAGCAACAGGAGAGCCGAGGCTCCATTCGGTTTTAATTTTGAGCATTTATCTTGGTGCTCATTGCAGTGTTCTGGTGACAATACCGTGTAACAAATGCTTCTGATGGTGTAGGACGGCTGACAGGGTGGAAATCTTCATTTGGACACAATGTAGACTGAAACCATAATGTGTACCGTGTCCTTTCATGGAAGAATGTTCTGCGGATATGGAAACCCTAATAGTATTGTATTTCTGTGCATTGTACCATCTGAATGATCCACGGGGTCTTCGATTCTGGTACCTTTGCTTTCGAATAATGGGCTTAAGGCTCAAAATCTGCAATTACAGGCCTTAAACGCGCTAACTCCCCACTGATACTCTTTGCCGCTCCCACAATTTCCTCTGATTGTGAAAACGGTGCTTTAAATGCCCTGGACAGGTTCTGTAGAGTTTAAACCCTATTCTTTTAATGCAGGTCCTGTCAGCATATCTTCCCCGGCCTTTCTCCGTAATTCCAGCTTCTGAGAATGGTCCTTTCCTGTATTTCTATCACTGTGACAGGGACTGCGAATTATGGAGGTTTGTGGTCGCTCAAAACCCTGCAAAACACGAAAATGATTACGAAAAACCTTTATGGAGAGGGTGGTATGGATGAATGTGATTGTGGCAGCGTGGCTTGGACGAGGATGGTGACTGCGGAGGCAACTATGGAGGAAAACATCGCACAGTGGAGAATGCATGGGAAAACGTTGAGGCAGACGTTTAAACATAAAAACAATGAACTTTGACCTTGGAACAAACAGATATAACAGGGGCGGGCGAATACGACAAAATGTCGTGGAAAGGGTAACGTGGCGGTACGGGGTCAACTGGCGGGGGCAATCAAATCTGAACCATCAGATCTCAGGAGGAGATCGACGGCTCAGGACGCGTCGGAGGGTGATGGATAGTGGGCCATGGGTACGGTTTCCTCGTGTTAACCTCCGCACAGCTTCGGGGAGAGACAACTGTTGGATGGGCTGCCCCAGATCTAACGGCTCACGGCGATATTGCTACGCATCTGCGGACGAATGATAACGTGCGATGGGGTAGCGGTTTTGGAACAGTGTCGGGGCCACGTGTCGATTGCTGTATGGAATCGCTGGGCAAAGGGAAAAAACCGCCCGGCCTCCAATAGCAGTGCAATGAAAACCGTGTTGTTTTGGTACAGTGAACACGGCGGGGACCATCGGGACGGATGTACTGCAGACCGTTGATCTGCGGTTAAATAAACGGCGATGGCGCGGTCGGGGCGATGAACGAGGTAGACCACGGGCGCTGCAGAGCACGTGATAACCGTTCGATCAATACAGATTGACGGTTCAACTTTCGCCTGATACATATCTGATAAGCACTCTTATGGGCTGGCGGGTGGTTCTAGTGCCCAGGTCACGTGAGGGAAAACGGTTCTGGGGCTAGTTGAAAGGGGCTAAGACCCATATGCATGGAGAATATGACTTTTTGGGCCATTTTAATGCAATTTGAGGGTGGAAAAGGGAAACGATAGGGAGAAGAGGACTGTTTAAGCCAAATAAAAAGTATTTGAAGGGTTTAAACAGGGTTTTGGGAGGATTAGAGGATTAATGAAGGAATTTCAGAAGGGGGGAAAAAGGGTGGAAAGGAAGCTTAAAAAAAAGGGCAACAGAGTGAAATGGGATATTTTTGCAGGGGTACAAGGGGTAAAAATAGGTCCTTTGGAGCACAACTTTGTAATCAGAGAGGTTCTATAATGGAAATCAGCATAGGGGACTTCATCACAGGGAAAAGGCACAAGAGACTTCAAGGATGATGTGTTTTCAAAGGAAATGCATTCCTTGAAGACTCAAAAACTTTTTAGCCCCCTACTTTGCCTGTAAAAAATTTACAAGGGGTTAACAAGATCTATGTGTTCATTCAGCTTCCACATCATTCTGACAAATTTCATTTTTTAGCATAATTTTGAGCACCTGCTCAGTTAAAGGACAAGATCATCTTGGAGAATACATATAATATTAAAAATAGTATTACCTCCAAATTTAAGGATAAATTGTGGGATGATAAGGAGTTAGAGGAGAAAAGGAATCTAAGGTATTATAAGGAGGTGATCAACCCCACTCTCACTAACCAGAATTTATCTCTGTCTTGACTAGTGCTAAGAAGAAAATGAACATTGCAAAGATAAGAACTAACTCCCATGAGCTGAGAATTGAAACTAGGCATTGGTTTATTCCCAAAACACCTTGGGATGAAAGGATCTGTCAACTATGAGATACTAAGAGGGTTGAAGATGAAAAACGATTTCTCTTCTATTTCCCAGCTCTTACCCACATCTATTCTCATTTCCAAAACATCTGCCACACTAACACACTCCTTATTCAGTCAACAAAACTATTGTGATCTATGAATGCTTCTTTCCCTCCTTTTTATCACACGAATAAAATATTAAAAAGTCTCAATTAATCTCTTTCTTTCTTAAGGTTTGATAAACCTCATTGGTGTTATAGCATCATTCAACACTCTTGTAGCCCTGATTTTTTTTTATGGCCTAGGGCAGTCCCTTTTCCCATGTAGACTTGATCTTATATTTAAAAAAATATTTCAAAATCCATGAGCGACTCTTGCCACACTAAATCGCGTATATACGTGGGTCCTATAACACTGCACCCGCGTATACCTTTTAAAATATGAAAAAATAAAATAAAAAGTTATTTTTCGGGCGGGGTTTATGAGTTTTACCAGGTGCCCACCTACAGGTTCCTGTGACCTAACTGAAATAACCAATTTCAGGTGGTATATTACACCCCTTGGGTATGCCTAATTACAAAAAGAGAAGGGATATCGACATTGAACCCATTTTTCTCCCATATGAAGTTTGTTTTTCTCGTGCGTTCTACACTCCCAGACTCTAAACAACATAAACTTTGAAACGGGAACTATAAACTGAGAACGGGAACTCTAGCCAAAAAATCCCCAAAAACATGAAAAACAACCCAAAAATGAAAAGTGTGTATTCCAGAACGAGGTTTTATTTTTTCAGGGTTAATTTGCAACATTTTTAAAAAATGGTAGTAAAACCAATTTTCATGCGCCAAATAAATGGAAAAAAATGCACTAATGTTGGTGCTAGAATACCATTTTTATTTTCTGGGCACAATTTCAACATATTTTCAGTAATGAAGTTAAATATAAAATAATGAGATTTTAAACACATTAAAATTCCAATAATTTTTATCCATATTGTTTAACATATAATATCATGACACTAAAAATCCCTAAAATTCTTATTTTTTTCAACCATAATGTTAAAGATAAAAGAATTTTCACCCATATAATTAAAAAACATTAACTTTTCAACATATTTCAACCATGATATTATGAAAAAATTATATGACTAAAATAACCCAATGAAACATATATTATTTCTCGAAGTTATTGTTGCATTGTGAATATTTTAGACAAATGAATTCATCATAATTAAAACATATAATCCAACAAACATAAAATGACTCATAACTTCATGTAAGATTATATGAAAGTTCAAATATCATTTTCATTGCTCAATGCAAACATAATTTATATAGATTTCCTTACACAATTATTCAAAATCAATCATATTTTCTTGCACACCATCAAAAGTCACATCTTCAGATGAATGACTGGATGTAGATGAAGATGTTCCATATTCTTCTCTTTCATCAAATAGTGCCCCATCTGAGTCAACATGCATGCCCACCACTTGAGTTTTCAAAAGCCTTTTAAATCTACGACTGGGTTCGGCAGAATTCCATCTCAACATTGTTTCTTTTGGTAACAACCTCTTCAAAATCTCTATCGTCCTGGAGCGAAGAATTCCTCTCTTTGTTAAAATGAAGTCATAAACAAGTATGCCAACTTCCTTTCTATGCGGCGACGATTTATATTTGTATCCTTTATTTTTCTCTTTCTTCCAATTTTTTTATCAACTACCATCTTTCACTTGTACACACCATTGAATGGGTGTATGTTTGTTGCATACCAATGTACTTCGACACCTGTAACATCTTCATTTTTTGTAATAACCTTTATAACCTTGTAAATCTAGAACGGATAGCCATGTGGATCTTCATGTGCTAACACTATGATCATGAAACCCTCCTTAACATATTGTAATGAACCCCTATAAAGGTCTTCCATGGCTTCATGTTGTGCACGAGATATTCTGGAACAAATATACATTTCTCTTTCCTCCACCTGTGTAGAATTAATAATACCTTGTGATTGTTGTTTTTCAACAATGTTTGTTTCCTCTTGTCGATTTGACACATTTTGTGGCCAAATAATTGGAGTCTTCAAAAGCATATCTTCATTTGTTGGTATTGAAAGGATATCACTTTGATCATTGAGAAAGGACTCCCACCAAACTAAATCAGCCACATCAAAGTACTCATATGTATATCTAATGGATTTTTTAATTTCTTCCAGACATTCAAAATAATCTATATCTTTGTTCCGCCTTCGTGCATTATGAGCTTCACCAACTGATTGTAATAACAATATATTTGATGCAAAATTTGGATGACTTGGAATGAACTTCAAAAATTCCAAACCTTATGACGACGGCCATTTTGCAGTAGTTGAATACTTCTTGCCCCATATTAGTGTTTTCCCATCAATTTTTTTTATACTAAATTGATGTTGGAAGCTAATGTCATTGTTCAATGCATTTCTCCTCACCATGCGATCCCAAAGTAAACTTTCGTGTTTCAACAGTTTATTATAACACATGAAAAATAGACTCTGGCATATATGATTTCTTAATACATTCAATTAATGATGGCAAGCTCCCAACATCCTTCCTCCTCATTGTTACTAAAAAACGATTGAACATATGATCAATATGGTCGTGAGTATGCCCAACAAGAAATAAACCAACCTTTACCTTCATGAAAAATTCTCAATTCAACAAGCATGTTTAGATTTCCAAAAACAATCTTATTTTTGTTTTCACGACAAGTGTTGTCTAATTTAGATACAAAATTTCAGGAAGATTACCACACCAATGAGAAAGCACCTCATGAATTATGGTTATTGTTAGATTTCCATCTTTATGAATATTTGGAGCTGTGAAGTAAACTCTTGGCGACATTTTCTCATTCAAGACCATACAACCAACTAAGTGAAACTGGATAAAATTTTCCTCCTGCAAATTTTTGGGTGTGCGAACAAAATGTGGTAGAAGTGTTTTATTATGGTCCATACCATCAATTATCAAACCCAAATATTTATTTGGATTATCATAACACTTATTTCAATGCGTGTACAACATTTTCCTTTCACTTGTTTGTTGTTCATGATGCTCTTGTAGTGCTTTGACAATGGAATCTACACATAACATAAAATAAACCTATTAATAAATGCATTTTCATAGTTGATCACTATACAATTTAAAAGAAGAATGTTATGAATGCTTATCTCTTTCTGCTCCTTGACATTTATCCCTTTTTTATTTTAGAGAATCACATTATTGCAAACCCCTATCCTTTCCTTCTTAGGAATACAAACATTGTTGAATTCTCTCCTCCATATCTGCACTAAATATTGATATGTAATAAAACAAACATTTCCTTCAACACCTTCTGCATATTCCTCGTATAAGTTGTATATTTCTTGTCTTGAGAAATTATCTAGAATATGTATTGTATCTCTATTTGGAAAACACTCTCCATGTTTTGAAAATAAGTCTTGTAGCCATGACATTGCAGTGTTTGCTACTAGCCCGAACTCTCATTTATGACGAACTTCTCAATAATATGTAGGATCCTTTTCCAAATTATCTTCAATTCTTGATAGAAGAAAATTACCAATTGAATGAAACATTTTGAAAGTCTTTCTATAGAGCAATAAATACCCAATATGATAATCATAACTTGCTAGTGTAGATTGCATCCACCCCACTAAATATGAATTTTGCATGCTTTTATTCATTGACAAATAGTTCTTCCTTTTCTCCAAAGCAAACTTGAAATCCATATGTTTCAAGCAATCCATTTTACAACAGTCACTTGAAATGAGATCACTGATAGAACTTCCTCTCGTGAGATATTCTACTCTACCCCTTGTATAACTAGAACATCTTGGATTGATACGAAAAGGTCTACTCCCACTCCTGGATACAATATTTGTTGGCAACATCTCCATCATTTCGTCATTCTATGAACAAGTATTTCCATTCTCATTAGGAGGAATATTATTCTTACTATGATCATTTTCAATATAATTAGGAAATTTAGCACCATCATTGTTTGAAAAATATTCATTACCATCTTCGGCGGCATGAAAATTTTCAATACCATCATATGTGGTATTGAAATACTAACTTGGAGGATATTCTTCACCATATTTATCTTGCCCTTCATCATTGTTGCTCTCATAGTCCATAAGATTAGGACTATGTGGAAATTTTGACTCTCTATTTATTGGAAATTCTTCATCCCGACCTTCATCACTACTGCTCTCATAGTCCATATGATTAGTACTAAGTGGAAATTGAAACTCTCGATTTATTGAAAATTCTTCATCCTGCCCTTCATCACTATTGCTCTCAAAGTCCATAGGGTTATGACTAAGTGGAAAATGTGACTCTTTATTTACTGAATTTTTTTCATCCTGTCATTCATCAATATTGCTCTCATAGTCCTTAGGATTAGGACTAAGTGGAAAATGTGACTCTCTATTCATTGAAAATTCTACATCCTTCCATTCATCACTATTGCTCTCATAATCCTTAGGATTAGGAGTAAGTCACAAATGTGACTCTCTATCCACTAAAAATTCTACATCCTGCCATTCATCACTATTTCTCTCATAGTCCTTAGGATTAGGAGTAAGTGGAAAATGTGACTCTCTATCCACTGAAAATAATACATCCTGCCATTCATCACTATTGCTCTCATAGTCCTTAGGATTAGGACTAAGTGGAAAATGTGAGTTTCTATTCACTGAAAATTCTTCATCCTATCATTCATCACTATTGATCCCAAAGTCCTTAGGATTAAGACTAAGTGGAAATTGCGAGTCTCTATTTTTTGGAAATTCTTCATCTTGGCTTTCGTCAATGTTGCTCTCATAGTCCATAGGATTAGGACTAAGTGAAAAAATTGTCTCTCTGTTTATTTAAAATTCTCCATCCTACCCTTTGTCACTATTTCTCTTGTTATATTCATCAATATGAATAGAGTTGTTACGTGACGAATATTTTGATGCTTCATAAAACAAAACTTTAGTATCAGAGGAATCCATAACATTCAAACAAAAGATGTTGAATATTGCAAATGATCTCTCTCCAAATCATAATATATAGCTGAAAGAATGAGATTTTCC
Organism: Pinus albicaulis; assembly: GCA_034641835.2. NCBI lineage: Eukaryota > Viridiplantae > Streptophyta > Pinopsida > Pinales > Pinaceae > Pinus > Pinus albicaulis. The sequence goes on along the minus strand of CM076577.1, from coordinate 1,461,178,507 downwards.
ATCCAAAATATCCATCTAAAATTTTTCGCCGAATATTTTCGCCTAAAGTATGTCCCTCCAAATTTTATTTCTACAATTTATTTAAAAAAATTCTACTAAAATATTATCTTGAAAATTGAACATAATTTTGATTTAAATTTCCTACACATTTTTATTTTAATATTTTTTTCCAAATTAAGATAATCTTAATTAATTATATAACATTTACTTGATTATAAATTTTATTTTTTAATATTTATCATAGTTTTTATCCCACATTAACCCCGTGGAAAATCAATTCTGTAATTATTCTAAAGGTGAACACAACATCTCCATAGGATTTAACAACAACAACCACTTGGGAAGGTGGACCAAAACTATAAATTAGGTAGTTGTTATCAAGTCTTAAAATCTCCAATACAGCCAACTCGTAAATAGTGTAAGGCAATGAGTCGAAAGTGTGTCATATAAAAACAAACAAGAGTTATATTCCAATATAATAATGGCCATATGAACCTCATCTTTCTCCTCTTTTGCAAGAGGAAGTTTTGGTGGGTGCATGGTTATTACAAGAGTGCTTACTTTATCTTTTTCTTCAAGTTTGATTTCTTTGTCTTCCTCACTGACATTTTTTTCCTTATCTCCAGTCATCATCCTACAAGTTGTAACCTTTCTTCCCCAAGAGCTAGGCTAGAAATTTTCAGATGAAGGCATAATAGTTTTCATACTAACGACTCTCTGGTTTCAACCTGTTTTAGAATTTTGTGTAGCAATGTTTTCTACAGCATAACTATCTACAACAGCATCATGGTATGCCTTCAATGCAAAAAAATATGACTCCAATTTCATAAGCCTACTACGAGATGCAGCAATTTCAGACCCTGCATAAGCCAATGCACACCAACTATATGATTCAATTTTAAATCTTATAATAAGTGGAATATGCATATGTATGATTTAAAACCATCATACCCTAAATAAATGAAGTGGAAGATAGGGAAGTTGGAGGGATTGATTTTGGCAAAATCCAAGCTCTCGAACAGCTTGCTGAAAGTTCTATTCCAAATGTGGCAAAGTGCAAAATCCTAGAGCAGGGCTAGACAAGGTTGTTATTCCCATTCCCTGCTTCAAACATGTAAGAGGAAAAGCACCATGTCTAACAATCCAAGCTACTACTAATGTTGAGGCCCACCAATGGAAATAATCTACAGCTACGACTACTTCCTTTCTTAATTAGAAAAGCCTTTTAGATCTGATATATGTAAGGGTAGTGCAGAATACTAAAAATTGCATACTATTGTGCTTTATGAACAGGTGCAAATTTTTATGGTGAATTCTTTTTATTTTTAATTTTTTAATATTTTTTATGGCTGTTAATAATATTATTAGTAGTAGAAAAATAGGATGTAGGTGAATGCAAAGAAAGGGAGAGCATATGGTAATCTATGAGCTTCCTTAATTGATTTGAAGATGATCAATCTATCATTCATGGGGCTGAAGTGACCATAGAAATAAGTCAATGCTCTTTGAGGCAACCTAAAAGAAGTTATTATTTCTTTCCTTAACATTCCATCCCAAAAAGATTGGGGATTCCCTCCAATTATCTTGGAGACCTGCCCCCATCCCAAAAACCAATGCAACATTGCATTTCCCCATCCCAAAAACAAATGTGACATTTCATATCTTTGAGATATATATAATTAAATAGAACTCTAGATTCTAAATTAAACTCAAATTCTAAATAAAACTCTGGATATTAGAAATACAAGAAGGTAAAAAAATTGAACATTAGAAAGAAAAAAAAATTGTCTGGATTTCTAAGACTATTCATCTAGATACTACAAACTTCAAAATTTTCTAGTTTTATAACATATATAATGGCAATTTTCTAGTTTTATAAAGTATCTAATGACACTGGATTACACCCAGTTTTGAGGAAATCCTCTGAGCATATTAGTTTCTAATATATAGCATGTGAATGCTTAGTTAAATCTGGCCAAGATTATTTAAACGTGTATAATGATATAGCATTTTCTCTCAATAACACTTTAACCTCAATCCATACTAGGCAACACAGTCTCTCTACGAAGCAATGTCTCTTGGCTAGGTATTTCTATATAATATGGAAGTCAACTCATGCAAAAATAAGTAATTTAGAGTAGCATGTTGGAATCAAGAAGAAAATCTATTTTTTAAGGATGAAGGCTTTAAAACCTTTACTTTTTCTCCTCGTTTAATGATTGCACTGTTTTGGCTAGTCTAGCCAAGCTATACTTCTAATACCTTTTGATTGAATCTTCACCGAGTCACCTAAGCTGCGTTGGTGAATAAAATAAATTTATTTGAAACCTTATCACTTTAAAGTATGCAAATCCAATCATCCACATGTATCACAGTTTATGAAATCAAATAAATCAATTTTGGAATGATTTGAGTTTTACTTTTAAAATGCATTTCCCATGACTTCAAGGGTTGACATCTCTTGCATCCCATGTTGTTGTGAATATCCAATGTGAATATTGTAATATTGTTAATTTCAACTTGTAACCAAAATAATGGAACCATTCATATTCTTTGAAATCTACAATTGGTGATAATATTGGGTTTCAAATCACTTGTTACCTAACTTTTTCATGCTAGTCCAATGCAATGTTCATCTTCCATGCCTGAGGGATCACATGAATTATTATTTGTGGATTGATAGAACTTTAGTAAATGAGATTTTTAAGGTGACAAATAATGTCTTTCCCTTGGGTTACGAATCCATTGTGTAAATTTTTTAAAAGTGATTTTTCCTTGTTTCATTGTTAGCTCAATTGTTTTCGAGTTTAATATCTCAACTTTTAGACATTCCATTAAAATTAGGGTTAACGCTTCATTTATATGTTGAAAGTGAACCTTCCCTTTTTTAGTTTAATATCTCAGCTTTAATTTAGACATTTCATTAAAGTTAGAGTTGACTCTTCATTTATATGTTGAAAGTGAACCTTCCCTTTTTGAGTTTAATATCTCAGCTTTAATTTCGACATTCCATTAAAATTAGGGTTGAGTCTTCATTTATATGTTGAAAGTGAACCTTCGCTTTTGAATTTAATATCTCAGTTTTAATTTAGACATTCCATTAAAATTAAGGTTGACTCTTCATTTATATGTTGAAAGTGAACCTTCGCTAATGACATTAAAAAAGTTCATCTAAATAAAAGGCAAATATCACGTACAATATTAACATAATAAAAACCTTGTGGAGTCCATCACTCTGCCATAGATTGCATATACTAAATAAAGCATGAAGTATCAGGAAACAATTTAGTTTATAATTAAATCCCATATGATGTGTGTGTAGATCAATTCAAAAGGATTTGTCATTGTCTCATTTAACTTGGAATATATAACAGAGATATCACCTTTTCTCCTTGAATTTCTTGAAACTTTAGAGGATATTCATAAAAAAATTTCAATTATAAGTCTTGATCATCAACTTTTTGACTTTTGGAGTTATAGCTTCATTGAGCTTATTTCTGTTGGCTTTTGCTGAAAAAATTCCAACTTAATATACTAAATTAATTAATAAAAAAAAATCACACACCATATACTACTGCCTAGAATTAGCATTCTTGTCACAGACCATATACTACTACCTAGAATTAGCATTCTTGATTATGGATATTGTTTCATAATTCACAATTACAATCTATGGAGGGGAAAAATACCATATTCTTATTGGCCAGCTCATTCATGGGTTCCATAATTCAACTCAAAGTTTTGAAGAAAAGTAGTGAATATTTAAATTTGTTGAAAGGAGTGTGAATATTTAAAATTGTTGGGGTTTATCTTTGACTCAACTGGTGAACAAGATAATGAATGTTTCTACTCAAAACTTGATATTGAGGCTTTCATTGTTTAGACATATCCAAACTCATAATCCTCTTTTTCTATTAAACTTTAAATTTTTTCAAATATATATTAAAAAATGCTGGAAAATACGTATAAAAAATATAATTTTATAATCTGAAATAATAAGTATCTATTAAATTCAAAATTATATATTAATTTTGTAAATATTAAATCATCATACTCAATTCTAATACTATACTTCATCATATATCCAATATTATAAATTAAAAAGTATCCAATATTATAAAATTAAAAAGTAAGGAAATGTATTTTCATTTTTTCCCATACAATTTTATCTCAATTTACGTGTTTTAAATAAATAAAACACATTAAATAAATTATAAAAGAAATTTATTTATTTAAAGCAATTAAATAATATACTTATTTTGAATAAATAAAACACTTCAAAACATACTTCAAGTTTTAATTAAAATTAAAAAAAATCAAATTAAAAAATATTAATAATTAAAAAATAAATATATTGCGTTAAAATTCTCGTCTAATTAAAAATATAAAATGTTAAGATAAATCTTAATGAAAAATAATTGGTTAAAAAAAAACCCAAACCTAACCTAAACTTAACGAGAAACGCTGAAACGCTAAAATATCAAAGGGAAAAAAACTACAGGGCATTTGATTTATTCCCTTAGAAACAAACCCTCGCAGGTCGATCATCTTATCGCTTCTTCTTCTTTGCAGGCGGATCTCTTATCCACAACAAAATCACTTCAAAATTACCCCAAACAATTTGTTCTTCTTTGAAGGCGGAAGGTGAGTATAAAAAAGCACAATTGCAGATTAATGTTGTAGTTGCCAAAGCATCATAAAGATATTTGGTAATTGCTGTTAGGTTTTTGTTCCACTGTTCAAACATTGATTGCAAGGGGAAGCACTCTGCACCTTGCTCGTTAATTCATCGATGTTTGTTGGCGGAATTCCATTATTATATGGAAAAACGTGATTAATAGACCATTGTTATTGTGGACATCTCTGCAACTCCCATCACTCATTGTGCTATGTCATCTTTCAATACTGACCAATTATTTGAGAGATCTCAACTCTTTATTGCAACAACGCTCATTGATGTTGTAAAGCCTAACCTGGTGTATTGCCACCTGGATCCCCACACCCAGAAATCCAAGAAGGAAACCACCAAACAACCATTGTATAATTTTCTTGGTAACATCCTCCTCTTACATAGCAATAGTATGTAATCCACAATAAATTCTGTCAAGATTGTAATCATAATTTTGACAAGTGTGCATAAAATACAATGCAACTAAAAACCAAGAAAGTGACCATTGATGAGGGTTTCCAAGTCCCTCATACAAATATCAGTTACCAGTTGCAGAATTGGAGAAGCTTATGCCCTGTTCTAACAGGAGAATAGGCTTTGCTGTCAAGATCATAATCAGAACTTTGACAAGTGTGCATAAAATACAATGCAACTAAAAACCAAGAAAGTGACCATTGATGAGGCTTTCCAAGCTCGTCCCTCACACAAATCTGAGTTACTAATTGCAGAATTGGAGAAGCTTATGCCAAACAAGAGAATAGGCTTTGCTTTTGGACAGTTTTAACCTCACATGGAAATGCAAAGAGTTAAATTTTTTTATACAAATTACCCATGGGTAACTATCCAAATCACTATTAAATATTCCTTACTAATCATTAGATAGAATGTTCACCAGTCCATAGTGTGACCTTAGTATAAGAATAGTAAATTTCTTAACTGTTAACAACCTCTATTGTATGATGTAACCTTGCATTCATTTCATTATTCATGTAGTCATCACTGTTGGTAAGGTAAATCCCATCTACAGGCAGAGGTAATCCCTACTAGCCCAGACCGGGTCTAGCAACAATCGTCACACGCTATAGTGTAGGTTCCTAATTGCAAATAAACCAACTAGCGATGAAGGCTTACCTGGAATCCAACGTTGTCGCTTGTAGAGAAAGTAGCGCTCCCGTTCCTTAGCTCTGGCAGATCACGATCCCTCACGATCTCCATGACCGGACACCTGCACATGCGAGAAACACAACAAACGCAAGCGTAAAATCCAGTATATGCAACTATATGTCAGTCAGAGAATACATAACTCATTACCATAATCATCAACAAGAGTGGAACCATAACCAATAGTCTCTTATCATTTTCAATCAAAGGAGGATACAACCTGGCTCCGACGCTGAATTCTCCTTTGGAGGGTCGCCAGCGGAACACGTCTCGAAAAATCCTGTCAGGGATGGGACAAGCCTCTCTCTTCGGATGTCTCGACAATAATCTCCTTGCTTGGATTTGGCCTTAAGGGAATGAATCAAGGCTCTTGCAGCATAAGGATCTGATGGCTCTTGGGAACTTGGAGATTCCGAGATTCAACCATTCAACCCCTTCATCAATGGATGAAGGCTATATTTATAGAGGAGAGGAGGAGGTTGGGATCCATAAAATAGTGGAAGGGAGGCCTTATCCCTTGGGAGGTTCCCCATATGGTGGAAACAAGAGGCCAAAGGAGGAAGGTCGTGGCTATTCAGTCGAAACCACTCCTGATGACTCATCCACGAAGTTGTTGTAATCGAAACTTCGCCTCTTTTTTTAAAAAACTTTCCAAAAGGAGATTGGCGCGGGTGCTTAACTGGGACAGAGCGCCAATTGGCACGGGCTCAGTGTTAATTTTCCTCATTGGCGCGAGTACATAACAGGCTACTAGCGCCAAGGCAAAAACAGGTGTTTTTAGGGGTCTGATCAGGAAATGATCAACAGAAGGAATGTTGTCCTCATGGAAAGGGATGCAATGATGGTATTTGCAAGGCATGACACTGATTATTGGTCACAGAAATGACCCTCCAATGGGCGAGATGGGGATTGCAGTGACGGTGAAAAATTACTGTGTAACAATCACATACTTGACATTATGAACATGACAACCAAAAAAGAATGACATCATCAATTTGACACACCAATATACCCTTAACCATTTTATTGTTAAACGCTCGTGAGGGTGTTCACCCCTCACTCAATGGCTTATAAGGGAGACCATCCCTTAACCATTGTTATAAATCTTACAAGGAAATCTACAAATATCTAGCTTAAATCCATTACAATAATTATGATAACATTTACTCACTAATCTTCATATCTTCATATCTTGGTGGCATTGATGTACCTAAAATGGACGCCATTACAATAATTATGATAGAATTTACTCACTAATCTTCATATCTTCATATCTTGGTGGCATTGATGTACGTACAATGGACATTGGATCATCCTACAACTCACACTCATCTACATGAACCATTAATCATATACCTGCCACCATGTTAAGCATAATATTTCATTTGTACAAGTTAACATCATTTCTTGCTAATGTTGTCTTCAACATACATTGATGTCAAGATTCATAAAGTATTAAACAACCCATTCATAAATCTATACTAGTGATGCTTCTCCGTCTACTCATGTACATTTATGACATGCAAGTAAAATATCTTGACATGCTCCCTTTAACCGCACTGCATATGTGCTAGTTATAAGAAATCACATTTACTAATATTTCCCTAGCATAAGCACACATTATTGCAAGACAATAGCTACATCTGCCAAGCATTTCTTTAGAAGAAACTGATACATCAGTTGATACATCATTTACGATCTTCGTGCATGCAATTTATATAAGTTTAAACCAAATAACTAACCCTTAAGCTATTACTTTTGGTTCATGTAAAGAAAGCTAACACAACAAATGTTGTTCCTATGCATATGAATTGCATATAGTTTCCAAAAGAATCTTCCCAATGGAATTCTTAACACAATCAAGCATGTAAACACATGTTTCCTTTTCGAGGGTTTAGCATAATAAGGCATGCAAAACATGTTTCCTTTTCCAAAAAACTTGGGTAATAAAACATACAAATACATGTATTATTTTCCAAATATTATACAAACATTACCCACATATATATTCCAAGGAAACCAACACATTTATGTGGGTTTATGCATGTAATCCATCTTCTTTTCCAAATAATATTTCCCAATGTAGGCTAACTAAACATGCTATCATTTCCCACATACCACTGTATATTCTTTCCAAGAAAATAATCCTAGTTATCATTGTTTAATGCACAAGAATTCATATGTTTTATTTTCAAAGAATTAACATCACTAATTTATCTTTTGACATGGCTAATACCATGCTTATATGTAAAAATATCCTTCACTGTAACACAATTAGAACATGTAAACGGGTGTTTTGTTTTCAACAATTCCAATGCATAGTATCTAATTTTCTTGCATGCCAACTTATATTTTCTCTTTCAAGAACTCTAGGCTGGTGTTAGTTCAACCCATTAAATGCTATGCTACTTACCCGAATGCTCCAATAATATATAATAAAGATCAAAGTTGGTTGTTCCAAGTGAAGGTTCCATTCTTCATAGGGATGTCTATCAAGTGGAGACTGTCAATGGTGATCTTGAAAGCTTTAGAGTCTTTGTCCAATTTCCGAATTCCCCCCTTTTTTTCCCAGGTTGACCACCATGTTGAAATCCCCTACAATAATTTTGTAAGGGTGGTGGAAGGAGTTCAGAAGCTTGTTGATTATCTATGTCACTCTGTGGGTGGTGTAAATATTGGTGACACATATATTGTCATTAGTTCCTATAATTTTCAGAACGGTCATTAATGAGTGTTTGGTGGTAGTGGAAGAGGAGAGTTCGAATAGCGAGCTCATCCATAGAGTCATTATACCACTTGTTGTACCAGTGGCTGAAATTGTCGTGTAATTGTACCTCTTGAAGCATGTTTTTTGGATCATAGTGAGGTTGTCCATGTGAGTCTTGGTTTCTTGGATCAGAAGGATGTCGAGCTTGTCGATAGCGAATCTGTTTTTCAATTCTTGGTTTCTTGGATCAGAAGGATGTCAAGCTTGTCGATAGCGAGTCTATTTTTCAAGGCTCGTTTTTTTCTAGGACCATTGAGTCCTCTTATATTCCAAGAAGTGCAATTCATTGAAAAATTTTAAGGGATAGGGTTAGGGCCTTTACCTTTCCTTCATTGATGAGGCGGGCTCCCAGCTCTTGTAAAATATTACTGGTAGTTTCCTTCCTCTTTTCCTGCTCGGTCCTCTTGGGTAGTATTGGCCTACCTCTAGGTTTTCTAGAATGCCATTGCCTGCAACTTTTCCCGCGGAAGATTGCCCTGAGTTTTGTTTCATTTCATAATGTAGGAGGTACTAAGCTTCTTCGATTTTTTGGATTTGGTCTTCCGAAATCACTGCTATGTCATTTTTCTGCCATTCCTCCGCCACCATTAAGAGATCAACTCCTTCCAGTGCTTCTTCAATGGTGTTTTCTTCCGCAGTGTGTGCTTCCTGGGCCTATTCCTTTCCTGTGTCTTCCTGTAGTTTATCATTTTCATTAATGTTGTGTTCCAATTCTTCGTCTTCTTGCCCGTTGTTTCCTAGGGTTTCCTCATTTTCCTTGTGTTCCTCCTCCATGTAGCTTAATAGGAATTGTTCTTCTTGCGATGCATTCAATGCCTCAAATTTGTTGTGTTGAGTTACCTTGGGTTGATCTTTTTTTATGTATGGTTTCTTATTGCGCCTGTTCTTGTTCCCTACCCTTGTAAATCCATGTTCATCCCTCTTCCTTTGAGCTTGCTCGTCGGTTGAAGGGATCTTTTTCTGTGGGCCGTCCCAGAAGAGATGCACGTGTTCATGGTAGTTTCTGCATCTGAAGGGGATGTGTTCATAATCAATAATTTGCAGCCAAAATTCATCCCTGTAGATCAGCTTGATAGCTTCCAGTAGGGCACCTGAGATGTCTATGTAGACACAGATTCTTGTGTAGGAAACATAATGTCCATTTCTTGTTCCCTCAGACATTTTTATGTATTCTCCTAGTTTGTCTCCTATGCCTTTTAGGACTATCGAAGCCCAGTAATCCGTAGGCAAAGAACAAAGCCGAACCCATACTAGGACCCTTGTGAGGTCCTCTTTCTTTGGGTGAAGTTCTCTTTCCAGTACCTCATGTAGAGACCTGCAGAATTGAAGAAGTAAGGTCCTCCTTCAAAGACCTTGTATCTTTCTTCCAGGAGATTGAAAACAGTTGTGAAGAAACCCTTAGAACCCAATTACAATTTGGTTTCCATTTGGACTGAATCCATCCATTGAGAGCTTTCTCTATTAGCCAAATGCCCATGAATTTGCATATTACTGTGTGTTCTTGCATATAATCCCTGTAAACAGCCACATCTGGGTCTTGGATGACCAGTTCCGGAGTCTTCTTGGCTTTGGGGTTGCAAATATTTTTCAGTTTTTTTTTTTTCTTTTCTTGTTCTTCCATTGTTACCTTTGCCTCCACGTTGAGCGTCGTGCGAGGAGCGGAGTTTCCTTGTCTGTCTAAGGAGTTTTCCTTTGAGGGGGGTTCCACCACCCCTTTCCCATTTCATTATTGATTCTTTATTGCTTCAGGGCCGAGAGCACGAGGGGCGAAGGTAGAACTGGAGGTTAATCTTGTGAAGAATGAAGTTTCATTCTTGCTCGGGCGACCTGCAACCAAGTCACGAAAGGAAGGGATGAGCGGGCCACCCGTCAGCCTCACCATGGGAGCCTTCGATGAGCACGATTTGAGCCACCTCCGACCACAACTGCAAGGCAATGGCTGCAGAGTCAAGCTAGGTCAACCGTGTTGCAGACCAGATCCAACATCACGTTAAAAAGTGAATTCTTTGATTCTTAATATTATTTTTTCTACTATTTAAAATTATTTATTTTGGAATTTTGGAATTTTTTATTCATTTTTATTTTAAATTCAATTTTTTACTTTAATTTTTTATTAATATACATAATTTTTTAATATTATTTCTTATTTAAAACTTTTTAATTTCTCCTAAATAATTCAATAATTAATAAGTTTTTATATGTTTGATTTGAATAATAAAATTTTAATTCAAATAAAAATATTACTAAATAATTTATTTCTATTAAAACTTAATAATTGAGATTTTTATTTTTTATTTTTTATTTTTTTCAATTTTTATATTATTTAAATATTTAATTACATAGATAAAACTCATCTTGCATTGGATGGTTCCAAAAGTGAGGACCAAATAATTATAATGTGATTTTACCAGAATCGATATAAATCATAGAAACTTGAATTTAGAGATATCAATCATTTTATTAACCTAAATCGAAATATTATAAATCAAATAAAAATAATTAAAAAAACAAATTTTAAATTTTCCAATGTTAAATAAATTGGTTTAAGTAAGAGACCAAGAGTTATATGTTAAATAAATTGGTGTCAGTGAAAGACCAAGACCAAGAGAATACTTGGTAAAAATTAAACATTCCACGAGACTAACAGATAGAAAACCACTCATGCACCAATGTCAGAAAGTAAAGAATTTGCCAGATTTTAAACTTATTTTGCTGTTAAAGATTTTTAAAAACACAGAACTGAGCAGAACTTCACAGATGCAAATCTGGTCATCTCTACAAAAATTAAATCAACAATCCAGGAACCGCCTCAAAATCTGGACGGCTGTCCATATACAGTAAATCTGTTTGCTATGTCTCTCTCTGAACCAAAAAAAAATTGGGTTTGCTATGTCTGCACTCTACACCAATTCAGCGGTTTGAAACGAACGAGTAAGGAAGTTTGCTAATCCACGATAGTTATATACTACCAGAGACTTATGGATAAGGAGGCGAGGCTGTAGCCTTCTGAGAATCTTCTGTGTCGAGGATTTCTGGAAAAGAGATTTGCTAGCTCTTCATGGGGTTGGACGAAGAACCAACAAGGGTTTGAAAAGATTGATGTTCAAGCTCTGTTATTTCCCTTTGCAGATTCTGAGCAAAACTAGTTGGTTGATTTCAGAGATAAATCAATCCACGTCTGATGCACATGGTGGCAGAGAATCCAGCAGGACTGTGGATAGCCAATTCGAAATCCAAGGTGAAGGCGACATGGCGAGAAACGCTGAAATATCAGAGGGAAAAAACTGCAGGGCATTTGATTTCTTCCCTTAGAAACAAACCCTCGCAGGCCGATCATCTTATCGCTTCTTCGTCTCTGCAGGCGGATCTCTTAGCCCAAACAGTTCGGTCTTCTTTGAAGGCGGCAGGTGAGTATAAAAAGCACAATTGCAGATTAACGTTGTAGTTGCCAGAACATCATAGAGATATTTGGTCATTGCTGTTAGGGTTTTGTTCCACTGTTCAGACATTGATTGCAAGGGGAAGCACTCCGAACCTTGGCCGTTAATTCATCGATGTTTGCTGGCGGAATTCCATTATTGTATGGAAAAGCGTGATTAACAGACCACTACCAACAACCGTCTTCAATCAAATCCCCCATTCTTATTGTGGACATCTCTGCAACTCCCATCACTCACAGTGCTCTGTGATCTTTCAATACTAACCAATTCTTTGAGAGATGCCAACTCTTTCTTGCAGCAATGTAAAGCCTAACCTGGTGTATTGCCACCTGGATCCCCACACCCATAAATCCAAGAAGGAAACCACCAAACAGCCATTGTATGATTTTCTTGGTAACATCCTCCCCGACATAGCAGTAGTATGCAACCCACAAGAAATTCTGTCAAGACTGAAATCAGAACTTTGACGAGTGTGCATAAAATACAATGCAACTAAAAAAACAAGAAAGTGACCATTGATGAGGGTTTCCAAGCTCGTCCCTCACACAAATTTGAGTTACCAATTGCAGAATTAGAGAAGCTTATGCCCTGTTTTAACAGGAGAATACGCTTTGCTTTGGACAGCTTCCACCAGTCACATCAATATAAGCATGCTTTCTTTTTTTGAAGGAAGAGAGGTTCCATATCAGTCTTATCAAGGCCCAGGACTCTCCTTCCTTTTACTTTTGGTGTCTATTTTAACAATACTTTTCAATTTATACAGACAGGCTTACGCCAATATGACCTGTTTTAACAGGAAGGATATGGTCATTTTTCGGACACAAATCCCCCACCAGTCAGATCAATGTACGCATGTTTATCTCTTTTGAAAGAAAGATTCCATATCTGTGTTATCAAGGGAAAGGACTTCCATTACTTTTACTTTAAGTTCCATTACTTTTACTTTAAGTAATGGAAGTCCTTTCCATTACTTAAAGTAAAATAATGGAAACCACAAAGTTTAACGCTGGCTTCTCATGAGTTGTTTTACTTGCTTTGTTTAACTTGAATGCATAGCATTTTAAAATTGGTTTTATTTTTTTATTGTAGAATTAGTCATTACCAAAGCCAGGTTTACAAGTTTTCAATTAAAGGTAAAATGTTTTTATTTTCTATTTATTTTTATAAATTATATATTAATTTTAAATAAAATAATTTATATATATTTTTTTATCTTTTATTCATTTAAATACTAATAAAATAATAATATTATTAGTAGTTTGATTTATAGTGATTTGAACTTGCAGATTTATTATAGTTAAAATAATATTTCATAATAAGTTAATCATTTAGATTTTTTTTATAGGTTCAATAATATAAGACGATCTTTCTTTATTATTTTTATTAGAACATTATAGTAGATGTTTTGTATTTTGGTATTGTAGTTAATTTTTTTGTGTTAAGTGTTTAGATTAATGTGATAATGTTTTCAAGTGTTTAGATTAGTGTGTTTAAATGTTTAGATTAATTTAATATCTATAAGCGTTTTGATTGGTGTGATTAATGTATGTAAATATTCAATATTCTAATTAAATGTGTATTTAGGAGAGGGAGTCTTTTAAAGCTATATTCTTGCAATAACTTTATTTATTTTTTGTAAAATTAGTAAAATTATACTACAATCAAAAGTGTTAACATATGTTGCTGCATGTTTCTATTATTTTGTCATTTGTGAAACTAGTAGCATAAACACAATTTTTTTTATTGTTCATATTATTCTCTATTTGAGAGTCTGATAACCAAAAAAATCAAACAAAGTATTAGATATAAAAGTATAAAAGTAGAGATATACTAGATAACACAAAAAAATAATATAAATTAAAATGTCACTTCACATAAGTACTTTGTTGATCTTCATTTTGTAGGGGTGTCCTCTAGTCCAGGTGGTTGTGGCTCTTTGCGTTATGTTGAAATTGCATCCAAAGGGGGCTTCTGATTTAATTTTCCCTTAATTAAATTGGAAGAGAAATTGCAATTTCATCTCATGACAACTTGTATTATTTAACTAAGTCAGAATGACTGAGTTAGCATAGGAAATTCGAGTTGCTCCCATGATTTTAGGGGGTTTAGCTATAGTTATTTGTGAGTTGTAATTAGTTAACTCAATTAATTGAGTTAAAATCAGTTTAACTAGTTCTAATTGAGAGATGAACTAGTGAGAGGTTGGTGCAGGAGCATTATGCTTGGGTTTTATTAAAATATTGTGTAATTAGGGGGGTGATGATTTTTTTAATTATTTTATAAATTATTGTGCTCATTTTAATAAATTAAGAGAAAAATTGTAAGTGAGGATTATTGTAAATATTATTTTAATAAATTAAGGATATGAGAGGAATTGAATTAGGTAGATAATCTAGGGATTAAAAAAGGATAAATCTAATTTAGATTTTAGTTGAGATTTGTGTGGAGGAAATTATGGAATGGAATAAATTCATTATTATGTATAAATATGAGGAGTGTGTGAGGATGAAAACAGTGAGCAATACAAAGAGAGAGAGAAAGATGGTTTGAGAGCTTTTGTAAAGAGCCGAAAGGCCATCCATTGTAATATTTGTCCAAGGAATTTCTTGTGTTATTTTATATCAGTATTTTGTTTGTATGGCTCTCTTTTATTTATGTATGTTTTGAGCTGCATCAAATGTTTTTTTTGATGAAGAATTAGTTGAGAATATTCTTGAAGAAGGAAGCACGTACTCATTTATATGCTAGGATCTGTTTTAACCCAGTATCTTGGCATCATTTGGTATCAGAGCAAAGGAGATGAGTTGGAGGATGAGTCTCTCCTACGTTGAGGTTGTTTCGTTTGATTGTTTGTTGTGAGTGAGGAGAGCAGGTTGAATTGCCAGATTAAGAGTTGATTGAAATATACTGTGGCGCGTTGAGTCTGCAAATTTATAAATGTATGTTTTTGTTGTATATTTGAGTGGTGGAGTTGCAGGTTGGACGCAGGTGTTGGAGCAGCTGGGTTACGTGGTAAGTTGGAGCTGGTACTCCGGTTGAACAGAGTTGGCACTCCGGATTGGCAGTATGCAACTCTAACTATGGTATAAGAGCCGATGGTACGCGTCTGCAACTGAATGGTTCCCTATACTCTAAAAATTTGATGAGAAGATGCGTTAGCATGAACACAGCGCTCGCCAGGAAGGAGAGTTGGACTGATAGAAGTGAAAACGCAACATTTAAGGGCATGAGAGGACAATACGTAGAAGAATGATAAAGGCAGAAAATAGTAAGCTGACTTTATGAAGTAATTCGATTTTTCATGGCTCGAATTTAGATATTGTGTTTCAAATCTGCTTGTTGTAGCATGGACTGATTTGCTAGGAGCACAACGCGCAGAGGAGTGACAAAGGTAGAACGTAGGAGCAAACAGAAGCATACAATGAGAGGAATTAAATTGGCTTTATGGAGTTAAATTTACTTGTTATAATTTAGAGGTTGTGATTCAAATTTACTTGTTGTGGCATGGATTGATTTGCTGAGGATTCAAAAAAATCTCGTATCATTGTCGCACTATTTCTTTCATTTATATTTGTTTGATAGCGGTGTTGATTGGTATGAACCGTGGGCTCAACCATGAACAATATTAAATACTGTGTTGAATTTTCCAATATACACAGTCACGTGAAGCAGTATGTTGTAGAAAGTGTTAAATGAAATTTTCCACGTAAGGATGGTATATATCCAGCGCTTGGTATCGTTGTTCTTGCAGGTTCACAAACCAGTGTCCTTCGAGTGGGGATATGCGGATTGGAGTGTCGAATTATGAAGCAGCATTGCTCGTTCGTGTGAGTGGCAGAAATAAAATGTTGGCGCCGAAGCAAGTATGTGAAGCATGAAAGAACGGTGAAGAAAACCTCGCAGAAGCGTAAACTAAGTCATGGAACCTTGTCGTGTTGGGAACCATAAGTCAATGGTAAAAGAGAATGGAGGACGAGTTTTAAAAAAAAACCAACAATTGGATTTCGTGCGACTGAAAGAGGTAAGTAGTAATAAATGGGTGATATGTTATATAGGTTTGTGACTATATACAAATGAAATAAGAGCTTCTGCATATGAGAGTTTACCTCTATTTTGGATTTAAACCAAAGTCTGTTTCATAAGCTCGATATTCATAAAGAGGATTTTATTTATGGTTTAGACCATAGTTTGTAATAAGAGTCTGCTCAAGGTTTATGAAAGAGATAAATTTTGTTTAAGGGTAAATATCTTTGATAAAAGATACAATGAAATGGAAAAAGTAGAAATTGAAATTGAAGAGAAACTCGAGAGATTGAGATGAGGAAACTTGGCTTAAGCTAAGAGGGGAGATTGTGCGTACCTTGAAGGTTTACAAACATTGTTTGCTGGGAAAGATTTATGTTACAAAGTTGTTGGGAAGAGATTTATTTGTTGGGGAGAGATTGTTAGAAAATGGACCTTGCACATTCAAAGTAAAGTAAAGCAGGAATTCAATCTCATATAAAGACTCTAATTTATTTAAAATTATATATACTATAATTTCTTGATACATTCAATACTAAAGTGTGCATTGGTTGATTGCATCGAATTTTGGTGTGGAGACAAAGTCTATAGAGGCTTGAATGTATTCCTAAAAGAATACGCGAGAGAAGGGTTGGATCATTTCAACCACAAGAAAATTCAAGGTAAGTGCTCATTGAATGAATCAATATTCATTGAGTTGAGGTATTTTAAAATTTGGATGATTAAATTTCCTTGCCATACTCGAGAAGTTGATCTTTTGTAAATGTTATGAAAGAGTGAAAATGTTGCAAATGCGGATGTATAAATGAATGGAAAAGGAGAATGCGCTAACCCCAAGTGATATAAAAAGAAGCATGCATTTTTATGTGAGAGGGTTTATTATGCATAATGTGGATTCTTCGCAGTTTTGGTTAAGTCATTTTGGACCAAAGCTTGTAGTTGGAATGGGAGAAATATTTTGATTTGTGTTTAAGATTGAAAACACAATTGCTTGATGTTGTAGAATCGTTGTTTTTACCATCATGTGGCGGCACCTAAGGAGGTGTTATTTAGGATGGACACAATGTACGAGTTGTACATTATTCATCAAAGAGGTTGAAAACTTGTTCTCTGTACACAGGTGAAGAGATGTGAATTGATGTTGTATGATGCATAAAAATGCAGGAAAATGCTTGCACTAAAATGATGAGCTTATGGTATGAAGGCCATGCGAGTGTTCACAGTGGAAAATACGGCACAAAAGAGTGGAATCCAGAGAGTTGCAATGCAAGGGAAAGGTTTATTAAATAACCTTGAAGGGAGCATAAGGTATGATAATTCAGAAAGGTATTTTTGAATGTTGAAAATTGAATGGTTTTTTATTTTCACCATAAAATAAATCTTGGAAAACATGGATTTCATTTCGATTAAAGACTTCAGGATCATGTGAAATGATAATGGGAAACTGATGATTTTTCATAAGAATGAAGTATGAGAGAGACTGAATATTTTAGATCCTGAAAATGTATTAAGGGTGTATGTTCGTTGGAAGATTGTATAACTTGAATTAAGTCAAAATATCCACTATCATAATTATTGGTTCAAGCCTTGAAGTCAAAACAGATGTTAGGGTCAAATGAAAGTTTGGATAGTTTGAGTTAAGATTGAGTATTTTTCATCCAAGATGAATAGTTGGGTAAAGTCTAAAGTCAAAGAATCGTAAGCTAAGTCAAAGGTTGAATGTAATTAGGTGCATGATCGGTGGAGCCCGACACCCAGAGAGTTTGGTCATTGTAACACAAGCATTACTAAAGTGTTGTTTGCACCAAAGTGAAGCAAGAGAGTTGCCAGAGATGATTCCAAGACAGGGAACTGGAAGAGATCAAGCGTGGGAAGAGAGCTTGCATTGTTGAATGGCAAGTATGGAGGCTTGTTGAAAAGGGGATTGAATGAAATGCACAAGTGAACAGATGGAGTTCACAAAGGAGGAGAAGATGATTGTTGATAGTCATTTCAGAAAATCTGATGAAGACCAAAGCAGAAGAAAGAAGAAAGAAAATACCAAGGTAAATGGCATATGTAAGCAGTTGACTGATGAAGATTATGAGTGGGAGAAGGCTGAGATAATAGTTCACCTTGAATTGTTGATGGAGTTATTGCAAAGAAATGTGAAAGACCAGACACATGGTTGGACCATGAGGAAGAAAGTGAAGTGGCAGAGACTACACGCAAAGAGGAAACATCAGGTAAACATACAATTGACAGAAGAGCTGAGGAAGCTCGAGCAGATGATGAATGTGCAAATGAGATGTGAAGAACTCAAAGAGGCTGAGTTGAAAATGGAGGTTTCCATTTGTGGCCCAGAACAGGGTGAAATTCTGGGTGAAGAGATCAATGAGGAAGATCTCATGAACTATTGAGATAGTTCAGAAGAATCTAAAGATGTGTTGTTGAGAGAAGAAAATGAGGCTATGAAGCCCTGTATTTTTAAATATCACAGTTTATGTATGTTTGCACGATGTGCGAAAGATGGTGGACAGTCCGGTGAAACTGTCACAAAGAAGAATGAAACTCTTGAGGAGAAGTGTGATGGAGAATGCCTTTCAGAGGAGGAAGACACTGATTTGTTGCAGCAGGAAGAAATCATAAATGAATTCTTTTTCGGTGTAAGACAGTCAGTTGAAGCTATTATGGAGCAGAAGCACAATGGAAATGTCGAAGAGATATTCCAAGGAGGTAAACAAATGTATTTGTTTAATGAAATTGCTGACAGAATTTTACAATGTGATGAAATAGAAAACATGATAACTCAGGAAGATTTCCAGAAGAAGAATGAAGCTGGGAATGAAGGTTGTGATGAAATTTTGGAAATATTTCACAAGGAAATAGAGTTTTTGGAACAATGGCTTAAGGACCCTGAAGGGGAGATGAAACTTGCAGAACCTGATACATAAGAGATTGCAGTTACTATGCGTGATAGGGATGAAATTTTTTTAACATCTATAGAGTTGAATGAATGTTATAACTTTTCAAATAATAATGTAACTGTAGGTACAGAAAACGACATTAACAGATATGATGTCGAAATCAGAGAAATTGAGCAGAAATTATTTGGCATTGAGATAGAAGATCAAAAGCAGCAAGTCATCAAGACTTGTGGCTGTCGCATTATTACAGAAAAACGACAGACCTCATAGACAGGAGTCTATGGAAACTTCTCTACATGGGGAGTTTGATGCAGGAGCATCCTGCTTGGGTTTTATTAAAATATTGTGTAACTAGGGGGGTGATGATTTTTTTTAATTATTTTATAAATTATTGTGCTCATTTTAATAAATTAAGAGAGAAAATTGTAAGTGAGGATTATTGTAAATATTCTTTTAATAAATTAAGGATATGAGAGGAATTGAATTAGGTAGATAATCTAGGGAGTAGTAATTCCTTAAACAGGACTTAGTTGAGTCCAAAAAAAGGATAAATCTAATTTAGATTTTAGTTGAGATTTGTGTGGAGGAAATTATGGATTGGAATAAATTCATTATTATGTATAAATATGAGGAGTGTGTGAGGATGGAAAAAAGTGAGGAATACAGAGAGAGAGAGAAAGATGGTTTGAGAGCTTTTGTAAAGGGGCGAGCGCTAAAAGGCCATCCATTGTAATATTCGGCCAAGGAATTTTTTGTGTTATTTTATATCAGTATTTTGTTTGTATGGCTCTCTTTTATTTATGTATGTTTTGAGCTGCATCAAATGTTTTTTTAATGAAGAATTAGTTGAGAATATTCTTGAAGAAGGAAGCACGTACTCATTTATATGCTAGGATCTGTTTTAACCCAGTATCCTGGCATCAGAGGTCTAGTGAATTAAATATGATTTAATTCACAAGTAGTGATCAATCAATTAATTGATAATTCGCTATAAACAGTTTTTACATGTTATCTCTAAGAGTGACCCAATTGAGATTGGAGTTAAAGGGAAGTAGACTATCAGTGGTATAATTAGAAAATTGTACAGGTCAGATATAGATTCATGTGGAGGCCAAGGAAGCATTGTGCAATAAATTAGAATGAATTTCATATTTAATAGGGCGACAATTCCTCTAGGAATGTGTGAGCAAGGCAGGCTCAGCAGAGGCTGAGAATTGGCTAAGTGATTGGTTCATTTTTCCTAGATCAGAGTGAGACAATTGGAAGAGTGCAGGAATTTCTCTTAGAGAGAAAGCATTGTATTGTTTCATGATCTTGACTTTATACAATATACAGATAGTGGGGTTTTAGGCAGTGTGCTTTCCCCAAATACATCTTGTGTTGTGAGATTGATTGTATCTTTCTCTTACTTGTTATGTGATTTTGTGATCGTGTTTTGTTTCCGCAAATTGAAGAAGGATTCAATATATTTTTTTAGTACATTACAAGATTAGATTGAATCTCATTGTTAGATTTTCTACATGTTCTAAGTTTGGCGAAGAATCTACTCTTGGTGCTTGAAATAGGCTCTTATGATGATTTGGATTTGTTCCTCCAATATATCCTCTAAGTCTTTGTTTTTCCATTCTTCAACTAGGGTTTGTAGATCGATTTCTTGCAACCCCATTTCCTCTAGGTCTTTTTAATCGTAAGGTTTTGGTGTATCTTCTTCCATTTCCTCATCTTCTTGGTTTCCCATGTTGGTCAGTATTTCCTTATTTTTTTCCTTCTGCTAGGGTCCTTATTGAGTTGCCAGCTTATTTCATGTAGATTTGGGCCTCTTCTCTCCATATGATATTTCATCATTTTTCATTTTTTGAAGGACTTTGTACCTGTTTTTGTTACCGTCAATTGTCGAGGTGGAGTCCCTAGAGCCTTTTTTGACTAGTTTCCTTCTATTAGGTATTCGAGTAGATCCATCTTGATCTGTGGCTTGATTTTCCCAAGTCGGTTGTTGAACTTGGTTGGTATGAAAACCTTGGATAGTTGACCATATTCATGATATTTGTGGCATCTAAATAATATTTTGTCGTAATCCATTAGTTGCTTCCATATTTCATCTGCGTTGCTCAGTTGGATGTTGGTTGGAAATTGATCATAGGCTCAATATATTAGCTAAAAAATGAACGTGCTCAAAATTGATTAGAAACTGAATAAAAACGACTGAACTGTCGCCAGGAATCCAACACAACTCGTTTCGTCGAAAATCGACTTCAGATGAAGAAGTTATAGCCTGCTGACCGCCATTCAGAACAGGCAATTTTTTTTTCAAATTGCAGAACAGTGACAGGGGTGTTTAAATGTCTAATGACACTTCAAATATGAGTTAACAACCATAATGCCCCGGAATTTTTTTTTTTAAACAAAAAAATGTGACGGTTACCGTAACCATCGGCGGTCAAGGTGGCAGAGGTCACATGGTGGTTTGGTTAGGCGGATAGGCAAGGCAGCTTACAACCCACGTCCAATGGTGGTAAATATTGGTGGCTAGGAGTCTGGTCACATTCCTGATGGTTTTTTAACATGTTACATTTAATGTAGTGTGGGGGGGGGGCTAGCCTACCGCCCATGGTCCCGTCCCCAAGCATGGTGACGAGGGCTAGGGCTAGACCCTAGCCCCTACCCCCAAACCAGAAACCATTACAATTTTACTATAGGTTGAATCCATAATATGTTAAGTATCAGTGGTATGGCGCGGTGGTAAGACTTTGCACTATAGACTATGGGGTCACGGGTTTGACCCCCGCTGCTACTGCTCAGACCTTGATCCAAAATTTTGGTGGCCCTCGTGTTGCCATGTGGCTGACTATGGTTGGCCACCCAATAACTAATGAAAAATTCACCACAAACAACCATTGACATTGTGCCACATGGAACCACTCGATTTGATGAAGGGAATCCGTTGACCAGTCAACCTTACATATGGGCATGCCCAGTCAACAGTACAGACTACTAACCGGGCTATCCCTGTACTTTTTTTTCAAAAATTTTGCATGTTTGACAAAGTGGACAGAACATGTTTCTGGGAGCATACGATGTTGGTTTTCTGTGAACCGAGTTGTGTCAGATTTAGAACGATGAGATCTATGCGTTCGTTCAACTTCCACATCATTCCGATAAATTTCATTTTTTAGCATAATTTTGAGCACCTGCTCAGTTAAAGGACAAGATCATCTTGGAGAATAAATATAATATTAAAAATAGTATTACCTCCAAATTTAAGGATAAATTGTGGGATGATAAGGAGTTAGAGGAGAAAAGGAATCTAAGGTATTATAAGGAGGTGATCAACCCCACTCTCACTAACCAGAATTTATCTCTGTCTTGACTAGTGCTAAGAAGAAAATGAACATTGCAAAGATAAGAACTAACTCCCATGAGCTGCAAAGTGAAACTGGGCATTGGTTTATACACAAAACACCTTGGGATGAAAGGATCTGTCAACTATCAGATACTAAGAGGGTTGAAGATGAAAAAACAATTTCTCTTCTATTTCCCAGCTCTTACCCACATCTATTCTCATTTCCAAAACATCTGCCACACTAACACACTCCTTATTCAGTCAACAAAACTATTGTGACCTATGAATGCTTCTTTCCCTCCTTTTTATCACACGAATAAAATATTAAAAAGTCTCAATTAATTTCTTTCTTTCTTAAGGTTTGATAAACCTCATTGGTGTTATAGCATCATTCAGCACTCTTGTAGACCTGAGGTTTTTTTATGGCCTAGGGCAGTCCCTTTTCCCATGTAGACTTGATCTTATATTTAAAAAAATATTTCAAAATCCATGAGCGACTCTTGCCACACTAAATCGCGTATATACGTGGGTCCTATAACACTGCACCCGCGTATACCTTTTAAAATATGAAAAAATAAAATAAAAAGTTATTTTTCAGGTGGGGTTTATGAGTTTTACCAAGTGCCCACCTACAGGTTCTTGTGACCTAACTGAAACAACCAATTTCAGGTTGTATATTACACCCCTTGGGTATGCCTAATTACAAAAAGAGAAGGGATATCGACATTGTACCCATTTTTCTCCCATATGAAGTTTGTTTTTCTCGTGCGTTCTGCACTCCCAAACTCTAAACAACATAAACTTTGAAACGGGAACTATAAACTGAAAACGGGAACTCTAGCCAAAAAATCCTCAAAAACATGAAAAACAACCCAAAAACGAAAAGTGTGTATTCCAGAACGAGGTTTTATTTTTTCAGGGTTAATTTGCAACATTTTTAAAAAATGGCAGTAAAACCAATTTTCATGCGCCAAATAAATGGAAAAAAATGCACTAATGTTGGTGCTAGAATACCATTTTTATTTTCTGGGTACAATTTCAACATATTTTCAGTAATGATGTTAAATATAAAATAATGATATTTTAAACACATTAAAATTCCAATAATTTTTATCCATATTGTTTAACATATAATATCATGACACTAAAAATCCCTAAAATTCTTATTGTTTTCAACCATAATGTTAAAGATCAAATATTTTTCACCCATATAATTAAAAAACATTAACTTTTCAACATATTTCAACCATGATATTATGAACAAATTATATGACTAAAATAACCCAATGAAACATAGATTATTTCTCAAATTTATTGTTGCATTGTGAATATTTTAGACAAATGAATTCATCATAATTAAAACATATAATCCAACAAACATAAAAATGACTCATAACTTCACGTAAGATTATATGAAAGTTCAAATATCATTTTCATTGCTCAATGCAAACATAATTTATATAGATTGTCTTACACAATTATTCAAAATCACTCATATTTTCTTGCACACCATCAAAATTCACATCTTCAGATGAATGACTAGATGCAGATGAAGATGTTCCATATTCTTCTCTTTCATCAAATAGTGCCCCATCTGAGTCAACATGCATGCCCACCACTTGAGGTTTCAAAAGCCTTTTAAATCTACGACTGGGTTCGACAGAATTCCATCTCAACATTGTTTCTTCTGGTAACAACCTCTTCAGAATCTCTATCGTCTTGGAGTGAAGAGTTCCTCTCTTTGTTAAAATGAAGTCATAAACAAGTATGCCAACTTCCTCTCTATGCGGCGACGATTTATATTTGTACCCTTTCTTTTTCTCTTTCTTCCAATTTTTTTATCAACTACCATCTTTCACTTGTACACACCATTGAATGGGTGTGTGTTTGTTGCATACCAATGTACTTCGACACCTGTAACATCTTCATTTTTTTGTAATAACCTTTATAACCTTGGAAATCTAGAATGGATAGCCATGTGGATCTTCATGTGTTGACACTATGATCATGAAACCCTCCTTAACATCTTGTAATGAACCCCTATAAAGGTCTTCCATGGCTTCATGTTGTGCACGAGATCTTCTGGAACCAATATACATTTCTCTTTCCTCCACCTGTGTAGAATTAATAATACCTTGTGATTGTTGTTTTTCAACAATGTTTGTTTCCTCTTGTTTATTTGATACATTTTGTGGCCAAATAATTGGAGTCTTCAAAAGAATATCTTCATTTGTTGGTATTGAAAGGATATCACTTTGATCATTGAGAAAGGACTCCCACCAAACTAAATCAGCCACATCATAGTACTCATATGTATATCTAATGGATTTTTTAATTTCTTCCAGACATTCAAAATAATCTATATCTTTGTTCCGCCTTCGTGCATTATGAGCTTCACCAATTGATTGTAATAACAATATATTTGATGCAAAATTTGGATGACTTGGAATGAACTTCAAAAATTCCAAACCTTATGACGATGGCCATTTTGCAGTAGTTGAATACTTCTTGCCCCATATTAGTGTTTTCCCATCAATTTTTTTTTATACTAAATTGTTGTTGGAAGCTAATTTCATTGTTCAATGCATTTCTCCTCACCATGCGATCCCAAAGTAAAATTTCGCATGTCAACAGTTTATTCTAACACATGAAAAATAGACTCTGGCATATATGATTTCTTAATACATTCAATTAATGATGGCAAGCTCCCAACATCCTTCCTCCTCATTGTTACTAAAAAACGACTGAACATATGATCAATATGGTCGTGAGTATGCCCAACAAGAAGGAAACCAACCTTTACCTTCATGAAAAATTCTCAATTCAACAAGCATGTTTAGATATCCAAAAATAAGCTTATTTTTGTTTTCACGACAAGTGTTGTCTAATTTAGATACAAAATTTCAGGAAGATTACGACACCAATGAGAAGATTATCATAACACTTATTTCGATGCGTGCACAACTTTTTCCTTTCACTTGTTTGTTGTTCATGATGCTCTTGTAGTGCTTTGACAATGGAATCTACACATAACATAAAATAAACCTATTAATAAATGCATTTTCATAGTTGATCACTATACAATTTAAAAGAAGAATGTTATCAATGCTTACCTATTTCTGCTCCTTGACATTTATCCCTTTTTTATTTTAGAGAATCACATTACTGCAAACCCCCATCCTTTCCTTCTTAGGAATACAAACATTGTTGAATTCTCTCCTCCATATTTGCACTAAATATTGATATGTAATAAAACAAACATTTCCTTCAACACCTTTTGCATATTCCTCATATAAGTTTTATATTTCTTGTCTTGAGAAATTATCTGGAATAAGTATTGTATCTCTATTTGGAAAACACTCTCCATGTTTTGAAAATAAGTCTTGTAGCCATGACATTGCAGTGTTTGCTACTGTCCCGAACTCTCATTTATGACGAACTTTTCAATAATATGTAGGATCCTTTTCCAAATTATCTTCAATTCTTGATAGAAGAAAATTACCAATTCAATGAAACATTTTGAAAGTCTTTCTATAGAGAAATAAAGACCCAATATGATAATCATAACTTGCTAGTGTAGATTGCATCCACCCCACTAAATATGAATTTTGCATGCTTTTATTCATTGACAAATAGTTCTTCCTTTTCTCCAAAGCAAACTTGAAATCCATATGTTTCAAGCAATCCATTTTACAACAGTCACTTGAAATAAGATCACTGATAGAACTTCCTCTCGTGAGATATTCTACTCTACCCCTTGTATAACTAGAACATCTTGGATTGATATGAAAAGGTCTACTCCCACTCCTAGATACAATATTTGTTGGCAACATCTCCATCATTTCATCATTCTATGAACAAGTATTTCCATTCTCATTAGGAGGAATATTATTCTTACTATGATCATTTTCAATATAACTAGGAAATTTAGCACCATCATTGTTTGAAAAATATTCATTACCATCTTCGGCGGCATGAAAATTTTCAATACCATCATATGTGGTATTGAAATACTAACTTGGAGTATATTCTTCACCATATTTATCTTGCCCTTCATCATTGTTGCTCTCATAGTCCATAGGATTAGGACTATGTGGAAATTCTGACTTTGTATTTATTGGAAATTCTTCATCCCGACCTTCATCACTACTGCTCTCATAGTCCATATGATTAGTACTAAGTGGAAATTGAAACTCTCGATTTATTGAAAATTCTTCATCCTGCCCTTCATCACTATTGCTCTCAAAGTCCATAGGGTTATGACTAAGTGGAAAATGTGACTCTTTATTTACTGAAATTTTTTCATCCTGTTGTTACACAGTAATTTTTCACCGTCCCTACAATCCCCATCTCGCCCATTGGAGGGTCGTTTCTGTGACGAATAAGTAGTGTCATGCCTTGCAAATACCATCACTGCATCCCTTTCCATGAGGACAACATTTCTTCTGTTGATCATTTCTTGAGCAGACCCCTAAAAACACTTGTTTTTGCCTTGGTGCTAGTAGCCCGTTATGTACTCGCGCCAATGAGGAAAAGTAACACTGGCCTTTTGATACGCTTTGGATTTTTTAAAAGAGCCAGAAGTTTCGATTACAACAACTTCGTGGATGAGTCATCAGGAGTGGGTTCGACTGAATAACCATGGCCTTCCTCCTTTGGCCTCTTGTTTCCACCATCTGGGGAACCTCCCAAAGGATAAGGCCTCCCTTCCACTATTGTAGGGATCCCAACCTCCTCCTCTCCTCTATAAATATAGCCTTCATCCATTGATGAAGGGGCTGAAGGGCTGAATGGCTGAGGGGCTGAATGGTTGAATCTCCGAGTTCCCAAGAGCCTAATGCTGCAAGAGCTTTGATCCATTCCCTTAAGGCCAAATCCAAGCAAGGAGATCCTTTTTGAGACATCCGAAGAGAGAGGTTTGTTCCATCCCCGACAGGATTTTTCGAGACGTGTTCCGCTGGCGACCCTCTGAAGGAGAATTCAGCGTCAGAGCTATGGTTGTATTCTTCTTTGATTGATTAATGATAAGCGACTATTGGTTATGGTTCCACTCTTGTTGTTGATTATGATGATGAGTTATGTCTTCTCTGATTGACATATAGTTGCATGTACTGGATTTTACGCTTGCGTTTGTTTTGTTTCTTGCGTGTGCAGGTGTCCGATCACGGAGATCGTGAGGATTGTGATCTGCCGGAGCTAAGGAACGGGAGCGCTACTTTCTCTACAAGTGACAACATTGGATTCCAGGTAAGCCTTCATCGCTAGTTGGTTTATTTGCAATTAGGAACCTGCACTATAGCGTTAACGATTGTTGCTAGACCCAGTCTGGGCTAGTAGGGATCGCCTCTGTCTGCAGAGGGTATTTACCTCCACAACACCTGTCATTCATCAATATTGCTCTCATAGTCCTTAGGATTAGGACTAAGTGGAAAATGTGACTCTCTATTCACTGAAAATTCTACATCCTGCCATTCATCACTATTGCTCTCATAGTCCTGAGGATTAGGAGTAAGTCACAAATGTGACTCTCTATCCACTAAAAATGCTACATCCTGCCATTCATCACTATTTATCTCATAGTCCTTAGGATTAGGAGTAAGTGGAAAATGTGACTCTCTATCCACTGAAAATTATACATCCTGTCATTCATCACTATTGCTCTCATAGTCCTTAGGATTAGGACAAAGTGGAAAATGTGAGTTTCTATTCACTGAAAATTCTTCATCCTACCATTCATCACTATTGATCCCAAAGTCCTTAGGATTAAGACTAAGTGGAAATTGCGAGTCTCTATTTTTTGGAAATTCTTCATCTTGGCTTTCGTCAATGTTTCTCTCATAGTCCATAGGATTAGGACTAAGTGAAAAAATTGTCTCTTTGTTTATTTAAAATTCTCCATCCTGCCCTTTGTCATTATTTCTCTTGTTATATTCATCAATATGAATAGAGTTGTTACGTGACGAATATTTTGATGCTTCATAAAACAAAACTTTAGTATCAGAGGAATCCATAACATTCAAACAAAAGATGTTGAATAATACAAATGATCTCTCTCCCAATCATAATATATAGCTGAAAGAATGAGATTTTCCATCCAAAATATCCATCTAAAATTTTTCGCCAAATATTTTCGCCTAAAGTATGTCCCTCCAAATTTTATTTCTACAATTTATTTAAAAAAATTCTACTAAAATATTATCTTGAAAATTGAACATGATTTTGATTTAAATTTCCTACACATTTTTATTTTAATATTTTTTTCCAAATTAAGATAATCTTAATTAATTATATAACATTTACTTGATTATAAATTTTATTTTTTAATATTTATCATAGTTTTTATCCCACATTAACCCCGCGGAAAATCAATTCTGTAATTATTCTAAAGGTGAACACAACATCTCCATAGGATTTAACAACAACAGCCACTTGGGAAGGTGGACCAAAACTATAAATTAGGTAGTTGTTATCAAGTCTTAAAATCTCAAATACCAGCCAACTCGTAAATAGTTTAAGGCAATGAGTCGAAAGTGTGTCATATAACAACAAACAAGAGTTATATTCTAATACAATAATGGCCATATGAACCTCATCTTTCTCCTCTTTTGCAAGAGGAAGGTTTGGTGGGTGCATGGTTATTACAAGAGTGCTTACTTTATCTTTTTATTCAAGTTTGATTTCTTTGTCTTCCTCACTGAATTTTTTTTCCTTATCTCCAGTCATCATCCTACAAGTTGTAACCTTTCTTCCCCAAGAGCTAGGCTAGAAATTGTGAGATGAAGGCAGAGTAGTTGTCATACTAACGACTCTCTGGTTTCAACCTGTTTTAGAATTTTGTGTAGCAGTGTTTTCTACAACATAACCATCTACAACAACATCATGGTATGCCTTCAATGAAAAAAAATATGACTCCAATTTCATAAGCCTACTACGAGATGCAACAATTTCAGACCTTGCATAAGCCAATGCACACCAGCTATATGATTCAATTTTAAATCTTATAATAAGTGGAATATGCATATGTATGATTTAAAACCATCATACCCTAAAGCAATGAAGTGGAAGATAGGGAAGTTGGAGGGATTGATTTTGGCAAAATCCAAGCTCTCGAACAGCTTGCTGAAAGTTCTATTCCAAATGTGGCAAAGTGCAAAAGCCTAGAGCAGGGCTAGACAAGGTTGTTATTCCCATTCCCTGCTTCAAACATGTAAGAGGAAAAGCACCATGTCTAACAATCCAAGCTACTACTAATGTTGAGGCCCACCAATGGAAATAATATACAGCTATGACTACTTCCTTTCTTAATTAGAAAATCCTTTTAGATCTGATATATGTTAGGGTAGTGCATAATACTAAAAATTGCATACTATTGTGCTTTACGAACACGTACAAATTTTTATGGTGAATTCTTTTTATTTTTAATTTTTTAATATTTGTTATGACTGTTAATAATATTATTAGTAGTAGAAAAATAGGATGTAGGTGAATGCAAAGAAAGGGAGAGCATATCGTAATCTATGAGAGCTTCCTTAATTGATTTGAAGATGCCCAATCTATCATTCATGGGGCTGAAGTGACCATAGAAATAATTCAATGCCCTTTGAGGCAACCTAAAAGAAGTTTTTATTTCTTTCCTCAACATTCCATCCCATGAAAAGATTGGGGATTCCCTCCAATTATCTTGGAGACCTGCCCCCATCCCAAAAACCAATGCGACATTGCATTTCCCCATCCCAAAAACCAATGTGACATTTCATATCTTTGAGATATATATAATTAAATAGAACTCTAGATTCTAAATTAAACTCAGATTCTAAATAAAACTCTAGATATTAGAAATACAAGAAGGTAAAAAAATTGAACATTAGAAAGAAAAAAAATTGTCTGGATTTCTAAGACTATTCATCTAGATACTACAAACTTCAAAATTTTCTAGTTTTATAACATATATAATGGCAATTTTCTAGTTTTATAAAGTATCTAATGACACTGGATTGCACCCAGTTTTGAGGAAATCCTCTGAGCATGTTAGTTTCTAATATATAGCATGTGAATGCTTAGTTAAATCTGGCCAAGATTATTTAAACGTGTATAACGATATAGCATTTTCTCTCAATAACACTTTAACCTCAATCCATACTAGGCAACACAGTCTCTCTACCAAGCAATGTCTCTTGGCTAGGTATTTCTATATAATATGGAAGTCAACTCATGCAAAAATAAGGAATTTAGAGTAACATGTTGGAATCAAGAAGAAATCTATTTTTTAAGAATGAAGGCTTTAAAACCTTTACTTTTTCTCCTCCTTTAATGATTGCACTGTTCTAGCTAGTCTAGCCAAGCTATACTTCTAATTCATTTTGATTGAATCTTCACCGAATCACCTAAGCTGCGTTGGTGAATAAAATAAATTTATTTGAAACCCTATCACTGTAAAGTATGCAAATCCAATCATCCACATGTATCACAGTTTATGAAATCAAATAAATCAATTTTGGAATGATTTGAGTTTTACTTTTAAAATGCATTTCCCATGACTTCAAGGGTTGACATCTCTTGCATCCCATCTTGTTGTGAATATCCAATGTGAATATTGTAATATTGTTAATTTAAACTTGTAACCAAAATAATGGAACCATTCATATTCTTTGAAATCCGTAATTGGTGATAATATTGGGTTTCAAATCACTTGTTACCTAACTTTTTCATGCTAGTCCAATGCAATGTTCATCTTCCATGCCTGAGGGATCACATGAATTATTATTTGTGGATTGATAAAACTTTAGTAAATGATATTTTTAAGGTGACAAATAATGTCTTTCCCTTAGGTTACGAATCCATTGTGTAATTTTTTTAAAAGTGATTTTTCCTTGTTTCATTGTTAGCTCAATTGTTTTTGAGTTTAATATCTCAACTTTAATTTAGACATTCCATTAAAATTAGGGTTAACGCTTCATTTATATGTTGAAAGTGAACCTTCCCTTTTTTAGTTTAATATCTCAGCTTTAATTTAGACATTTCATTAAAGTTAGAGTTTACTCTTCATTTATATGTTGAAAGTGAACCTTCCCTTTTTGAGTTTAATATCTCAGCTTTAATTTAGACATTCCATTAAAATTAGGGTTGAGTCTTCATTTATATGTTGAAAGTGAACCTTCGCTTTTGAATTTAATATCTCAGTTTTAATTTAGACATTCCATTAAAATTAAAGTTGACTCTTCATTTCTATGTTGAAAGTGAACCTTTGCTAATGACATTAAAAAAGTTCATCTAAATAAAAGGAAAATATCATGTACAATATTAACATAATAAAAAACTTTGTGGAGTCCGTCACTCTGCCATAGATTGCATATACTAAATAAAGCATGAAGTATCAGGAAACAATTTAGTTTATAATTAAATCTCATATGATGTATGTGTAGATCAATTCAAAAGGATTTGTCATTGTCTCATTTAACTTGGAATATATAACAGAAATATCACCTTTTCTCCTTGAATTTATTGAAACTTTAGAGGATATTCATAAAAAAATTTCAATTATAAGTCTTGATCATCAACTTTTTGACTTTTGGAGTTATAGCTTCATTGAGCTTATTTTTGTTGGCTTTTGCTGAAAAAATTCCAACTTAATATACTAAATTAATTAATAATAAAAAATCACACACCATTTACTACTACCCAGAATTAGCATTCTTGTCACAGACCATATACTACTACCTAGAATTAGCATTCTTGTCACAGACCATATACTACTACCTAGAATTAGCATTCTTGCTTATGGATATTGTTTCATAATTCACAATTACAATCTGTGGAGGGGAAAAATAACATATTCTTATTGGCCAACTCATTCATGGGTTCCATAATTCAACTCAAAGTTTTGAAGAAAAGTAGTGAATATTTAAATTTGTTGAAAGGAGTGTGAATATTTAAAATTGTTGGGGTTTATCTTTGACTCAACTGGTGAACAAGATAATGAATGTTTCCACTCAAAACTTGATATTGAGGCTTTCATTGTTTAGACATATCCAAACTCAGAATCCTCTTTTTCTATTAAACTTTAAATTTTTTCAAATATATATTAAAAAATGCTCGAAAATACCTATAAAAAATATAATTTTATAATATGAAATAATAAGTATCTATTAAATTCAAAATTATATATTAATTTTGTAAATATTAAATCATCATACTCAATTCTAATACCATACTTCGTCATATATCCAATATTATAAAATTAAAAAGTATCCAATATAATAAAATTAAAAAGTAAGGAAATGTATTTTTATTTTTTCCCATACAATTTTATCTCAATTTACGTGTTTTAAATAAATAAAACACTTTAAATAAATTATAAAAGAAATTTATTTATTTAAAGCAATTAAATAATATACTTATTTTGAATAAATAAAACACTTCAAAACATACTTCAAGTTTTAATTAAAATTAAAAAAATCAAATTAAAAAATATTAATAATTAAAAAATAAATATATTGCTTTAAAATTCTCGTCTAATTAAAAAGATAAAATGTTAATATAAATCTTAATGAAAAAGAATTGGTTAAAAAAAAATCCAAACCTAACCTAAACTTAACGAGAAACGCTGAAACGCTGAAATATCAAAGGGAAAAAAACTGCAGGGCATTTGATTTCTTCCCTTAGAAACAAACCCTCGCAGGCTGATCATCTTATCGCTTCTTCTTCTTTGCAGGCGGATCTCTTATCCACAAAAAAATCACTTCAAAATTAGCCCAAACAATTTGGTCTTTTTTGAAGGCGGCAGGTGAGTATAAAAAGCACAATTGCAGATTAATGTTGTAGTTGCCAAAGCATCATAAAGATATCTGGTAATTGTTGTTAGGTTTTTGTTCCACTGTTCAAACATTGATTCCAAGGGGAAGCACTTTGCACCTTGCCCGTTAATTCATCGATGTTTGCTGGCAGAATTCCATTATTATATGGAAAAACGTGATTAACAGACCATTTCCAACAACCGTCTTCAATCAAGCCCCCCACCATTGTTATTGTAGACATCTCTGCAACTCCCATCACTCATTGTGCTCTGTCATCTTTCAATACTGACCAATTATTTCAGAGATCTCAACTCTTTCTTGCAACAACGCTCATTGATGTTGTAAAGCCTAACCTGGTGTATTGTCACCTGGATCCCCACACCCAGAAATCCAAGAAGGAAACCACCAAACAACTATTGTATGATTTTCTTGGTAACATCCTCCTCTTACATAGCAATAGTATGCAATCCACAAGAAATTCTGTCAAGATTGTAATCATAATTTTGACAAGTGTGCATAAAATACAATGCAACTAAAAACCAAGAAAGTGACTATTGATGAGGGTTTCCAAGTCCCTCATACAAATATGAGTTACCAATTGCAGAATTGGAGAAGCTTATGCCGTGTTCTAACAGGAGAATAGGCTTTGTTGTCAAGATCGTAATCAAAACTTTGACAAGTGTGCATAAAATACAATGCAACTAAAAACCAAGAAAGTGACCATTGATGAGGCTTTCCAAGCTCGTCCCTCACACAAATCTGAGTTACCAATTGCAGAATTGGAGAAGCTTATGCCAAACAGGAGAATAGGCTTTGCTTTTGGACAGTTTTAACCTCACATGGAAATGCAAAGAGTTAAATTTTTTTATACAAATTACCCATGGGTAAGTATCCAAATCACTATTAAATATTCCTTACTAATCATTAGATAGAATGTTCACCAGTCCATAGTGTGACCTCAGTATAAGAATATTAAATTTCTTAACTGTTAACAACCTCTATTGTATGATGTAACCTTGCATTCATTTCATTATTCATGTAGTCATCACATACTTGACATTATGAACATGACAACCAAAAAGGAATGACATCATCAATTTGACACACCAATATACCCTAAAACCCTGTAGGGTGAAAACTAGCAAACGTTTAATTTTATTGTTAAACGCTCGTGAGGGTGTTCACCCCTCCCTCAATGGCTTATAAGGGAGACCATCCCTTAACCATTGTTATAAATCTTACAAGGAAATCTACAAATATCTAGCTTAAATCCATTACAATAATTATGATAGCATTTACTCACTAATCTTCATATCTTCATATCTTGGTGGCATTGATGTACCTAGAATGGACGTCATTACAATAATTATGATAGCATTTACTCACTAATCTTCATATCTTCATATCTTGGTGGCATTGATGTACGTACAATGGACATTGGACCATCCTACAACTCACACTCATCTGCATGAACCATTAATCATATACCTGCCACCATGTTAAGCATAATATTTCATTTGTACAAGTTAACATCATTTCTTGCTAATGTTGTCTTCAACATACATTGATGTCAAGATTCATAAAGTAATAAACAACCCATTCATAAATCTATACTAGTGATGCGTCTCCATCTACTCATGTACATTTATGACATGCAAGTAAAATATCTTGACATGCTCCCTTTAACCGCACTGCATATGTGCTAGTTATAAGAAATCACATTTACTAATATTTCCCTAGCATAAGCACACATTCTTGCAAGACAATAGCTACATCTGCCAAGCATTTCTTTAGAAGAAACTGATACATCAGTTGTTACATCATTTACGATCTTCGTGCATGCAATTTACATAAGTTTAAACCAAATAACTAATCCTTAAGCTATTACTTTTGGTTCATGTAAAGAAAGCTAACACAACAAATGTTGTTCCTATGCATATGAATTGCATATAGTTTCCAAAAGAATCTTCCCAATGGAATTCTTAACACAATCAAGCATGTAAACACATGTTTCCTTTTCGAGGGTTTAGCATAATAAGGCATGCAAAACATGTTTCCTTTTCCATAAAACTTGGGTAATAAAACATACAAATACATGTATTATTTTCCAAATATTATACAAACATTACCCACATATATATTCCAAATATTATACAAACATTGCCCACATATATATTATTTTCCAAATATTATACAAACATTAATTCTTTATTCATTTTTATTTTAAATTCAATTTTTTATTAATATACATAATTTTTTAATATTATTTCTTATTTAAAACTTTTTAATTTCTCCTAAATAATTAATAGGTTTTTATATGTCTGATTTGAATAATAAAATTTTAATTCAAATAAAAATATTACTAAATGATTTGTTTCTATTAAAACTTAATAATTGAGATATTTTTTTTTTCAATTTTTATATTATTTAAATATTTAATTACCTACTTAGATAAAACTCATCTTGCATTGGATGGTTACAAAAGTGAGGACCAAATAATTATAATGTGATTTTACCAGAATCGATATAAATCATAGAAACTTGAATTTAGAGATAACAATCATTTTATTAACCTAAATCGAAATATTATAAATCAAATAAAAATAATTAAAAAACAAATTTTAAATTTTCCAAAGTTAAATAAATTGGTTTCACTAAGAGACCAAGAGTTAGATGTTAAATAAATTGGTGTCAATGAAAGACGAAGTCCAAGAGACTAACAGGTAGAAAACCACTCATGCACCAATGTCAGAAAGTAAAGAATTTGCTAGATTTTAAACTGATTTTGCTGTTAAAGATTTTTAAAAACACAGAACTGGGCAGAACTTCACAGATGCAAATCTGGTCATCTCTAAAAAAAATTAAATCAACAATCCAAGAAGCGCCTCAAAATCTGGACGGCTGTCCATATACTGTAAATCTGTTTGCTATGTCTCTCTCTGAAAAAAAAAGAAAAGAAAGATCCGTTTGCTATGTCTGCACTCTGCACCAATTCAGCGGTTTGAAACGAACGAGGAAGTTTGCTAATCCACGATAAGGAGGCGAGGCTGTAGCCTTCTGAGAATCTTTTGTGTCGAGGATTTCTGGAAAAGTGATTTGCTAGCTCTTCATGGGGTTGGACGAAGAACCAACAAGGGGTTGAAAAGATTGATGTTCAAGCTCTGTTGCCCAAACAATTTGGTCTTCTTTGAAGGTAGCAGGTGAGTATAAAAAGCACAATTGCAGATTAACGTTGTAGTTGCCAGAGCATCATAGGGATATTTGGTCATTGCTGTTAGGATTTTGTTCCACTGTTCAGACATTGATTGCAAGGGG
This sequence comes from Pinus albicaulis, assembly GCA_034641835.2. Classification (NCBI taxonomy): domain Eukaryota; kingdom Viridiplantae; phylum Streptophyta; class Pinopsida; order Pinales; family Pinaceae; genus Pinus; species Pinus albicaulis. Next base: position 1,461,142,093 of record CM076577.1, on the reverse strand, counting down.
AAGCACTCCGCACCTTGGCCGTTAATTCATCGATGTTTGCTGGCGGAATTCCATTATTATAGGGAAAAGCGTGATTAACAGACCACTGCCAACAACCGTCTTCAATCAAATCACCCATTCTTATTGTGGACATCTCTGCAACTCCCATCTACAACCAATTCTTTGAGAGATGCCAACTCTTTCTTGCAGCAGCGCTCATTGATGCTGTAAAGCCTAACCCATAAATCCAAGAAGGAAACCACCAAACAGCCATTGTATGATTTTCTTGGTAACATCCTCCCCGACATAGCAGTAGTATGCAACCCACAAGAAATTCTGTCAAGACTGAAATCAGAGCTTTGACGAGTGTGCATAAAAAACAAGAAAGTGACCATTGATGAGGGTTTCCAAGCTCGTCCCTCACACAAATTTGAGTTACTTTTGGTGTCTGTTTTAACCATGCTTTTCAATTTATACAGACAGGCTTATGCCAATATGACCTGTTTTAAGAGGAAGGATATGCTCATTTTTCGGACACAAATCCCCCACCAGTCAGATCAATGTACGCATGTTTATCTCTTTTGAAAGAAAGATTCCATATCTGTGTTATCAAGGGGAAGGACTTCCATTACTTTTACTTTCGGTTTCCGCTTTCGCGGACCACGAAATTGTGTTTATAAGAAACTTTAGGAGCGTTTAAATTGGTTTTGATGGCAGAAAAAAACAGTGGGACACCTAAAATAGCTAGCAAAACTTGTCAGTTGTAATTAAGATTTTTAAAAAAATTTGCAATATTTTTTCAAAATCATGTTGAAATTTCTATTATTTTCCGAGTCAAAATGTAACTTATTTAGACTATCAAATTTTTTTACAAATTCTTGATATAATGTAACTAACTCATCATGAGAATCTATTTAGCTGGTTTTAATTTTGTTTTAAATAATTTTCATTAACTTAAATTTATTTGATTAGAATTAGACATAGATCAAACTTATATATATTAATGTTATAATCCAAAATTATAATAATGACGATTAACGTTAGCTAAACGCTCCAAGATCGCTATAGATAGGCTGGATTAATAAGTCAAAAAAATTAAAAGTATGGTAGATGTTAAGGAATTATATATTAATATATATTTATAAACTGTAATATACTAAATAACTAATCCAAAATTATATTTAATAGTTTGTAATATAGAAAAATGCCTTTAAAATTAATCATATTATTAAAACATTTTTCTAAATTATAAATCACAAAATTCTTAGATCTAACAATTTGTAATATATTAATAACTTTAATTTAACAAAAACCATTTAAGTAAGATTCATTATATTAATATCATTCAACTTAATTTAAATTATAATAAACCTAATTTAAAAATAGCAAAATTAACACCAACCACTTCCATTAACATATTCTATATAATTTAAATTTTTTATTAATAATAAAATACCATTCTTAGAACACACCTTATAACAAAATTAACACCAACCACTTCCACGCATTCTTTTACCTCCCATTAATTAATTATACTATCAACCAAATTATATCGATAGGGTTGAAAACCACAAAGTTTAACGCTGGCTTCTCATGAGCTGTTTTACTTGCTTTGTTTAACTTGAATGCATAGCATTTTAAACTTGATTTTATTTTTTTATTGTAGAATTTGTCATTACCAAAGCCAGGTTTAGTAGTTTTCAATCAAAGGTAAAATGTTTTTATTTTCTATTTATTTTTACAAATGAAATATTTTTATCTTTTATTCATTTAAATAATAGTATTATTATTATTTTGATTTATAGGGGTTTGAACTGCCGGGGTTTGAACTGCCGTTTTATTATAGTTAAAATAATATTCCATAATAAGTTAATCATTTAGTTTTTTTTATATGTTGAATAATATAAGACAATCCTTCTTTATTATTTTTATAAGAACATTATAGTAGATGTTTTGTACTTTGGCATTGTAGTTAGTTTCTTGTGTTAAGTGTTTAGATTAATGTGATAATGTTTTCAAGTGTTTATATTAGTGTGTTCAAATGTTTAGATTAATTTAATATCTATAACTATTTTGATTAGTGTGATTAATGTATGTAAATATTCAATATTCTAATTAAACGTGTATTTGTGGGAGGGAGCCTTTTAAAGCTAAATCTTTGTAATAACTCTATTTATTTTTTGTAAAATTAGTAAAATTATACTACAATCAGAAGTGTTAACATATGTTGTTGCATGTCTTTAGTATTCTGCCATATTATTCTCTACTTGAGAGTCTAATAACCAAAAAATCAAACAAAGTATTAGATATAAAAGTAGAGATATACTAGATAACACAAAAAAATAATAAAAATTAAAATGTCGCTTCACATAAGTACTTTGTTGATCTTCATTTTGTAGGGGTGTCCTCTAGCCCAGGTGGTTGTGGCTCTTTGTGTTATGTTGAAATCGCATCCAAAGGGGGCTTCTGATTTAATTTTCCCTTAATTAAATTGGAAGAGAAATTGCAATTTCATGTCATGACAACTTGTATTATTTAACTAAGTCAGAATGACTGAGTTAGCATAGGAAATTCGAGTTGCTTCCATGATTTTAGGGGGTCTAGCTACACTTATTTGTGAGTTGTAATTAGTTAATTCAATTAATTGACTTAAAATCAGTTTAACTAGTCATAACTGAGAGATGAACTAGTGAGAGGTTGATGCAGGTTTTATTAAAATATTGTGTAATTAGCGGGGTGATGATTTTTTTAATTTTTTTATAAATTATTGTGCTCATTTTAATAAATTAAGAGAGAAAATTGTAAGTGAGGATTATTGTAAATATTCTTTTAATAAATTAAGGATATGAGAGGAATTGAATTAGGTAGATAATCTAGGGATTAGGAATTCCTTAAACGAGACTTAGTTGAGTCCAAAAAAAGGATAAATCTAATTTAGATTTTAGTTGAGATTTTTGTGGAGGAAATTATGGATTGGAATAAATTCATTATTATTTATAAATATGAGGAGTGTGTGAGGATGGAAAATAGTGAGGAGTGCAGAGAGAGAGAGAGAAATATGGTTTGAGAGCTTTTGTAAAGAGCCGAAAGGCCATCCATTGTAATATTTGTCCAAGGAATTTCTTGTGCTATTTTATATCAGTATTTTGTTTGTATGGCTCCTTTTTATTTATGTATGTTTTGAGCTGCATCAGATGTTTTTTTTAATGAAGAATTAGTTGAGAATATTCTTGAAGAAGGAAGCACGTACTCATTTATATGCTAGGATCTGTTTTAACCCAATATCCTGGCATCATTTGGTATCAGAGAAAAGGAGATGAGTTGGAGGATGAGTCTCTCCTACATTGAGGTTGTTTCGTTTGATTGTTTGTTGTGAGTGAGGAGAACAGGTCGAATTTCTAGATTAAGAGTTGATTGAAATATATTGTGGCGCATTGAGTCTGCAATTTATATATGTATATTTTTGTTGTATATTTGAGTGGTGGAGTTGCAGGTTGGACACAGGTGTTAGAGAAGCTGGGTTATGCAGTAAGTTGGAGCTGGTACTCTGGTTGAACAGATTTGGCACTCTGCATTAGCAGTATGTAACTCTAACTATGGCATAAGAGCCGATGGTACGCATCTGCAACTGAATGGTTCCCTGTACTCTACAAATTTGATGAGAAGATGCGTTAGCATGAACGGAACGCTCGCCAGGAAGGAGAGTTGGACTGATAGAAGTGAAAACGCAACATTTCAAGGCGTGAGAGGACAATATGCAGAAGAATGATAAAGGCAGAAAATAGTAAGCTGATTTTATGAAGTAATTCGATTTTTCATGGCTTGAATTTAGGTATTGTGTTTTAAATCTGCTTGTTGTAGCGTGGATTAATTTGCTGGGAGCACAACGCGTAGAGGAGTGACAAAGGAAGAATGCAGGAGAAAGCAGAAGCATATAGTGAGAGGAATTAAATTGGCTTTATGGAGTTAAATTGACTTGTTATAATTTAGAGGTTGTGATTCGAATTTACTTGTTGTGGCATGGATTGATTTGTTGAGGATTCAAAAAAATCTCGTATCACTGGCGCACTATTTCTTTCATTTATATTTGTTTGATAGCGGTGTTGATTGGTATGAACCGTGGGCTCAACCATGAATAATATTAAATATTGTGTTGAATTTTCCAATATACACAGTCACGTGAAGCATTATGTGTAACTGCAGAAAGTGTTAAATGAAATTTTCTGTGTAAGGATGGTATATAGCCAGTGCTCGGTATCTTTGTTCTGGCAGGTGCACAAACCAGTGGTGTTCGAGTGGGGATATGCGGATTGGAGTGTCGAATAATGAAGCAGCATTTCTTGTTCATGTGAGTGGCAGAAATAAAATGATGGCGCCGAAGCAAGTATGCGAAGCATGAAAGAACGGTGAAGAAAACCTCGCAGAAGCATAAACTAAGTCATGGAACCTTTTCGTGTTGGGAACTATAAGTCAATGGCAAAAGAGAATAGAGGACAGGTTTTAAAAAAAAAACCAACAAATGGATTTCGTGCGACTGAAAGAGGTAAGCAGTAATAAATGGGTGATATGTTATATAGGTTTGTGACTATATACAAATGAAATAAGAGCTTCCGCATACGAGAGTTTACCTCTATTTTGGATTTAAACCAAATTCTTTTTCATAAGTTCGATATTCATAAAGCGGAGTTTATTTATAGTTTAGACCATAGTTTGTAATAAGAATCTACTCAATGTTTATGAAAGAGATAAATTTTGTTTAAGGGTAAATATCTTTGATAAAAGATACAATGAAATGAAAAAAGTAGAAATTGAAATTGAAGAGAAACTTGAGAGATTGAGATGAGGAAACTTGGCTTAAGCTAAGAGGGGAGATTGTGCATACCTTGAAGGTTTACAAACATTGTTTTGTAGAAATTATATAACTGATATGTTATACATACGAGATTCTCCTGATCACGCACTATTTGACTTCATGCACAATACAAAATCTCTTCTACCATTGATCATTAATTGCGGAAATAAAATCAAATGCATGTACACATTAAAACCATAAAATTTCACACATATGAACACAGTAATTTATGGGAAAGCTTAAAGATGAAAACCCCCAACTATCTGTATATTATATGTCATAGAGATCATGTAACAATCATCATACAAAGCTCCTCACAAGCTCTCAGTACAATCTCCAATTGCTACACACTAATCAGGTCCGATCTAGCAAATCTCATGCTCCAATCTCTGCCACCTGCTAGCCTGCCTCTACTGCGCAATCACTGCTGAAGAATGGCTCTGAATGAACTCGAATTGGTCCAGCCTTGCTCACGCAATCCTCATTGGCATCTCCAACCACTGTGTGTTGCAAATCATGCAACATTATAGTCACAACTGATAGTCACATTGCTCTTTCACCTACCTCTTCACTGGTCTCCACTGAAATTGTCCATGCACTGTAGTTAAATGATGTATTCTTTAGTTGATTAATGATTTAATAATTAGTGAATTAATTAATAATTAATTCACACCACTCTCACTAGTGTATCAATCAGTTAGACTAGATACAACTAGCTCAACTGTGTTTAACTAAGTTAAATTGAACACAACTCCACCAACTACTTCAATAACTCCACCAAACTCTGTCACATTAGTTCTAACTGAAGTCTCCATGCAATAGCTCCACTTAACCCTCAGGAATATCATAATTCCTTCTGTCAGCTCCTGTGCCACATCTGTGCACTTAAATGAAGTGCTCCAAGAGAATAAGATAATGTTTATAGTCCAAATATTATTAAGAGCTAATAATATTCGACATATCTATTTTTAGACTAGCAATATAAAAATAGATTCCGCCCAATATGTCTAAAAATAGAAGTCCATCTATTTTTCCAACTTAACCAACCATCCACAAATAGCATCCTGCAACTCATAGAATATGATCGACATGTCTAAAAACAGACATAGTCTAAAAATAGACTTGCGCCAAAAATAGCCTACGGGCCCACTTAGTGAAGGCGACTCTTTTCACTAAGCTCATCATCTTGTTGCAATCTCAACACTCGCTCTCAACAAGATAGGGATTATCTACCACCCCGATCCTGCCCCTGTGGTATTCGAATTTGCTCCTGGTGAGAGCCTTCGTCAAGATATCAGCATCCTGATCCTCCGTGGGAATGCATGAAAGTAACATTATCTTTCGCTGCACAAAATCTCTGATATGATGATACCGGATGTCAATGTGTTTATATCTATCATGAAATACTGGATTAACCGAGATTTTGATGCAACTCTGATTATCACAATATATCACAGTAGGATCTAAGTGTGAACCGAACAACCCGACCAGGATCTTCCTCATCCATATAGCCTCGCATGCGGCCAAACTCGCTGCCATATACTCGGCCTCTGCTGAACTGAGTGCCACGGATCTCTGCTTCCTGCTGTACCAAGAAACTGCTGTCGACCCGATACTGAAAATCCCTCCAGATGTGTTCTTTCTGTCCGTTGGGCTCCCTGCCCAATCTGCATCCGTGAAGCCACACAGCTTCACCTCATCCAACTGTCTATACCATAATCCATATCCCGATGTGCCTCTGAGATATCTCAATACATGCTTGCCTACCTTCCAAAAGAGCTTGGTAGGCTTAACCATAGCTTGTGAAAGCTGGTTAACAACATAGCATATGTCGGTTCGTGTATTGACCAGATACATAAGTGACCCCACCAACTATCGATAAATAGTGGCATCCACTACATCCGCCGATGTAGCATCCTCCTTCCTCCAACCACTAGGAAGAGGAGGCCGATAGGCTTGCAGCCATGCATGTTGAACTTCTCCAAAGATTTTGGTACATACTTGCTCTGAGACACAGACAATCCATCACCGCACCGCCACCCCCCCCCCCCCTGAAATAATGAAGGAGGCCCAAGTCCTTCATCTCAAACTCCTTTCATAAGATCGCCCTCGTATGAGTGTTCAAATGCTTCATCACCTATCAGAATCAAATCATCTACATAAAGTACAATGATCAGCAACTTACCCTCCACCACAATCTGGTATAGGTTCGGATCCGCCTCACTCTTGGAGAATCCAAGTCTGATGAAATAACTGTTTATCCATGTGTACCAAGCACGAGGTGCTTGTTTTAACCCATACAACGCTCTTTTGAGCCTGCACACAAGCGACTCGCTACTGAAGATCTCTAAACCTTTGGGTTGCTCTATGTACACCTCCTCCTCAATGACTCCATTGAGGAACGCACTCTTCACATCCATCTAAATAATGTGCCACCCCATATATGCTGAGAGAGCAAGAATCGTCCGTATGGAAGAATACCTTGCGACAGGTGCAAAGGTTTCCTCATAATCGATCCCCTCAATCTGTGAGAAGCCTCGGGCAACAAATATTGCCTTGTACTTCTCCACACTCCCATCAGCTGCTTGCTTCACTTTGTAGATCCATCTTGAACCTACCACTGATTTCCCTTCCGGCCTTGGGACAATCTCCCATGCACTGTTTCTAACAATCGAATCATACTCTTCCACCATGGCATCTACCCATGCAGGGTCCTCCACATCTTCCTCGAAAGAGGATGGCTCTGTCACGATATACTTGCTCATCAGAGCCATGTATCCAGTATACTGGTCAGGTGACTATCTCTATCTACGTTGTGATGTAGGTGCTCCTACAATCTTCTCTGCATCCTGATTCAGTCTCTCAGCTTTTGTAGTGCGCTTCTGCCCTCTGATGCTTGGCGCTGCATGAGTGGTTTCTTCCACTCCATGAACCTCCTCTTGTGGTTGATCCACATCCTGAGGCTCATCCTTAGGAACTAATAGCTCCTCATCTGCATGCAAGTGTGGCTCCGTCTCAAGCGAACACTTCATGGCTTTCTCCTCATGAAATTTGATATCCTGTCACACAACATTCTTCTGACTGTCTGGCAAATACACACGATAGTTGTGGGGTGTATCAATGTACCGCACAAATATCCCAACCTCTACAGTCGGCTCCAGCTTCTTCCTAGCATCCTTCGTCACATGAATGTAAACAGGTGAACCAAAAATCCTCAAATGAGAAATATCAGGCCTCTTACCAGAAAACGCCTCCTCGGGTGTACTCATGCTAAGTATCCTATGAGGACAACGGTTTTGCACATAAACCGCAGTATTGCATGCCTCAGCCCACAATTGTATGGGAAGGCCCTGATCATGCAACATCGCCCATGCATCACCCACGATCGTTCTATTCTTTCGCTCCACGACCCCATTCTGTTATGGGTTATGAGGCACTATGAGCTCTCTTCGAATTCCTTATGCGCTGCAAAAGTCCTTAAATTCGCTAGAGATGAATTCACCACCATTGTCGCTCCTAAGAGCCTTCACTTGCTTCCCCGACTCTTTCTCAACCAGTACCTTGAACTCACAGAACTTTGAGTATGTCTCGCTCTTCTTCTAAATGAAGAAGATCCAGCACTTATGAGAAAAATCATCAACAAAGATCACATAATACCTGTGCTTTTTTGTCGAAGCTACTGAGAAAGGTCCACACACGTCTGTGTGAATTCTCTCAAGGATCATCATGGCGCGACTATCCTTCTCGTGAAAGGTGGCTTTCACAAATTTTCCCAAAGTACATCCCTTGCACTGATCTGACTGCGCAAGTGTACCCTTGGGAAGCCCGGTAGAAATCTGCTGCAAAATTTTCAAAGCACCATGGTGAAGATGGCCCAATCTCCTGTGCCATAGCTCGCCTTCATCCCAGCTCACTACTCCTTCTGCCTTGCCTGCCATTGCTGCACAACCATCTACCTACAATCGATAAAGGTTCTTAACTCGAACCCCTATCCTCCGGGTTTCACCAGTTGCCTTACTGCGTAGGAAAGCCTTTCCCTCGCTAAAGACAACATCATATCCCTTGTCTTCCAGCATCACCATCGAGATCAGATTCTTCTTCAATCCTGGAACATGCATGACTTCCTTCAATACGAAGGGTTTACCAAACTCCCTCTCAAAGGAAACAGTCCTGATACCGGTCGCACTGTATCTACCATCATCGCCCATCTCGATGTGCACTCCAAGATATTTCTCATCCGGATCAATAAACAAATCTTTGTCTCCGGTCATATGAAAAGACGCACCATTGTCAAGAAACCACACTGAACCCATCACACTTGAGACCAAGCATGCGAACAACGAAAAATCCAGCTCAAACTGTGAGGCTAAGGCCTCTCCAGCTGCAGATCCAGCAACCTGCTTATTTTTCTTCTTCTATGGAAAATTTGTGGCGTAATGTCCATGCTGGTGACAGTGAAAGCACTTCACCTTGGACATGTCCTGCTTCTTGCCTTTCGCACCGGACTGAGAAGCATTCTTCTTGCTCTTCCCCTTCCTTGATTTGGTAGCCAAAGCGCAATTTTCTTCATCTACATTCTTCGATGAAGATCCGTCCCTGGTACTCCACCTTATCTCCTCTTGCACAAGATTTGACCAAAGTCGCTCCCATCTTGGCAGTTTCTCCCGACCATTAACAGAGTCCTGATAGGAATGCCAACTCTTCGGAAGCCCAAGGAGAGCCAAGCTCACCAAGTCCTCGTCATCTATAGTAACCCCCACACTTCCCAGCTCATCCCTACACTGGAAAAACTTCGTGAGGTACTTGGGTATAATGTCGCCTTTCTCCATTTTTATGTTCCTGAGTTTATCCTTGAGCGCCAACTTCCTCTGGTCGCTCTTGCTTTAGAATAAATCTGTCAAAGCTTTCCACATCAAGAATGGAGAAGCTTTACCATGAAGGCTGGACACTATGTGATCCTTCACACCTTCCAATAGAATCCTTCGACATTTTGTTGTCTTCTTTTGCCATGCGTCAAGTGCGGCAACATCGCTAGAAGTAGGTTTTGGAATTTCTGCATCTATGAACTCCTTCAACCCATTGTCATCCAACACCGCCTCCATCCTATCCTTCCATGCAATATAATTCGAGCTGCCCTCAAGGGCATACTCCAATCGCAATCCGTTGAAAGACATCTCAACTTCAACACCAAGAAAACACTGCTGCAAATTCGAATTCCACCAGCACAAAACTCAACCGCTTCAATGCTTTTTCTCCAATGATCAATATCACTCTGATACCATGTAGAAATTATATAACTGATATGTTATACATCCGAGATTCTCCTAATCATACACTATTTGACTTCATGCACAATACAAAATCTCTTCTACCATTGATCATTAATTGCGGAAATAAAATCAATTGCATGCACACATTAAAACCATAAAAATTCACACATATGAACACAATAATTTATGGGAAAGCTTAAAGATGAAAACCCCCAACTATCTGTATATTATATGTCATAGAGATCATGTAACAATCATCATACAAATCTCCTCACAAGCTCTCGGTACAATCTCCAATTGCTACACACTAATCAAGTCCGATCTAGCAAATCTCATGCTCCAATCTCTGCCACCTGCTAGCCTGCCTCTACTGCGCAATCACTACTAAAGAATGGCTCTGAATGAACTCTAATTGGTCCAGCCTTGCTCACGCAATCCTCATTGGCATCTCCAACCACTGTGTGTTGCAAATCATGCAACACTATAGTCACAACTGATAGTCACACTGCTCTTTCACCTACCTCTTCACTGGTCTCCACTGAAACTATCCATGCACTATAGTTAACTAATGTATTCTTGAGTTGATTAATGAGTTAATAATTAGTGAATTAATTCACACCACTCTCACTAGTGTATCAATCAGTTATACTAGATACAACTAGCTCAATTGTGTTTAACTAAGTTAAACTGAACACAACTCCACCAACTACTTCAATAACTCCACCAAACTCTGTCACATAAGTTCTAATTGAAGTATCCATGCAATAGCTCCACTTAACCCTCAGGAATAGCGTAATTCCTTCTGTCAGCTTCTGTGCCACATCTGTGCACTTAACTGAAGTGCTCCAAGAGAATAAGATAATGTTTATAGTCCAAATATTATTAAGAGCTAATCATATTCGACATATCTATTTTTAGACTGGCAATATAAAAATAGATTCTGCCCAATATGTCTAAAAATAGAATTCCATCTATTTTTCCAACTTAACCAACCATCCACAAATAGCATCCTTCAACTCATAGAATATGATCGACATGTCTAAAAACAGACATAGTCTAAAAATAGACTTGCGCCAAAAATAGCCTGCGGGCCCACTTAGTGAAGGCGACTCTTTTCACTAAGCTCATAATCTTGTTGCAATCTCAACATGTTTGCTGGGAAATATTTATGTTACAAAGTTGCTGGGAAGAGATTTATTTGTTGGGGAGAGATTGTTAGAAAATGGACCTTGCGCATTCAAAGTAAAGTAAAGCAGGAATTCAATCTCATATGAAGAGTCTAATTTATTTGGAATTATATATATTATAATTTCTTGATACATTCAATACTAAAGTGTGCATTGGTTGATTGCTTCGAATTTTTGTGTGGAGACAAAGTCTGTAGAGGCTTGAATGTATTCCTAAAATAATACGCGAGAGAAGGGTTGGATCATTTCAACCACAAAAAGATTCAAGATAATTTCTCATTGAATGAATCAATATTCATTGAGTAGAGGTATTTTAAAACCTGGATGATTAAATTTCCTTGCCATGCTCAAGAAGTTTATCTTTTGTAAATGTTATGAAAGAGTGAAAATGTTGCAAATGCGAAGGTATAAATGAATGCAAAAGGAGAATGCGCTAACCCCAGGTGATATAAAAAGAAGCATGCATTTTTATGTGAGAGGGTTTATTATGCATAATGTGGATTCTTCGCAGTTTTGGTTAAGTCATTTTGGACCAAAGCTTGTAATTGGAATGGGAGAATTCTTTTGATTTGTGTTTAAGATTGAAAACACAATTGCTTGATGTTGTAGAATCTTTGTTTTTATCATCATGTGGCGGCACCTAAGGAGGTGTTATTCAGGATGGACATAATGTACGAGCTGTGCATTATTCATCAAAGAGGTTGAAAACTTGTTCTTTGTACACAAGTGAAGAGATGTGAATTGATGTTGTATGGATAAAAATGCAGGAAAATGCTTGCACTAAAATGATGAGCTTATGGTATGAAGGGCATGTGAGTGTTCACAGTGGCAAAGACGGCACAAAAGAGTGGAATCCAGAGAGTTTCAAATGCAAGGGAAAGGTTTATTAAATAACCATGAAGGGAGCATAAGGTATGATAATTCAGAAAGGTATTTTTGAATGTTGAAAATTAAATGGTTTATTTATTTTCACCATAAAATAAATCTTGGAAAACATGGATTGCATTTCGATTAAAGACTTTAGTATCATGTGAAATGATAATGGGAAACTGATGATTTTTCATAAGAATGAAGTATGAGAGAGAGTGAATATTTTGCATCCTAAAAATGTATAAAGGGTGTATGTTCGTTGGAAGATTGTATAACTTGAATTAAGTCAAAATATCCACTATCATAATTATTGGGTCAAGCCTTGAAGTCAAAACAGATGTTAGGGTCAAATGAAATTTTGGATAGCTTGAGTTAAGATTGATTATTTTTCATCCAAGATAAAGAGTTGGGTAAATTCTGAAGTCAAAGAGTCGTAAGCTAAGTCAAAGGTATCAATGTAATTGGGTGCATGATCGGTGGATCCTGACACCCAGAGAGTTTGATCATTGTAACATGAGCATTACTAAAGTCTTGTTTGCAGCAAAGTGAAGCAAGAGAGTTTCCAGAGATGATTCCAAGACAGGGAACTGGAAGAGATCAAGCGCAGGAAGAGAGCTTGCATTGTTGAATGGAAAGTATGGAGGCTTGTTGAAAAGGGGATTGAATGAAATACACAAGTGAACAGATGAAGTTCACAAAGGAGGAGAAGATGACTGTTGATATTCATTTCAGAAGATCTGAAGAAGACCACAACAGAAGAAAGAAGAAAGAAAATTCCAAGGTAAATGGCATATGTAAGCACTTGATTGATGAAGATTATGAGTGGGAGAAGGCTGCGATAATAGTTCACCTTGAATTGTTGATGGAGTTATTGCAGAGAAATGTGAAAGACCAGACACACGGTTGGAACATGAGGAAGAAAGTGAAGTGGCAAAGACTACACGCAAAGAGGGAACAGTAGGTAAACATACAGTTGACAGAAGAGCTGAGGAAGCTCGAGCAGATGATGAGTGTGCAAATGAGATGTGAAGAACTCAGAGACGCTGAGTTGAAAATGGAGGTTTCCATTTGTGGCCCAGAACAAGGTGAAATTCTGGGTAAAGAGATCAATGAGGAAGATCTCATGAACTATTGAGATAGTTCAGAAGAATTTGAAGATGTGTTGTTGAGAGAAGCAGATGAGGCTATGAAGCCTTGTATTTTTAAAACTCATAGTTTATGTATGTTTACAGGATGTGCGAAAGATGGTGGACAGTCCAGTGAAACTGTCACAGAGAAGAATGAAACTCTTAAGGAGAAGTGTGATGGAGAATGTCTTTCAGAGGAGGAAGATACTGATTTGTTGCAGCAAGAAGTAATCATAAATGAATTCTTGTTTGGTGTAATACAACCAGTTGAAGCTATTATGGAGCAGAAGCATAATGGAAAGGACGAAGAGATATTCCAAGGAGGTAAACAATTGTATTTGTTTAATGAAATTGCTGACAGAATTTTATAATGTGATGAAACAGAAAACATGATAACTCTGGAAGATTGTCAGAAGGAGAATGAAGCTGGGAATGAAGGTTGTGATGAAATGTTGGAAAGATTTCACAAGGAAATAAAGTTCTTGGAACAATGACTTAAGGAACTTGAAGGGGAGATGACACTTGCAGAACCTGATATAGAAGAGATTGCAGTTACTATGCATGATAGGGATGAAATGTGTTTAACATCTATAGAGTTGAATGAATGTTATAAATTTTCAAATAATAATGTAATTGTAGGTACAGAAAATGACATTAATAGATATGATGTCGAAATCAGATAAATTGAGCAGAAATTGTTTAGCGTTGAGATGGAAGATCAGAAGCAGCAAGTCATCAAGACTTGTGGCTATCGCATTATTATAGAAAAGCGACAGACCTCATAGACAGGAGTCTATGGAAACTTCTCTACATGGGGAGTCTGATGCAGGAGCATCCTGCTTGGGTTTTATTAAAATATTGTGTAATTAGGGGGGTGATGATTTTTTTAATTATTTTATAAATTATTGTGCTCATTTTAATAAATTAAGAGAGAAAATTGTAAGTGAGGATTATTATACATGTTCTTTTAATAAATTAAGGATATGAGAGGAATTGAATGAGGTATATAATCTAGGGATTACTAATTCCTTAAACGGGACTTAGTTGAGTCCAAAACAAGGATAAATCTAATTTAGATTTTAGTTGAGATTTGTGTGAAGGAAATTAGGGATTGGAATAAATTCATTATTATGTATAAAGAGGAGTGTGTGAGGATGGAAAACAGTGAGGAATACAGAGAGAGAGAGAGAGAAATATGGTTTGAGAGCTTTTGTAAAGGGCCGAGAGCCAAAAGGCCATCCATTGTAATATTCGGCCAAGGAATTTTTTGTGTTATTTTATATAAGTATTTTGTTTGTATGGCTCTCTTTTATTTATATATGTTTTGAGCTGCATCAAATGTTTTTTTTTAATGAAGAATTATTTGAGAATATTCTTGACGAAGGAAGCACGTACTCATTTATATGCTAGGATCTGTTTTAACCTAGTATCCTGGCATCATAGGTCTAGTGAATTAAATCTGATTTAATTTACAAGTAGTGATCAATCAATTAACTGATAGTTTGCTATAAATAGTTTTTACATGTTAGCTCTAATAGTTACCTAGTTGAGATTGGAGTTAAAGGGAAGTAGACTATCAGTGGTATAAGTAGAAAATTGTACAGGTCAGATATAGAGTCATGTGGAGGCCAAGGAAGCATTGTGCAATCAATTAGAATGAATTTCCTATTTAATAGGGTGACAATTCCTCCAGGAATGTGTGAGCAAGGCAGGTTGAGTAGAGGCTGAGAATTGGCTAAGTAATTGGTTCATTTTTCCTAGATCAGAGTGAGACAATTGGAAGAGTGTAGGAATTTCTCTTAGAGAGAAAACATTGTATTGTTTCATGATCTTGACTTTATACAATATACAGATAGGGGGGTTTTAGGCAGTATGATTTCCCCAAATGCATCTTGTGTTGTGTGATTAATTGTCTCTTTCTCTTACTTGTTATGTGATTGTGTGATCGTGTTTTGTTTCCGCAAATTGTAGAAAGATTCAATATCTTGTTTTAGTACATTACAAGATCAAATTGAATCTCGTTGTTAGATTTTCTACATTTTCTAAGCTTGGCGAAGAATCTACTCTTGGGGCTTGAAATAGGCTCTTGTGATGATTTGGATTTGTTCCTCCAATATATCCTCTAGGTCTTTGCTTTTCCAATCTTCAACTAGGGTTTGTAGATCAATTTCTTGCAACCCCATTTCCTCTAGGTCTTTTTAATCGTAAGGTTTTGGTGTATCTTCTTCCATTTCCTCATCTTCTTGGTTTCCCATGTTGGTCAGTATTTTCTTATTTTTTTCCATCTGCTAGGGTCCTTATTGAGTTGCCAGCTTATTTCATGTATATTTGGGCCTCTTCTTTGCATATGATATTTCATCATTTTTCATTTGTTGAAGGAATTTGTACCTGTTTTTGTTATCGTCAATTGTCGAGGTGGAGTCCCTAGAGCCTTTTTTGACTAGTTTCCTTCTATTAGTTATTCGAGTAGATCCATCTTGATCTGCGGCTTGATTTTCCCAAGTCAGTTGTTGAACTTGGTTGGTATGAAAACCTTGGATAGTTTACCATATTCATGATATTTTTGGCATCTAAATAATATTTTCTCGTAATCTATTAGTTGCTTCCATATTTCATCTGCGTTGCTCAGTTGGATGTTGGTTGGAAATTGATCAGAGGCTCAATATTTTAGCTCAAAAATGAACATGCTCAGAATTGATTGGAAACTAAATGAAAACGGCCGGCTTGTCGCCAGGAATCCAACGCAACTCATTTCGTCGAAAATCGACTTCGGATGAAGAAGTTATAGCTTGCTGATCGCCATTCAGAACATGCAATTTTTTTTTTTAAATTGCAGAACAGTGACAGGTTGATGACATGGCAGCTCAGTCAGCACTCCAGGTATATTCAGGGAATATTATTCAGTTTTTCCCCAATGGGACTGTGACAAGTGTCACTATAGGATTCACCAGTTTGGGTTTGAGAAGGTGAAATTGCCCAATGTCCTCCAAGGTTGAGTTTGGGTTCATGATGAATATTTATGTGTTGAAACTATTTTTAATATTAAGGTTGGATATATATATATATATATATATTATTTATTTCCCAACCTTATATTACAAATTCCACATTTTTATCATTCTAAAGTCCGAGTAATGTTTATATGGTGACACGAATTTAAACATTGGGTTTAATGGTCCGATGGCATAATTACCCAAAGTCTGAACTTTGGATATATTTGGTGGTCCGCATTTGAATATATTCTGATGGCGTATTATTATGAAACTATGGTTTAAATTTTAATGTGGTCATATTTAAATGGTGGCCAAAACATATATATATATAGGATGGGCGGAGGGCGGGTCGAACCTGTGACCTCCCCCTCCTAACTCAAGCCTTTTACCAACAGACCATAGGACGAGGCTTGTTAAGCCTTTGCAACAAATGAGTATTTGAATTAAATGCAGACTCTGATGGCGGGAATGGAGGGGGTTAGCCCCCTCCATTCCCGCCATCTCCACAGAACTAATGGCGTGAGATTTTTAAATAGCGGGATTTAATGTAATTGTGGATTAGTTAAAACTAATCCCATGTTTAATGTAATTAATTTGGTTTTATATAACTGCGCTTATGCACCATTAAACCGCGCTTATCACACCGTTAAACCCATATTAGACCTAATTAATTCAACACTCAATCTATCGGAGTTTTAGGAGGCGCCCCCAATTTTGACAAAATTTCCAAATTTGTTGGGCTTATCTGGAGTCTTCTCTAGATTTGGAAGAATCTAGGAAAAAATTTAATAGGCCATATCTTGAGCAATTTTCAACCAATCTTGGCTCAAGAAGAGTCACTCTTAGCAGATGGGCATGTTATGAACACATTGGAACAAGTTGCAGAGGCAGAGAAGCGATTCTACAGGTTTTTTTGTCACTTTGAAAATTTTTGAAGCCTAGGTCTATAGGAAGGAAGGCCAAATCGAGTGAATGAATAGTCATTTCTGATATATTTCGACATTCTGAACTCAATGGAGTATGTTTCAATAGAATTTGATGCATGTAAACAACAATTTTTTCACTATTGAGCTAATACAGAGGCCTAAGCCATGGAAGCTGGACTAAGGAAATGTAGCCTGGGAGGGGTGAACTCCTTCATCAAAAATTTGTGTTGATGGATCAATTGTGATGGTTTGTTGTTCTTTATGTTTCTATTGTTCAACATTTTAAATTCATACTTTATGCTCTTGAATTCACTCATAAAAATTCAGTTAAATTACCTTTTTGACACACATAAGCAACAAGGAAATCTATCTACCTCAAGCATAAGATCATCAAGTAAATTTTAAATCTGAGGTTGAAATTAGCACATCAAAACTAACATTCAAATTCATATCAGAAATGGTTTGAATAAATCTAGGTAAGCACAAAGGTGTGCATAAGAGGTGCAACAACCTTGCTTAGTGATGTCCAAGATTATGACAAAGTTTCTAATGGTATTGCCAATAATCTATAGGATTTATGGATCCAAAAATTCCTGGGAATGGAATAAAGGCGAATCCAAACAGGAGCTAAAGAGAAATATTATTTTTCCTGGATTGAATCTTGGAACCCAAGGCTTCATGAAGAGGCCAACAAAATTCATGAAATAAGGCCCCCCTTCGAAGATTCACTCTATGTCTTCAATGTTATTGAATATGGCTATGAAAAAGCCTTTGGAGCCCCAATTTAAGATCTAGGTCTCCGTTTAGAGTCCAATTCTTTTGAATCTAGCTGAGTATGGTTTTTTTTGAAGGTCATACACACATAAATTTAAAGATGACATCATGCTTCCAAATGTATTCAAATTTTGCACCTATTTTCTCTATTGGGATTTCCAGTAAAGGCATTTTTTATGCTTGTCGAACAAAATATCCATTTCCCTTTGAATTATTTGTTGTTGGAACCATGGTTATTGTGGATGCTTCAATGTTTCCTGAAGGGATCAAACCATTTTCCTATGGAATCGAATCACCTTTAGGAATAGCGAGATTGTTGTATTTACATAGGTAATTTTGGTTCAACCTTCCTACAACTACATTTCTGAAGGAGGGTTGCCTTCCCCCCCCAATGGGAGCGCCATTAAAGATCAAACAATAAAATAAAATAAAAAACCCTGAATAGCTCTTGATCCCTGATCCCCCCCTTTCGTAGAGATATGGGATTCTGTTGATCTTCGTCGTTCATCCTCCATGATATATATCTACGGTGGACATTTACAATTATTTTTTTAAATAACTAATTTTAATTAAATTCAAAATAAATTTCGGAAAATTAATGTAATTTAGTGTAAACAAATTATGTAAAACACAACTTTCAAAGCACTAATTAATGTGTGAAACTCAATTTAAGCAAAAAAAGTTATAAAAATGATAAGTTCACCAAATTCTGTTTTACATGGTGGGAGCACACTTGGTATAAAATTGAAAAAAACACATTGTTATTAAAAATGAAGCGAAACTCCATTTAAACAAAAAAAAATTGAAGTCCCCGCATTTTAATTTCATAAAAATGTGAAGTTCACCACTTGTTGCAAATGTGAAGTTTACCAAGTTGCGCTTTACATGGTGTGGTGGGAGCACACTTGTTATATAATTGAAAAAAGCACATGGTCATTAAAAAACACGCATTTATAAGTACATAACACACACATATCCAAGATATGTTACAATGTAAATCAATAAATTTTGAAGGAGAGTGTCTCAACACTAATTCATCTTTGAGAGATGAATCTTGAATTTTTGAAGAATAGTGTCTCAAAACTAATTCATCTTTGAGAGATGAATCTTGCATTGGCATTTCCCCATATAATTATAATTCATCTATTAATTCATCTTTGATAGATGAATCTTGAATTTGCATTGCCCCACGCAATAGATCAACAAACATTTTATTCACATTTGTACAATGCCTTATACTAAAAAATTGAAATTGGCTAACAATATTGTTTGCTAGCCCATGCAATTCTTTTAGCCTCTCCTTAACTTGGTATACGCCATTCATCTGGTTGCACACAAGTCCAGAATTGGTGAAAACTACAATTCCATTTGATCCATACTCCATCGTTGTTCCCAAGCCTTCTATCAATCCAATATAATATGCCTCGTTGTTTGTTGTTCTTCTCGATATATTCATTTTCCTTTGGACGACTTTGCTAGTCACAATATTGGAAAGCACATATGTAATCACTGCTTTCCCTGGATTGGGATAGCAAGAAACTTCTATGCATAATTTCCATTTTTCAACCATATTTAATGGTTTTCTTATCCCTAAAAAAAAAAATCAATAAAAATATATATATTAAATTGTCATTTATTGAAAATGCATGGGATGAAATGAAAAACTTATATTTAGATCTATTCCAAAGATTTACTGTAGTGGAATTTACTAGATAGGTCACCTTTCATAAAATATGAGATCCAGAGGCTACCTGGCCCTTTACAGACTCTGCCTATAGAACTACCATGGATATGAAAATGAAAAACTTCTAATTAGATCTATTCTAGAGATTGAATGTAGGGGCATTTACTCTTAGGTTAAAACCTATGTTTTGTATCAAATCACTTATGGTTTCAATGGGAAACTTTTATGGCTAATTCTTGTTTTACATGTTGAATATAAAAGGTTTTTTTCTCTCTCATTGTTTGAGACCATGGATATGAAAATGAAAAACTTCTATTTAGATCTATTCTAGAGATATGACTAATTTGTGTTTTACATACATTGAATATAAAAGGTTTTTTCTCTCATTATTTGAGACCATGGATATGAAAATGAAAAACTTCTATTTAAAACTATTCCAGAGATTGACTGTAGGTGCATTTACTCTTAGGTTAAAACCTATGTTTTGTATCAAATCACTTTTGGTTTCAATGGAAAACCTGTATGGCTAATTTGTGTTTTACATGTTGAATATAAAAGATTTTTTCTCTCTCATTGTTTGAGACCATGAATATGAAAATGAAAAACTATATACTTGGTTAAAAACTATGTTTTGTATCAAATTACTTTTTGTTTCTAAATACTATATACATGTTTACTGTAGGGGCGTTTAGATCTATTCCAGAGATTGACTGTAGGGGCATTTACTAGATATGTCACCTTTCATAAAAGATGAGATCCAGAGGCTACCTGGCCCTTTACAAACTCTGCCTATAGAACTACCATGGATATGAAAATGAAAAACTTCTAATTAGATCTATTCTAAAGATTGAATGTAGGGGCCTTTACTCTTAGGTTAAAACCTATGTTTTGTATCAAATCACTTTTGGTTTCAATGGGAAAATTTTATGGCTAATTTGTGTTTTACATGTTGAATATAAAATGTTTTTTCTCTCTCATTGTTTGAGACCATGGATATGAAAATGAAAAACTATATACTTGGTTAAAACCTATGTTTTGTATCAAATTAATTTTTGTTTCTAAATACTATATACATGTTGACTATAGGGGCATTTAGATCTATTCCAGAGATTGACTGTAGGGGCATTTACTAGATATGTCACCTTTCATAAAAATGAGATCCAGAGGCTACCTGGCCCTTTACAGACTCTGCCTATAGAAATACCATAAATATGAAAATGAAAAACTTCTAATCAGATCTATTCTAGAGATTGAATGTAGGGGCATTTACTCTTCTAGGTTAAAACCTATGTTTTGTATCAAATGACTTTTGGTTTCAATGGGAAACTTTTATGGCTAATTTGTGTTTTACATGTTGAATATAAAAGGTTTTTTCTCTCTCATTGTTTGAGACCATGGATATGAAAATGAAAAACTATATACTTGGTTAAAAACCTATGTTTTGTATCAAATTCATTTTTGTTTCTAAATACTATATACATGTTGACTATAGGGGCATTTAGATCTATTCCAGAGATTGACTGTAGGGGAATTTACTAGATATGTCACCTTTCATAAAAGATGAGATCCAGAGGCTACCTGGCCCTTTACAGACTCTGCTTATAGAGCTACCATGGATATGAAAATGAAAAACTTATAATTAGATCTATTCTAGAGATTGAATGTAGGGGAATTTACTCTTAGGTTAAAACCAATGTTTTTTATCAAATCACTTTTGGTTTCAATGGGAAACTTTTATGGCTAATTTATGTTTTACATGTTGAATATAAAAGGTTTTTTCTCTCTCATTGTTTGAGACCATGGATATGAAAATGAAAAACTATATACTTGGTTAAAACCTATGTTTTGTATCAAATTACTTTTTGTTTCTAAATACTATATACATGTTGAATATAAAAGTTTTTCTCTCTCTCATTGTTTGAGACCATGGATATGAAAATGAAAAACTTCTATTTAGATATATTCTAGAGATGTGGCTAATTTGTGTTTTACGTACATTGAATACAAAATGTTTTTTCTCTCATTGTTTGAGACCATGGATATGAAAATGAAAGACTTCTATTTAAAACTATTCCATAGATTGACTGTAGGGGCATTTACTCTTAGGTTAAAACCTATGTTTTGTATCAAATCACTTTTGGTTTCAATGGGAAAATTTTATGGCTAATTTGTGTTTTACATGTTGAATATAAAAGGTTTTTTTCTCTCTCATTATTTGAGACCATGGATATGAAAATGAAAAACTTCTAATTAGATCTATTCTAGCGATATGACTAATTTGTGTTTTATATACATTGAATATAAAAGGTTTTTTCTCTCATTGTTTGAGACCATGGATATGAAAATGAAAAACTTCTATTAAAAATATTCCGGAGATTGAATGTAGGGGCATTTACTCATAGGTTAAAACCTATGTTTTGTATCAAATCACTTTTGGTTTCATTGGGAAACTTTTATGGCTAATTTGTGTTTTACATGTTGAATATAAAAGGTTTTTTCTCTCTCATTGTTTGAGACCATGGATATGAAAATGAAAAACTTATATTTAGATCTATTCTATAGATATGGCTAATTTGTGTTTTAAATACATTGAATATAAAAGGTTTTTTCTCTCATTGTTTGTGACCATGGATATGAAAATGAAAAAAAATTATTTAAAACTA
Source organism: Pinus albicaulis (assembly GCA_034641835.2). Taxonomy (NCBI): domain Eukaryota; kingdom Viridiplantae; phylum Streptophyta; class Pinopsida; order Pinales; family Pinaceae; genus Pinus; species Pinus albicaulis. The sequence goes on along the minus strand of CM076577.1, from coordinate 1,461,119,768 downwards.
TTCTAGAGATTGACTGTAGGGGCATTTACTCTTAGGTTAAATCCTATATTTTGTATCAAATCACTTATGGTTTCAATGGGAAACTTTTATGGCTAATTTGTGTTTTACATGTTGAATATAAAAGGTTTTTTGTCGCTCATTGTTTGAGACCATGGATATGAAAATGAAAAACTTCTATTTAGATATGTTCCAGAGATATGGCTAATTTGTGTTTCACAAGTTGAATATAAAAGGTTTTTTTCTCTCTCATTGTTTGAGAGGTCATGGATATGAAAATGAAAAACTTCTATTTAAAACTATTCCAGAGATTGATTGTAGGGGCATTTACTCTTAGGTTAAAACCTATGTTTTGTATCAAATCACTTTTGGTTTCAATGGGAAACTTTTATGGCTAATTTGTGTTTTACATGTTGAATATAAAAGGTTTTTTCTCTCTCATTGTTTGAGACCATGGATATGAAAAATAAAAACTTCTATTTAGATCTATTCCAGAGATTGAATGTAGGGGCATTTAATGGATATGTCACCTTTCATAAAATATGAGATCCAAAGGCTACGTGTACCTTTACAAACTCTGCCTATAGAAATATCAAATCACTTTTGGTTTCAATGGTTTGTTTACTAGCTAATGTGTTTTTATCAAATCAATTGGATGCAAGTTATGTGCAGATGATGGATGATGAATGAGGTGATGTTGATCATAACCTTTACATCTATATGATAGGAAGCTTGATATACATAACAAGGTTTAGACTAGATATAATTTTGGAATTTATATTAGTTGGAATATTTCAATATAACAGAGTCATCTATTACCAACAAATAGATATTAAGATACAAGTGAAAGAGACTACAAAAAATGGACTATAGTACCCAAAAGGTGAGAAATTTACATTGAAAACATAGAAAGATTCAACTAGGCTTGTGTGGATGACATGAAAATTACAAGTGGACAATGTATAATTCTACTTAGAAGAGTCTTTTGGTTGCATGTTTACGCAAGAAAGAGTCATTACTTGGACAATGTATAATTCTACTTAGAAGAGTCTTTGGTTGCATGGTTAAGCAAGAAAGAGTCATTACTTTCTCTATCTAGAGTAGAAGTGGAATACATAGTAGTTACTTATTTTAAATGAATATGGAATGAATCTAAAAATGAATATGGAATGAATCATTGTACATTATGATAAATCTTGTATTTAAATGAAATTTGATCTATGAATAATATGGAATGAATCATTGTACATTATGAAGAGTCATGAGATCCACATTTCCACCATACTATTTGCCGGTTCTATATGAAGATATGTAGTCTACTAACTAATCAGTTATAATATTTGTGTAAATATGAAAATAGTTCTATGATATAAAGGCCAACATGGGATCAAACTACAATGTTACATTTCATTCCATCACTACTATTCCTCTAAATCCTTTAGCTTTGTATTATGAAAGAAAATTTATATATGCTATGCTATATTTGAATGCTAGATTTAAATGTATACAAATGGTGAATGGTTAAAGTATTAAAGTAGAAATTGGTTGTAGGTCTTATAAAAGATAAAATTCATTTGCAGAAGAAGAATTAACATCACATTCTTCATATCTCTCCAAGAGGACTATATTTATCACAATGTTTTGAGTAGATCATGAAGATAATAAAAAAAGGCATTTGGAAAAGGAGAATAAAAATCTAAATGCATATGACAGTCAATAAGGTAGAGCATAAATTCAAGCAAACAATGAAACAAAGCTCAAAGAAATACTAATATTGCAAGGAATTTCATACATGCAATAAAAAAACCAGAAAAAGAGGGAAACAAAAAATTTCACAATCAGATATCATTGAAAGAGACACCACTAGTATTGATATATTGAATAACTTCATACATTGAACTACTACAAATGGAAATGAAGAAACAAACATCAATAAACTCTAAATGGCCTTTCATATAATTTTTTTTTTTACAAAACCATCTATAGCCTCTATTAACTACTACCTTTGTTTAGTATTTCACCTTACAGAAATACAGTATATGTTGTTGTCCTAGAACATGAGGTCTTTAAGTTACCTATTACCTTTTAGAGCCACTCCTAAAAAGACCGAAAAATAAGACAGATTAGGGGATGCGTTGGGATAGACTAGAAGCCAAGAACACACAAACAAGTAGCCTCAGATATGTTCATAAAAGCTACTCGAATTTGCTGGAAGGTATAGCCTCTATTAACTATTACCTTTGTTTAGTATTTCACATTATAGAAATACAGTATATGTTGTTGTCCTAGAACATGAGGTCTTTAAGTTACCTGTTACCTTTTAGAGCCACTCCTACAAAGACCGAAAAAGAAGACAGATTAGGGGATGCATTGGGATAGACTAGAAGCCAGGAACACACAAACAAGTAGCCTCAGATATGTTCATAAAATCTATTTGAATTCACTGGAAGGTATAGCCTCTATTAACTAAGACGATACAAACCATATAAGTACTATAATGATACAAATAATGTGTAAAGCTTATTGATAGGGTATTCATACTAGTAGTTACTTTTATTCCATGATTAATGACATTCTATCAAGTAAGTACAAGCTTGTCATGTTAATTATGCTTATACCTGGGACCTGTAACAGTTAAAGCTTAGATTAGAATAGGCTATTTATTAGGTAAACATAGGTGTAATTATGATAGCATAACACGTGATCTGTTATATACCACAACTTCATGCTTATAGCTCTCTATTATTCATATATGTGCTAAGTAATTCCATGGATATCAATCATCTTGGAATGCGTATAAGTATCACCATAATCTATAAGGTATTATAAGTAGAAATCCCATATAAGCTAGTAGTTAGTATAATGCTTATCCTTATTCATATAAGCCCAATCTCATGCTTCTGCTTAACCTGAACAAGCACATATATATAACAATGGTGTTTAAGCTAATAAATAGTATAGGGTAACCAGTAATCACTTACTAATAATACTTATGCCCATCTTGTTTGGCACATCTGTAACATACCCTTTACACATCTGTAGCACTCTAAGCATATCCCTAATTAAGGTGATAATATAAATAAAAATTCACACATTATCTGTACTAATCTAGTAACTCTAATAAGTTATGACTATTGAATCACCTTATCTACCTAGTGCAAGATGTTTCACTTATAACAGAGCATGCTTTGTTTACCCTATACTGGAATAGAAATGTATGTTATCTATGTAATCAATAAAGGTGATTTACAATGTGCTTCTTGAGCAGAATGTACTGGTATATAGTAATCATTTACTTGTATTAGTATAAGTAAGTATGGGCACCACCAAGTAGTTAGCCACTAGTAAGTATGGAGTTACTATGTTCGTTATTATAGTACTCTTTCCCGTCTTAAAACACACTGTTCTAAGATTAGGCAGTTAGCTCATACCCAAAACAGTAAACACTCATGAATTTTCATTATGGCTTGTACACTATCACACTGTAAGCATAACCTGAAAGCATGTACTTAATAAGCATACACATTAAGCAAGTAAGGTCAATCCATTGCATTTATACAAATAACCTATTCAGAATCTACAAGGTAAGCTATTCCTATAACATTACGAACATGTAAACAATATATGCCATAATCAATCACCTCAGATAATTCATTTCATGGTTTTAGATTACCTGGAAATTCGTTCAGCGCAACTCATGAGTAGCAATTCACGGGCGCCAAATCAGCAACAGAGCAGCAACAACGCCACAAAAAGGATTTGCGGGCGCCAAATCAGCAACAGAGCAGTAGCAGCGCCACAAAAACGAACAAAAAGTAAAATCACAGCAGAATCCCGCGAAAAACAGATTATGCAAACAAAGACGCACGAAAATGAAAAAATTTCGCGAGTGATATATTTATAAAATATGAGTTCAGTTGAACTAAAACTTTGGTCAAGGGCGGAAACGTGAAGCTGGGTTACACTTTTGTGAGAATCGGGGGCAAAAAATATTTTCCGGCAATAGTTCGGCCGAACATTTTATAAAGTTCGGCCGAACTTTATAATAGTTCGGCCGAACTGTTTTAGTTTGTTCGGCCGAACTTTTGAGTCCGTTTATATTGACGGCACAGTGACGGCCCAACAAACAGAATTTTTGCCGGAGTTTGGAAAACCGGCAATGGTAGTTCGGCCGAACTCAGTTGAAAGTTCGGCCGAACTATGAGTTCGGCCGAACTTTTAAGTTCGGCCGAACTACGTTTTTATAAATAAATCGCCCGCGAAGGCTCTCAGTTTACTGGTTTCATTGTTTTCGCACGACTTTTTCTGTTTTCGCGCGATTGTGCTAGGCGAGTTCCGCGCGACTTTTTCTGTTTTCGCGCGATTGTGCTGGGCGAGTTCCGCGCGACTTTTTCTGTTGGTCGAGGTTCTGCTGGCGAGGTTCTGCCGGTCAAGGTTCTGCTGGAGAGGTTCTGTTGGTCGAGGTTCTGCTGGCGAGGTTCTGCCGGTCGAGGTTCTGCTGGTCGAGGTTCTGCTGGCGATTTGCTTGTCGAGGTATGTTCAGCCATCCCCACCACCAAATTAATTTCAGGATTATCATGTATAGCCTTCCCTGCCCATCCTCGAGGACAACCATTTCACGAACTAGTTTCTCAAACTGTATAAACAGAGACTCCACTATTCTTGCTCTTCCAATCTTAAAATATAATCATATAACAACCTGAAAGGAACATTAATATATTTGTTTTCCTAAGAAAGCCTTGAGAATAGGAATATATCCATCTTACACCATTGGCTCTTATAACTCGAACATATAAATCTCTCTTCATATATATATGTTTTTAAGACCTGCAAGAGTTTTGATCTCATGTCAATAAAAAAGTTATTCAAACAGTATATTTCTACAGGCTTGATGAGGCATTATTAGACGATAACATGGTGAGTACGTCCAAGCGATTAATTATTTTCGTGCAATCTCTTCAAAACTTACAGCCGGCCAAGCATCTAATTAGGCAAAGAGAATCAACCTCTGATCTCCTTTTCATTTTAGTTTCGTCCTTATTCCACATGATTAACTCTGTTTTTCTTTTACTCTGTTCCACAATGATTAATACTCTTTTCCTTTTTGCTTTACTCCACAGTGATTATCACTTTTACTTTTCACGGTTATGCTTATTCTTAATTGATTAAGATCAAAGATTGTGATTCTCTTCGAAAATCACAAGCTTGTGTGATATATTTGATTTTATTTTTATGTGCAGGTCGGGAGAATTTTTATTTTAAAGCTTCAACAATACAAATAAATTTCAAAGATTTTCAAACATACTTTTTCTTTTTACTTTTATGTTTATTCTTAATTGATTAAGATCAAAGATTAGTTTTGTGTTCTAAAACCCCAGCTTGCTTGATATATTTTATTTTATTTTATTTTGCGCATTCATGGAAAGACGAGAGAATATTTTTTATTTCTATTTATTTCTCTTTCAATTCAATTATTTTTTTAAAACTACGTATTTTTTATTTTTTTTACTTTTATTCTTAATGGATTAGGATCAAAGATTAGGATTTTTTTTGAAAAACACAGCTTGCGTGATATATTCGATTTTATTTTTATGTGGATTCATGAGAAGGACGAGAAAAACTCTCTTTTTTTTGGGGCAATTATTTTTAAAAGCTTAGACACTACAAATTAATTTCAATGATATTGAAATGTTGGGTTTCATACTCGAATTTTAGAGTGGGCAGAAATATAAGACCAATAGTTAATTTCCTGCTGATAAAATGGGTAGAGAAAGAGTATTGAGAGAATATGGTAAAATATAATAAATTTTATTAGTAAAATGAGCTGTTGCATTCAAAAAGTAGAGTAGAAAATAGAATCCTAAATTAGAATATTCTATTTTCTACTCTACTAATTAGCAATACCCAAAAACAAGGCAGTAGGAACAATCCTCAAAAGATTAATTTTCATCCACTAAAGAGCAACCCTCTTACCTACCACGTAGTTTATATTTTGTTAAATTAAATATCAAATGTTGTTATTATAGAAGATATGAACATTGTCAATTTCATAGTAGGATTAAGTAAATGATTAGTTTGTTGGAAAGTAATAGATTTTGGTTTGGTTTAGATAGGAATTATAAAAACCATATTATAGATTCAATTAATTTAATTTTTTCTAAATTGTATGAACCATTGTAGTGTTTGTAGAAGTTAAATTTAACTTATCCTTGTTGTGTATTTGAAAAAATAATTGGATCATAAAAAGTTCAATGATTTATTCTCTATCATGTTTTCAATTGATTTGACCCTAGAGTCAATATGGTATTATTCTTTATCACAAAACTAGAAACTCCACTAATGAGGAACTCTATTACTTTATTCCTTTTTGCGTTTCTTTTCTCTTAGTATTAGCCTTAAACGTTGATTTTTGTTAGTTAGATATGATATGATTTTTTTTTTTTTTTACTTTAAGAACCAAAACTTTGGAATTTCTCCAACACTTCATATAGTTTATCTCATTTCTAGGGCCTTCTAAATACTTATTTTGAATGAAGAAGCATGCTAAATGCCTTTCTTTTTAGGGCTTTTTAAATACTTATTTTGAATGAAGAAGCATGTTAAATGCCTTTCTTTCTTCAAAAGCATGTGCATATACACGTTTTCTTAATGTAAAGTGTGTATAAATTATGTCTACATTTCCATTTTTGATTGAGAGTTAATTGCTTAGCATATATTGTGCAAGTGTACTTCAGAAGTATAAGAACCTGGATTGACATTTAATGCAAGTAATTTATCTCACAATTAATTTACCCATTAGGATTCTTTGACCTAGTAACTTGAGAGATGAAAAAGATCCTATCACATTAACGTGAGTATCCATTTTCACAATGAACATTAGGAAAAGACAATATTCATTGCAGTTGGTAATATAGTCAACTAGTAGACTATTCAATTATTAACAAAGTTGATGAAAGAATGTAAGGAATTTAAGGTTGCATTTCAATTTTGAAAATTTTCTACAATAATTTTTGTAGGATAATTTGTTAATGCAAGTTTCCATAGTTATTTATAATTTTTATTTTAATAGAAAGAACCTTCAACCAAAAATACCCAAGGTTAGTCCCTCGTGTGCCCTTTGAGACACATTAGGTCATCCCACCAATTCATGCCCCATGCTTCATGAGTTGAAGGGTATCCTTCATACCCCTTAAGCACCCCCATTTCTCCCCACTCCATCATGTGATGTTGCCACCTCATCACGTAATAAGGGTTTAAGAACCAATGACCTCTTGTCTATTTATGTGAAACACAAACATTATACACAACATTGTCTCAATCTCCGACGATATCAAGATGTGTTGGTCACCATACATCATGCCTCAATAGTAGCACCACCACTTACACTAACCTCATATGTTGATGATTCCTCTTCCACCATTTATTATGTCACGAACTCGGTTAATTAGTATTTGGCATGCCCTTGAGTGCTCTATGTTAAAGACACTCATCTTATCTATATGTGTCCTGTACTCATCAAATACAATCATCACTGCATGCATCAAGTGACATATCCCCCTCATCAAGATCCCAATCCGCCTAATTTTGGATGCTCCTCATACACTAAGTACTGACTATATCAATGGAATGCCCAACTTTCTAGCATGGTTCCCACACACCAACACAACTATTGGAGATTCAAACCACCTCACCACTTAGAAAATGATACGAAATTATTTCACCCCCTTGTACTAGAACAATACATAGAAAGAATAACATAATTAATAGAAGAGATAAAAATATGAATTAGAGAAAGGCATGGATCACATATTAAAGGAAATAATAGAGCTCATGTACAAATTTCCACATTTGTTGCATTTATGTGTGTCTAACATAACTCTACTTTCAACATCTTGCTTCATGCAACATGCACCATACTTTGAATTTGCAAAGACCCAGGAATTCTCCACCCCCCATTAAAATGACCTTACAAGTCGATTCTTTTAGTTTTTTCACTCTATAAGCATCAATGTACGATTATGCATGATGGAGAATCTCTAGCGCTTTCCCTTGTTAATATATTTAACAAGGGAAAGCGCTAGATATTCTCCATCATGCATAATCGTACGTTGGATTTGGTGATAATTGTCTCCATATTTTGGCTTTAGCATATATTGTGCAAGTGTACTTCAGAAGTATAAGAACCTGGATTGACATATAATGCTTGTAATTTATCTCACAATTAATTTACCCATTAGGATGCTTTGACCTAGTAACTTGAGAGATGAAAAAGATCCTATCACATTAATGTGAGGATCCATTTTCACAATGAACATTAGGAAAAGACAATATTCATTGCAGCTGGTAATATAGTCAACTAGTAGACTATTCAATTATTAACAAAGTTGATGAAAGAATGCAAGGAATTTAAGGTTGCATTTCAATTTTGAAAATTTTCTACAATAGTTTTTGTAGGATAATTTGTTAATGCAAGTTTCCATAGTTATTTATAATTTTTATTTTAATAGAAAGAGCCTTCAACCAAAAATACCCAAGGTTAGTCCCGCGTGTGCCCTTTGAGACACAGTAGGTCATCCCACCAATTCATGCCCCATGCTTCATGAGTTGAAGGGTATCCTTCATACCCCTTAAGCACCCCCATTTCTCCCCACTCCATCATGTGATGTTGCCACCTCATCACGTAAAAAGGGTTTAAGAACCAACGACCTCTTGTCTATTTATGTGAAACACAAACATTATACACTTGACATTGTCTCAATCTCCGACGATATCAGGATGTGTTGGTCACCATACATCATGCCTCAATAGTAGCACCACCACTTACACCAACCTCATATGTTGATGATTCCTCTTCCACCATTTATTATGTCACGAACTCGGTTAATTAGTATTTGGCATGCCCTTGAGTGCTCTATGTTAAATACACTCATCTTATCTATATGTGTCCTGTACTCATCAAATACCATCATCACTGCATGCATCAAGTGACATATCCCCCTCATCAAGATCCCAATCCGCCTAATTTTGGATGCTCCTCATACACTAAGTACCTTGACCATATCAATGGAATGCCCAACTCCTAGCATGGTTCCCACCACACCAACACAACTATTGGAGATTCAAACGACCTCACCACTTAGAAAATGATACGAAATTATTTCACCCCCTTGTACTAGAACAATACATAGGAAGAATAACATAATTAATAGAAGAGATAAAAATATGAATTAGAGAAAGGCATGGATCACATATTAAAGGAAATAATAGAGCTCATGTACAAATTTCCATATTTGTTGCATTTATGAGTGTCTAACATAACTCTACTTTCAACATCTTGCTTCATGCAACATGCACCATACTTTGAATTTGCAAAGACCCAGGAATTCTCCACCCCCCATTTAAATGACCCTACAAGTTGATTCTTTTAGTTTTTTCACTCTATAAGCATAAACGTACGATTATGCATGATGGAGAATCTCTAGCTCTTTCCCTTGTTAATATATTTAACAAGGGAAAGCGCTAGATATTCTCCGTCATGCATAATCGTACGTTGGATTTGGTGATAATTGTCTCCATATTTTGGCTTTAGCATATATTGTGCAAGTGTACTTCAGAAGTATAAGAACCTAGATTGACATTTAATGCTTGTAATTTATCTCACAATTAATTTACCCATTAGGATGCTTTGACCTAGTAACTTGAGAGATGAAAAAGATCCTATCACATTAATGTGAGGATCCATTTTCACAATGAAAATTAGGAAAAGACAATATTCATTGCAGTTGGTAATATAGTCAACTAGTAGACTATTCAATTATTAACAAAGTTGATGAAAGAATGCAAGGAATTTAAGGCTCGCATTTCAATTCTTGAAAAATTTTTCACAATAATTTTTGTAGGATAAATTTGTTAATGCAAGTTTCCATAGTTATTTATAATTTTTATTTTAGAAATAACCTTCAACCAAAAATACCCCTAAGGTTAGTCCCCCGTGTGCCCTTTGAGACACATTAGGTCATCCCACCAGTTCATGCCCCATGCTTCATGAGTTGAAGGGTATCCTTCATACCCTTGGGCACCCCATTTCTCCCCACCCATCATGTGATGCTGCCACCCCCACGACGTAATAAGGGTTTAAGAACCAACGACCTCTTGTCTATTTATGTGAAACACAAACATTATACACAACATTGTCTCAATCTCTGACGATTTCAAGATGTGCTGGTCACCATACATCATGCCTCAATAGTAGCACCACCACTTACACCAAAATCTTGTGACATCTTGTCACAAACAAAACCATCAAACTGAAAACACATCATTTTCTCCTTCAAAGAAAAAAAAATTCACATCATGTGAATATGTCTTTGTACTCTTACATATTGGTGTACAAAACCATCAACCAAACAAGTTGACAAAACATGCCTCTTCAAACAACTGACTCTTAGCTCAAATAATAGAGCTCATGTACTTTCTCTAACAAGGGAAAGCGCTAGATAGTCTCCATCATGCATAATCGTATGTTGGATTTGGTGATAATTTTCTCCATATTTTGGCTTTTTGACCCGCAAAACATAATTATTTTAGAAGGGAGGGAAGGAGGGAAACCAATAGCTAATTCTTCTAACTAACCTTGACTAAAATGAGCTAAATTGTACTTTGATACGAACTTGATTTAAATTGTCCACCCCACATTAGGCACCAATGATTATAAGGTAAAAGTGGGGGTATGTAGTAATCCTAGAATCATGCTTTACATAAGGTAAAAGTGGGGAACTCATGACGTGTACTATAGATAAAAAAAACATTTACACTTACCAAAAAATATATGATAAAAATTGACAAACTACATACCCTTAAGCTCAAGGGGATATAGTACACGTAGCCTTCCATATAGATAATGAAAATGATTTTTCTAAGTCTCATGTTGCTTCTCATGTTATTTTATAAACCTTGGTTGGAAAGAAAAATAGGAGGGTTGAAATGTAAGAAATATAGAACATATTGGATTTAACATCCCCAAATTGGATTTTACTCTGAGGTATTGATTTTTTGAAATCTATTTTGTGAATGTTGACCAATAGATATACATCATGGAGGATGAAAGACGAAGATCAACCGAATCCCATATGGAGTCTCGGGGATTGGAGGATGTTCAGGGTATTTAAATATAATCTTAAATCTACATACATGTGTGTACATATGGAATTGATTTTTTTACTAACTTTGTGAGTGAAATTAGTTGTTAACAAGTTTCATATTTTAATTTTTAGGAGGCAAGAGGAGAAGGCTTTCTACTCCATCAATGGAGCGTGGCCAAGGTTCAACCGGTCGAGGTAGCAGGGTGCCGGAAGGGCGTGATATTTATTCCCCCGAAGGCCAGCAATCAACGGTTGCTGGTTCTCAACAGGGTCACTGTGGGTCTGGTTCTCAGCAGCATCATTCTGGGGCTGGTTCTCAGCAGGGTCATGTTGGAGATGATGTTAACCAACAACATCAAGTTTGCCATCAATTTCAATATTTTTTCATTAAATTTTTACAACTTTTTTTACACATGTTTTTTCTAATATATGAAATTATATATATATTGATGCAGAGGCTCAAAATGTTCGAGCCAGTGGTCAAAAAAGACGCAGGGCAGCGCGCTACATTGAAGAAGAAGGTTGTCAACCTAACACAACTTATCCGGCTGAGATTACTGATATACCATGGGAAAGGAACATGGCGGAATGCACCTTACAAAGGTGTCAAAGCCTTTATGCAAAATTGCAGACAGATCTCCAGGATTTGACTCTACCTGCTGAGAGTAGACAAAGCCTACGGATAGTTACACATTCATTGAGTGAAATGGTAAAAGTGTACAAAGATTTGGGGCCAACCACTGATTCGTTTGTAGAAGTGATGAGACAGAGAAGAGAAGCAGTGATAGGTCCCGATAAATGGCAAGACATAAAAAAACAAGTTTCAAAACAAGACGCTAAGTCAATGTTTAATTTTAAGGAAGGGCCAAAAAGAAAGATGTTGAAGGTGCAATATTTCAAGCACCCAGACATAGCAAAATATTTGTATAGTCGACATCTTGCGGCTTTTGGAAGGCTTCCATGGAACGATGAGGTTCCTCTTTATTTTGCACAAATGTTTTATGCAGAATTTTTTAAGGGTATGAAACCCGACTACAATGATCTTCCTTCAGATTTTTTTGGCCCGGGGAGAGGTCGATTATGTCAACGTAAGGGCGCAAAGCGAGATGTGGAGTTGCCTCGCCCGGAGCCGCCATTGGTGAGTCGACCGTCTCGAGTCGAAACCTTGCGATCAGAGATGGATGCGACTTCTCAAATAAGTCGTGAAGCAAGTGATGTTATGATTGAAAATGTTCATAGCGGATTGAGTGGAGTCGATCTTGGCTTAAATCGACAAAGAGCACGTCAATATGCACGTGCCAATTTTGTTTATCATACATATGAGGAGATTTACAACATGAATGTTGAAGATCTCCGAACATACGCAATAAATTGTCGCAATGGTCTGCAAGACCTAATTTTTCGTGAGGAAGAGGGCACCGGAACGGTATGTGTTAGTGACCTTAGGATTTGAAATTATATTTACATATACATGTGTACAATTTGTAATAAACACATGTGTATGTACACATGTATACATTTATTTGTATGTGTACATTAATCTAACAAAAATGTATGATTATATGTTAAAACACCATTTGCAGTTCTCAGGCATGATGCGTGATGAAAATGTTAATATTACGTTCGGGACCTCCGGTTCAAACGATGTAGATGGGTCTGACCATCATGATATGTTGGCACATGTATGTTAGTGTTTTTTAAGTGACTCTAAAATAAATAATTGTTGCCACACATGTACATGTATGTATATATATAATTCGATAAAATGTTTTAACAGGTACCGATTCCGTCTGATGTTTTTGGGATCCCGGTACCTTCTTCTTCTTTAGGAGATATACCTTCTACTTCATTGGGAGATGACTAAGTATGGACAATTTTTCACAAGTTCAAAATTTATGTTACCTCAAAAAGTTCCATAAAAAATTGAGATATATAGAGAGAGATCTATATTTTGAGTTATTTAAAAATTTTTGAATTTAGGTTTGTATAGAAGATATTTTTAATCCGAGGACTTTAGCGACGGAGATAGGGACATCCACAGCATTTGAAGAAGTTGTCTTTAGTTCTTTTTTTTAATATTATTGTTCAAATAAGTTTATATATATGTACACACACGTGCATTTTCATTTGAAAGTTTTTAATTTATATAAATTATTTATGTATATATATATATATATATATAAATTTATATTTAACCGTACATGTATATTGTACAGGTTACCACTACAGATGTTTCTATGGCAGATACTCTTCATCAAATGGAGAGGCAACCTTACGAGGTATTGCGCGATTTTTTTGTTATATTTTGTTTTTTACATGAAGTTCTAGATATATATATATTCTCGTTAATTTTTAAAACTTCAAATTTTAATGTTCAAGTACATGTACATTGTGTATGTAGGTTTTCCCTTTACAAGATAGCGAGCCAACTGGGACCCAGAGGCTAGATCTTCCATTTGACGGACAAGACATACAGTAGATTTGATTTTATTTCAAAATTTAGATGGTTTTAAAATTTGTTAAACTTGATATAGTTTGATACTTGAGTGAGATTTACAATTTTTGGACATATTTTATTACAATATGTTTTTTGGACATATTTTTGGACATATATGTTAAATGTTTTTGTTGGATAGTTGAATTATAATTGGCATGGCATGTGATATTTAATGTTTTAAATGTTTTTGTTTGATAGTTGAATTATAATTGGCATGGCATGTGATATTTAATGTTAAATGTTTTTGTTAGATAGTTGAATTATAATTGGCATGGCATTTGAAGTTTTTAAAACTACATGAATGATGGAATGTGAACCTACATTTGCGCATGTGGTAAATTGAAATGTTAAAGTTTGTAACAAGACAATCCCCATTGATTTCATTACATTATATATGTTGATTTCTGATTTGATATAATTGCATACATATGATGGTACATTACTTGTAAAGTAATTGGATTTCATTACATTATATATGTTGATTTCTGATTTGATATAATTGCATACATATGATGGTACATTACTTGTAAAGTCATTGGATTAATAACTTGTTCATTGATTTCACTTTTCTTTGGATGGTTTTAGTACTTTTGGCATGTGAATGTGAAGTAATGTTGTCATTGAATTACATTTGACATTTGATATTTAATGTTAAATATTTTTGTTGGAAATGTTTTTGTTATATAGTTGAATTATAATTGGCATGGCATTTGAAGTTTTTAAAACTACATGAATGATGGAATGTGAACCTACATTTGCACATGTGGTAAATTGAAATGTTACTTGTAACAAGACAATCCCCATTGATTTCATTACATTCTATATGTTGATTTCTGATTTGATATAATTGCATACATATGATGGTACATTACTTGTAAAGTCATTGGATTTCATTACATTATATATGTTGATTTCTGATTTGATATAATTGCATACATATGATGGTACATTACTTGTAAAGTCAGTGGATTAATAACTTGTTCATTGATTTCAGTTTTCTTTGGATGGTTTTAGTACTTTTGGCATGTGAATGTGAAGTAATGTTGTCATTGAATTATATTTGACATTTGATATTTAATGTTAAATATTTTTGTTGGATAGTTGAATTATAATTGGCATGGCATGTGATATTTATTTTTAAATGTTTTAGTTGGATAGTTGAATTATAATTCTAATGGTATCTGAAGTTTTTAAAACTACATGAATGATAGAATGTGAACCTACATTTGCACGTGGTAAATTGAAATGTTACTTGTAACAAAACAATCCTCATTGATTTCATTATGTAGTATATGTTGATTTCTGATTTGATATAATTGCATGTATGATGGTACATTACTTGTAAAGTCATTGGATTAATAGTGTTCATTGATTTCAGTGTAAGCGCAAAAATTATTGACAATGTAGAATGATTTTTGTGTTATAATAACTAAACCTAATAATATTGGAGAGCAAGAGAGACTTGAGGTATGGTGTTTACTACAAGAGTTTGAGCTAAATATTTAAATGGTTTATCTATCTTTCATAAAATAGTTTAAAATTGATCACAAGAATTAAGAGTTCATGTCTCGGTCCATCATTGGTATGGTCCATCATAGAATGATCATCCATGTCAATGACTCTTAAGTCTATCTTTCCAAACCATGACCCTACTCTCACATGTGTGCTTTTCATGACACCAGTCGTGCTACTTTTATCCTTGAGTTGACTGCCTTGAAAGCACTCAACTCTTTCTCGATGCTAGCCTTCCTCTTTCTAAGAGATGAAGCTGCCTTTCGACTTAGGAAGCCATGGGTAGCCCCATGTCTATCAAAGCAGAGAACTTTTTCCCATGTACGGTTGTAGACATGAATCTCAAGTCCAAGGAACTTTCATCATCATTCCTCCTTGTCTTGTGCCTTACTTTCGCAATCTTCTTCAACATTTCCTCTTCCAATATGTTTTTCGAACTAGCCCTTGGCTTAGCAGTTCTTTTCACATATCTCTTCTCATGAAGCTCCATATAACAATTTGATCCTGGGCTTGCTTGAATTGGTTCAAGCTCTTTCTTTTTCGAATTCTGTCTAATTGCTCCAATACGACATATATTGACTCCTTCCAAACGAAGTGCACCAATCCTCTTAGTGTGGTCGTCTTCTCTTCCAAGTGTGCCAACACATGCATTTTCTTTCTTCAAACCAATAGGTTTCGGATCAAGAAAGTCCCTCTTGATCTTATCTTCCATGTTCTTGACTTTACCCCGCAACGTGGTGCTTATTTCCTTCAAGTGAGCCCTTTCCATAAAGAGTTCCTGAAGTCTTTGTTCACCTTGTCGTATCTCCATGTCAAGCTTTTCAATTTCAGCAATTTTTCTAGAAATTCCATCCTTGGAATTTCTTGCGTGAAAAACCAAGTAGGTTGAACCAACGTTGGTCTAGTGCATTGGAATTCATTAAAGAATTGGTCATTGGCGCTGCTTCAAGCTAGGAGTGAGCATCGTCACCAACCTACATTGAATATTTTACACTCCCTATGGTGAATGATACTTTAAATTGATTGACAGTCTAAGACTTTCGATTTTTTTCGAATGCCAAATGATCTTACAAAGTGAGTATTTATAATATTCTAGTAGGTCATTCGGCGACAACTTTTACCAAAAACTTGAAACGACTTTGGCGTGTGATATTTAATTTGTTAAATGTTTTTGTTGCATTGTTGAATTATAATTGGCATGGCTTAACAATGCTTTTCACATATCTCTTCTCATGAAGCTCCATAGAACAATTCGATCTTGGGTCTGCTTGAATTGGTTCAAGCTCTTTCCTTTTCGAATTCTGTCTAATCGCTCCAATACGACATATATTGACTCCTTCCAAACTAAGTGCACCAATCCTCTTAGTGTGGTCGTCTTAGTGTGGCGTGTGATATTTAATTTGTTAAATGTTTTTGTTGGATTGTTGAATTATAATTGGCATGTGGCATGTGAAGTTTTTAAAACTCTAGTTTTGGATGGTTTCAATCTACATTTTGCATGTGATATTTAATGAAACTTTAAATGTTAAATGTTTTAATGATGCACAATATATAATCGAAAGGGTTTTAAGACTTAAAGTTTTGGATGGTTTCAATTTACAACTAAAAGTTTTGGATGGTTTCAACCTACATTTGCACATATGGTAAATTGAAATTATGAACTACTTGCAACAAGACAATCCCCATTGATTTCATTGTATATGTTGATTTCTAATTTGATATAATTGCATGTATGATGGTACATTACTTGTAAAGACATTGGATTAATAATGTTAATTGATTTTACTTTAAGCGCAAAAAATTATTGATAATGTCTAGAACGATTTTTGTGTTATAATAATTAAACCTAATAATATTGGAGAGCAAGAGAGATGAGGTATGGTGTTTACTACAAGAGTTTGAGCGGGGCATTCAGTGACAACTTTTACTAGAAACTTGAAACAAAGAGGATCTATCTTTGGCTAGGACATCATGTAAGATGCTCGACATAAACAGTAAAATTGTACTTAAAAGCCGAGATTCGGGCAAGTGGGGACAACCACTTGTTATCTCGTCCCTTAGAGGCTAGGCCATATGGGGACCGAATCTGACTTTACAAAATAAAGTGAAATAGTTTGTACCATATGGTCGGAGAACATATACAAAAACAATTAATATACAAGAACAATTAATTTCATTCTAGAATATATATATCCAATACATATTTAACATTTTTAATCAATGCACATGTATAGAGAAACTATTTTCAGTGGAAACTAGAGCACGTGCTTGTACCCAAACAATTTGTAACATTTGCAAACCACAAATAACATAAGCAGTTCAATTTTTAGTTGAGTACTGAAAGGTTTAAAAGATAATAAATTGTTGTCCTGACACTTCACTCAAAAAAATTCTAATGGAATTCCATCCTCAATAATCCGTTCATGATCAGATTTTGACATTTTCCATTTCTTAATTTTTGATTTTTTCTTTGATTGAACTTCTATCAACTTTATGCGTGCCGCACACACCAAGTGACTATATTGACAACTTATGGAATCGGGTTCATAGTCTTCAATGTAAACAAAGTCTCCACTTTGACGAGTTTGTTTGAAAAAATAACCTTTCAGTATAATAGACCCTTTGTCATACTGAAATCCGTGATCATTATAGTCTTGTAATAATTTCAATTTTTGTTCAGTGCAACGCATCAAATAATACTTCACATTTTCATCGTTGTCAATAGGTGCAATTACAGCAAAAACATCTCCTGCACAATAAAATAAATTTAACATTTAATTATGCATATTTAAATTTAAATTTGTAAATCTTTAAATCATTATTTAAAGTAATTCAATTGTTACCTTCTCTAACAAGATCAGAAACTCGATCACCATCGGATGATATTGTAGTTTCCTCTGATTCCATTTCTTCAATCATTGCAATAGACATTTTTCCCTTTGTATTTAGCTCTGTATGTTTCCAATCGTTCACATACATTTTGTTTTCACATATGTCATTGGATTTTGTGTTGTCTATGCAAACATCACAAAAACAAGAATATTTTCTTTTATCCAATGCAAACACATTTGTGGACAATTTTTTTTGAATTGAATGCAATTTTCGAGTCCCTTTTATTGTTCCAACTTCATTTCCAATTGATCTATTTACGTCTCCGATTCCAATATGCCAGAAAAACCTTTATATGGAAAATTAGAAAGAATTTGTAAATATGATATCAAAATACAATTAAAAATAATCATAGCATGATAAATGTACAATGTTTAAAATTAGATTACCAATATAAATTAAATTGAATGTACCTTTGCACTTCTCGTGATGGGTTAATCTCATGGCTTAGAGCATTTTTGTACCATTGAACAACTTCTTCAGCGTTTGCAAGTCGGCGTGCAAAGTGGTTCATTTGATATCTTCGAAGTGCTCGTTTTATGCATGCTCCTACACCGTCATGTTCTCCTTTTCCATGGCCAGTCTCAAAGAAATTCCAACAATGTTTAATGGAGGTTTTCTTATGAAGACGACACAACCAAAAAAATGATCGTGCAGATTTGAATTGACTTGCGCATCCGTCTGACCATATCCAATGTTCATTGAATGTTATTCCACGATTTTTCAATGAATCATAAATTTTTCCAAAACAATGTTGTACAAAACATGTATCATGCGTACGATCGTCACTGATATAAAAATGATATCCTTTAATGATATGTCGATTTTCACTCGTGCTTTCTATATGATCGACATTTTGTTCAGCATGTCTATATAGAATATGAACGAGCATGGAGACTTGGTCAGAGTGATAGTATTCACTCTGAATTTCTTTTTGTGGAGCAAATGTGTAGTTTTCTGCAAAATCAATCACTGACAAAATGGTTCCTGGTGGAAAAAAATCACGAGATTTTTTGAATTGCAAGTCTTGCCATCGAGCTCTATGGGAATGCATGGTGTATTTGTAAATTTCTGCTTCAAACTTTCTCAAAAAGTCTATTAGAAAAATTTCGTCTTCTCGTAATTCGATTCTTTTAACACTATCTGCACCTTGAATCAATGTACTGGTATATTCGTATCTCTTCCATTTCACTTTCATGTTGGACAATGATTGATCATTTATATCAATACGATATTTGTTTTGAAATTTAGTCAAATTTCTACAATCATCGCATTTTTTACCACCAACACATTTCTTTTTGTAAAATAGTTCATCGCTTCTCTTTCACATAGAATTTGAGATATGAAATCACGGATAGTGGAAGGAGGAGGTGAATCATTCCATAATGTTCTACCGAAATCAAGGAATGTGTCATAATATAACTCAAATTCCACATGATAACGGCAACAACAAGTGTCGCGTACGGTGATAGGTTTTACATACCATGGTTTTTGTTGAACAAAAGCACCGAGTGAAACTTGAATTTGACGATTCTCTTCTTTGAACTTGTTGAATAACTCTATTTGAGTGGTTTCCAAGAGATGTTTTTCATGTTCTTCGTATTGATTTCATGCTATTCTTCTTCGCATCACATGTCTTGCAGTCGGTGAAACACGTGAATTGTTCTTCCAATATTCATATATTATTTTTTAACATCTTCTCCAAGTCTATCTTTGTATGGTTGCCTACAAATAGCTCTCCAACAAGCGAGTTCATCATTTACGTCTATTTGCAGTCGAAATTTTCGATGTTTGTGCAGAGTTTTTCGCGAGGTTCCCAGTGCTCGTGCCATAGATGCTAGATTCAAACTATTCTCTTGAGTACTTGGTGAAACCATTGCCATTTGTATTCCTCTACGTATATTTGAAACATTTTTATCTCTAGATCTCCTAATTGACTCTATAGCACTACTCATATTTTTTATAACCTCTTCTTTCATTTTTTTATCTTTGGTTGATTTTTGAATACCCAATAGTGTCGTCGCTTCTTTTAATTTCCTTGATGATAAGAGACATTTCAACATTTGAGCTTGAACTGTCACCTCAGTTTTGAAAAACATTTCCAAAATTTTCTCGACACGATATCGTATAAAATAGTCGGGTTTTTTATCTCCATATGTGCGAGTGTCGACATTTTCTAACATCTCATTATCGATAGTGATTTCATCTGTACATATTCGAAAAAATAGTACATATTCAATAAATAATTAAATTAATAAATATGTCAATAAATATTAGGAAAATTTTAAATATATCAATAGATCATAATATTTACATTTACATACCCGCTTCAATTTCTGCTTGAGGTTGATTTTCTTCTTCAATATTTTGAGGAGTATCTCTGTCTGTTTACATTAAACAAAATATTTTTCAAACCAGTTCATCAAATAAAAATTAAGCTTCACATTTTACATTAGGAAAATTTTAAATATATCAATAGATCATAATATTTACATTTACATACCTTCTTCAATTTCTGCTTGAGGTTGATTTTCTTCTTCAATATTTTGAGGAATATCTCTGTCTGTGTACATCAAACAAAATATTTTTCAAACTAGTTTATCAAATAAAAATTAAGCGTTACATTTTACATTAGGGAAATTTTAAATATATATCAATAGAGCATGTAATATTTACATTTAGGAGGGAATCCCCAATCTTCTCATGGGATGGAATGTTGAGGACAAAAATAATAACTTCTTTTAGGTTGCCTCAAAGGGCATTGAATTAGTTCTATGGTCACTACAGCCCCATGAATGATAGATTGGTCATCTTCAAATCAATTAAGGAAGCTCATAGATTACCATATGGGTGAAAATGTGGATTTAGGTTACACTTTTGTGAGAATCGGGGGTGGAAAACATTTTTTGGCAATAGTTCGGCCGAACTTTTGAAAAAGTTCGTCTGAACTCATTCTACCAATTAGATTGACGACACAATGACGACATGGGCAAACACATTTTTGGCCGGAGATGGGAAAACTGGCAACAATAGTTTTCATTTTATCTTGGAGACCCGCCACCATCCCAAAAACCAATGTGACATTGCATATCTTTGAGATATATATAATTAAATAGAACTCTAGATTCTAAATTAAACTCAGATTCTAAATAAAACTCTCAATATTAGAAATACAAGAAGGTAAAACAATTGAACATTAGAAAGAAAAAAAATTGTCTGGATTTCTAAGACTATTCATCCAGATACTACAAAATTCAAAATTTTCTAGTTTTATAACATATATAATGGAAATTTTCTAGTTTTATAAAGTATCTAATGGCACTAGCTTACACCCAGTTTTGAGGAAATCCTCTGAGCATATTAGTTTCTAATATATAGCATGTGAATCCTTAGTTAGATCTGGCCAAGATTACTTAAACGTGTATAATGATATAGCATTTTCTCTCAATAACACTTTAACCTCAATCCATACTAGGCAACACAGTCTCTCTACCAAGCAATGTCCCTTGGCTAGGTATTTATATATATTATGGAAGTCATCTCATGAAAAATAAGTAATTTAGAGTAACATGTTGGAATCAAGAAGAAAATCTATTTTTTAAGAATGAAGGCTTTAAAACCTTTAATTTTTCTCCTCCTTTAATGATTGCACTGTTCTAGCTAGTCTATCCAAGGTATACTTCTAATACCTTTTGATTGAATCTTCACTGAATCACCTAAGTTGCATTGGTGAATAAAATAAATTTATTTGAAACCCTATCACTGTAGAGTATGCAAATCCAACCATCCACATGTATCACAGTTTATGAAATCAAATAAATCAATTTTGGAATGATTTGAGTTTTACTTTTAAAATGCATTTCCCATGACTTCAAGAGTTGACATCTCTTGCATCCCATGTTGTTGTGAATATCCAATGTGAATATTGTAATATTGTTAATTTCAACTTGTAACCAAAATAATGGAACCATTCATATTCTTTGAAATCTGCAATTGGTGATAATATTGGGTTTCAAACCACTTGTTACCTAACTTTTTCATGCTAGTCCAATGCAATGTTCATCTTCCATGTTTGAGGGATTACATGAATTATTATTTGTGGATTGATATAACTTTAATAAATGAGATTTTTAAGGTGACAAATAATGTCTTTCTTTTAGTTACCAATCCATTGTGTAATTTTTTTTAAAGTGATTTTTCCTTGTTTCATTGTCAACTCAATTGTTTTTGAGTTTAATATCTCAACTTTAATTTAGACATTCCATTAAAATTAGGGTTGAAGATTCATTTGTATGTTGAAAGTGAACCTTCCCTTTTTTAGTTTAATATCTCAGCTTTAATTTAGACATTCCATTAAAATTAGTGTTGACTCTTCATTTATATGTTGAAAGTGAACCTTCGCTTTTTGAATTTAATATCTTAGCTTTAATTTAGACATTCCATTAAAATCATGGTTGACTCTTCATTTATATGTTGAAAGTGAACCTTCGCTTTTGAATTTAATATCTCAGTTTTAATTTAGACATTCCATTAAAAATAAGGTTGACTCTTCATTTATATGTTGAAAGTGAACCTTCGCTAATTACATTAAAAAAGTTCATCTAAATAAAATAAAAGGAAAATATCACGTACAATATTAACATAATAAAAAACCTTGTTGAGTCCATCACACTGCCCTAGATTGCATATACTCATTAAAGCATGAAGTACTAGGAAACAATTTAGTTTATAATTGAATTTCATATGATGTATGTGTATATCAATTCAAAAGGATTTGTGATTGTCTCATTTAACTTGGAATATATAACAGAAATATCACCTTTTCTCCTTGAAGTTCTTGAAACTGTAGAGGATATTCATAGAAAAAACTCAATTATAAGTCTTGATCATCAACTTTTTTACTTTTGGAGTTATAGCTTCATTGAGTTTATTTCTGTTGGCTTTTGCTGAAAAAATTCCAACTTAATATATGTTGTACTATACAACAACCCTCCCTTTTTCTTAAATTTTAGAAATAAAATTTATTTAGAAATAGGGTCCCTTTTTCTTTTTATAAGAAATAAAAAATTAGAAATAAAGATTCATTGTTTTGAAAAAGCTTATCTTTGTTTATGTACAAACCAAATACAACATTCAAAACTTCTGATCCGATCAAATATAGAAGACCTTATCATAAAAAACAAATCAAGTTTAAAAGTCCAATGAATAACAATCACAATCGGAGATCGGAGAAAACCCTTAGAGGAAATTTGACATACAAACCCAAATCCTCCGATGCGATTAGTTCGATCGCAAAACTTCAATCACAAAGAGTTTAAGTTATCCATTCACATACTTCCGATGCGATGCGACCAGTCGCAATCGCATGATCGGGATACTCTTTAATAAGCTCTTTGCGGTCAATTTCAAATTCTCCAATGCGATGCGCGTTATTACAATAAACGCTTTTCAAAAGAAAACAAACATTTGTTCGTTTAAATGACAAAAATTTTTATATGGTAGACCCCACCGTCGGAAATCGGAGAAAGCTATTAACAATTATTTTCGATTGAAACTCCCCGATTGTGATCTAAACAATCTAATCGGAAATCAGAAAAGTTTTCAATCGCAATCGGCAAATCGAGAAATTTGTATTATGATATTTATGTGCCATTTGAAAACTTTCGATGTGATTGATAAATGACATTTATTACATTCGAAAAGTTCAGGATAGGTGAATATTATAATATCTCACAAGCGCAAAATCTCCATTTGTATGTGGGTATTCAATAGCAAATCGAATGAATATTGGTTGATGATTTCGTTTTTAATACGTGAGTGTGACCCAAAAAGAACATTTACGCACTATACGAAACCAATAAATAACGAATCGTGAGTTCATAATCGTTCCGTTCAAGTTGCTTGTTTGTCACGACTGAAAGTTTATTGTTTTGCAGAGCCAAGGAACACTGAACCCTTTCGTTCACAGACAAAGGGAAATAGTATCAAACACAGAAATGTCGAAGAGAGCGAGGAGAGCCAAGACTGCTGTTCCTGTTAAGTTTGTTGAGACTCCTACAGTCTCAAAAGAGAAGCCAACAAAACTGAGATTAGTTACAAATACATCATGCCAAGGGCTCGGAAGAATGACGTGGGAAGGAGTTTACAATCTATTGGAGAAAGAAAACCCCAAAGTCATAGTGGAAAAGGCATCAGTTCCAGACGAAGATAGCTCAGATTCCGACTCTGAGATTACTGAAAAATCACTTGCAAATTCATTTTT
Source organism: Pinus albicaulis (assembly GCA_034641835.2). Lineage (NCBI taxonomy): Eukaryota > Viridiplantae > Streptophyta > Pinopsida > Pinales > Pinaceae > Pinus > Pinus albicaulis. The sequence continues at coordinate 1,461,095,470 of CM076577.1, read as the reverse complement.
GCATCGAATTGCAGCCAGAGCAAGCATCATGTCTTATTATGATGTAATTCAATGGGTCATCGATAGTGTGAAGATAAAGGACAGAACGTTTGTTTCAGCTTCTGGAGTGTCTTTTGGGTCGTTTAAAGCAGAAGACATTAAGGCAATGTATCATCTTCCTGATCCGCAGAAGGTGTATAACAAAGAATTTATCAAAGAGTTTGCTGATAATAATAAAGTTCAATCCGATCTTATCAAATATTGGAGGAAAAATCCTGAGAAGCACAGAAATGAAGCATCCGGTATGTATTCTGTAGATTCCCTCTTACCTCCGTATTGCTATGCCGCTGCCATGATGTGTAGATTATTTGGTAATGATAATTCCGCTAGGTTTTCTATACAAATGGTCCCATTAATCTTAGTTGCTGTCAATTCCGACATTATGGACTGGGATATTATTATTTTTGATAGAATGGCTAATAGAATACTCGAGTACAGACAAGATAAAACCACTGGAAATTCCACTCCTTTTTTCTTTTGTGCCTATATTCTAGACGCTCTTTGTTTTAATTCCGAGTTTCCCTTGTTAGGATGGAAATGGACTCCCAAAAACCCTACCCCAATTCATATATGTCACAAACTTCTTTGGAAAGTTCATTTACAAGATAATGTATATAGAATATGCCATGGTTTTCTTATCCCCGTCTTCCAAACCATTTTCAATCGCTTCCCTCCTAGATTCTCTGATAAAGCTAAAGCCGACTTATCCTCAATAGGAGATTGGTTTGGAGAGGAGAAATTTACATACATCAGGATTTTTGGGAGTATTGTGGAACCCCATGTTCTTCCTCTTATTGTTCCAGACAAACTTCTCACCCAGGAAATTTCCTATCAATTAACAGTTGAAGGAATATCCAGAGCTTTAAACAATAGTAAGAAGAGAATATGGCCTCCATTCCCATTCAATTGTGGTCAGTTTACTTTAAATGACTTCAAACATGCAGAAAAGGAAGTCGCCAAAATAAAGGGTTGTAAATTTGCAACCATTCCAGGGAGACAGTATGATCCACGACAGATAGCCTTTAATGTTACTGCTTCAGTTTCAATTGCTCGATTTGAGCACGAACCAGATGAGTTTGATGATTTTTTTGTTTCGTTGAATGATTTTACTCAAATTTATGATTTAGCCAAGTCTAAATTCCAGAAGGAAGAAATGAATAAATTCTTGTTATTCAGAAGTCAAAGATTGTTGAGAGTTCCTCTAGACCAACTGAGAATTCCTATACAAGGGTCAGAGACAGAGGATACATTTGTCAAAACGCCAGGAGAAACATCTGCCGGTAAAGTCATTACATAATCGGTTATTAACCAGCCAACTATACATACTGAGAAGGTGAGCACCGATGGCAAACCTGATGCTCAGAAAGGGAATACTGATGGTAAATCCGATCAAAATACTGATCAACAGTCCACTGCTCAAACAATAGAAAAATTCACAAGTACTGATACTAATGTGCATAATCAAAAAGGAGGATCGGATAGCAAAACCATTGAGCAGGGGGGCAAATACAGAGAAAGCAGACACACAATCGGGAGGAAAAGAAAATACTGAGAAAATTATAGACTCTGCTGATCTTAATGTTTCCTCTCAATTATTGAAACAATATGATCAATTCGCTCAGCAATTGGGACTGCAGGATAAAGATAAAGAACAAGAGGATCAGGATGTTGAAATCATTCCTGAACATCCGACGGGACAGATTGTATTGAAGATTGAGGAGATCCCTCCTTTAGATGTATTTTACAGCCCTAAACATAAGGCTGTTGTTAGAAGACAGAGAAAAGAAGAAATTTGATGAGCAGGTCTTAGGCAAACAACAACAATTGAATGAAGAAATTTCCAAGTTACAAGGTTTGTTACAAAATGAGAAGTGTTGCGCCGTTAATATGCCATTATTATTATCACTTTTGAACACTTATTCCACCCATTTCTACTATTCTTCATCATGTCATTTATTATAATTTATTATATAAATCCATTTTATGATGATTTATGCTTCTATGAATGAATATTATTTATTCTCCTTTATTTCTAATAAATTGATGATTATGCATGATTTTATCAATGATAATTTTAATAAATCAGTTGTAACATTATTCACCATTTTTAGCCTCCAAGATAATTTCCAGATTGAAGATTTGATCATTAAAAGTGTCAACTCAGAAATTCGCTGGAATAAGAAGTGACGGTTTTGCGGTTGAGATTTCGAGCAAATGAAGCAGAATCTGGAAAATCCGGAACATGGGTTTTGTCCAGAACGGACCCAATTAACTTTAGTGAAGAACGGTTTGCCCAAATTCGGCTTTTATTGAGAGAAACGCAGGGTTCTTTGAGCACGATTTTCTGAGATTTGTTGTTGCGGCCGTCCTCCAAATCTCAGCTGCAAAGCCAAATTCGTCTGTTTCCGTTGATCAAATGGTTAGAAGCAACCAATTTTGTAATAGAAATCATGTTGTAGTTATCTCTATTGTAATCAAGCTCGATCTCTCTATTTAAATGAAAAAACAAGAGATCGTAGATGGGGATGATTTGGGGATGAAAAATGATGGAAAAATGATGAAGAATGATGGTGGATTATTCATGATAGGATAGGGATTGTTGCATGCTGTAACTCTCAAGCCTTTTCTGTTGTAATGATTCCACAATTTGTCGATTAATACATGATTTGAGAGTTGCTGTTCATTCTCTTCATTATGAAGTAACCCAGCAGCGTCTGCTAGCGGCTAAGGGCCCAGCCTCTGGTGGAGTATGCTGCTGCTGCTGTGTATCATATCTTTACAATTGCTGCCGTTTGATGGTTTGATTTCCTTTTTATTTCTTTAAATTGTTTTGTTCAGTAATCTTTTGTTTATGAACATTTCACAGAATTGCTTTGTTATATTGAAATCATAATTGGATTGCGTGAGTGATAGAATTATTAATTATAACTTGAAATGTCCTGCTGATAATTCTGATCTAATGCTGCGCTATATAATTAAGACTATGGTTCATTTAATTACTGCTCTATTATAATTGCAATGGTTGTTCAATTAAGTTACTATTCAATTATAACTACGATTGATGTTGCTTCAATAACTGTGATTAATGTTCATGCTGATAGGTTGTTGATTCAATTACATTTATAGTTGCTGTGTCTCTCTAATGACTTAGTTTTGCTGTTCGGTTCCATTTAAGATTGTTGTTTAATTCTAGTATTTTAGCATTGCTATTCCTTTCCATTAATAAATCATTTTTGTTAGATGAAGCTTTGTTGTTCATTTCTGTTGATTCATTGCAAGAGTGCTTTTAAAGAGTTTTCCTAGTTTACTTTCAATAGAAGCTTTAGTTGAATTTCGATTTCCTTTTAATTACTTTAAAACAGGACTCTCAACTGTAGAGAACATTGGTTATTTCTTCCTCGTTCCCAGATTGATTGTCTTGTTCCGGTTTGATTTCAATTGCATCAATATCCAGAGGAATGAGTTATTGCTACTGTATCCTCGATTGATGGTTGTTTGAGTGAATGATTTAGTTTAGAACATTTCAGTTTCTTGCTGTTCCAATTAGATTTTGTTTCCAACTTTCATTTACTTTTGCATTTTAAGCACTATATTGCAAAACATTACTCTTGAGTAAATATCCGCCTCAGACTGAGTACACTCTTGAAATAAAAAGTCGTCCCTGGGTTGATAATTAATGTGAAGGTAATTAGGAGTTAAAAAGACCCTTTTTATCGCTCCACATTTTGGCGCCGTTGCCGGGGAGAGTGTATGCCATTTAGAAAGAGTGATGCATATTTAATTTCTTCTGCTTGGGAAGAATTGGGTATTAAAGACGGAAGGTAAGAACCTGTGCACCGAGCAAGAAATACACTTGTTCACTAGCCCACTTCACAGCAGAATTGAGTGAAAGCTTAAGGTAGGAATGAATGCTTGCGTTTTTTTGAATTTTAGAGGTAGAATTTTTGAAAAAAAAATCTTGTAATTCCACTCGAGTGGTGATGTAAGCACCACCCATTTCACTAACCAATTGACAGGAACATTGGAAGGAGGATCCTTAAAGAAACACCTGAAGAACATCTTCTATTATGGTAAGAAATGGCTGTCATTGCAACTTTTGAATTCCCTATCAAAGATCTAGGAGGAGTGACACAAATGCACATAATTCCCCCATTGTCTCTACCAAATTTTCATGGTTTGACAAATGAAGATCCAGATACATTTTTATTTGAGTTTGAAATACTTTGTAGAGGATTTGATTATTGTACTAACGATCAAAGATTGAAAGTGTTTCCTCTTACTCTGAAAGGAGCAGCTCTTCGATGGTTCATGAGCCTAGGTGGGAACTGCATCAAAACATGGGAGGACATGAAGAACATATTCTTGAAGAAGTACCAAGACTATTGCAAATCCAATGAAGATATTTTTGGTATGACACAAAGGGAAGATGAAAGCTTGGAGGACTATGTAGAGCGATTTCGATACAACCTTCAAAAATCAAGGCATAAGCATTTGGAAAAAGAGATCTTGAAAACACTCCTTCTTAAAGGAATCAAAGCTGATTTTTTAGAACTCTTAAATCTGATAGGAAAAGGTGATGTTTTTCAGTTATCATATGATGATGTTTGTGAGTTGTGCATGAGGTATTCAAGAGGAATTTTAAAGGCTGGTAAGAATTCTAGAGAAGCTTCTTCTTTCCTTTCCAAATGTACTACAAGAACAAAAGACATAAGAGCTGAAATCAATGCTTTATTTGAAAAGTTTAAATATGATTTTATTAGCTCTCTAAATTCACAATTGAATGTTTTGCAGGTTCATAAAAATGAAGAATTTGATGAAGTGTTTTTCCCTCATGACCGAAAGGAGCAGCCCATAGATGGTTACTCTTCCTTATCTAGGATGGAAGTATCATATCAAAGAGGCGAGGAAGCTGCAACAAGGTCAAAACCATGGAAATCATGGCCTACAGGTATGGTTCAAAACACTTCTTCTCCATTCTCTTACTTGCATAATCCATTATGGAATACTCATGTTCTAGGGCAACCATGTCAATTTCAATATAATCACCAATCTTATCTACAAGTTTGGCATGGTTCACCTTATGATTGAATGACTACTCTCCCTCATCTTGTAGCACAAGCACATTCTCCATATTCTCCACCAGCTCTTTCACAACATCCTGCTTGCATATCAAATTTATCCACTCAACCCAACCAACCACATCATCACAATGCTCCATTCCATACACAATTTACTGCTCAACTAATTCCACACCCTCACCACAATAAACCAGTACAACATGCTTACAATGTTGAACTGCAAAATTTACCCATCCTTCCCACCCATTCTATCTCACATGCACCAATGGAGAAAACTTACAATGAGATTCAGAATGTTTCAAATTCAAAAATTGTAGAAGCTATGGAAGAAAATGAGGTTTCTTTTAGTATGCATCAAAAAGTCATTTTAAAAGCTCAAGAACTTCATGATATGATGGCTATGGGAAATCAAGAAAGTAAAGGATATATTGAAGATTGGTTTCATTCCATCACTTGTTTGCAGCATCACTCTATACTTCAACAATTTTTGACAACATCTTTTCAAGGGAAGTTGGCTTCTCATACCTTAATTTTTATCAACATGCATTTTTCAAATTTGGGTATGTACATATTTGAAGCCTTATTTCGAAAATGGTTCCATTGGAAGTACTCCTATACATAGTCATATTCATATTTCAATCAAAGTAGGTTAGTGAAAAAATAAAATAAAATAAAATAAGAACATAAATAAATGCATTTTGTTTTTTTTTTTCTAAAAATAGTTGTTTGTTTGTTGCAACACGCTATCAAATCAACATTGGTGATAAATTTTTTTTTTATTCATTTGTGTATGTAGATGAATTATAATGGAAATAATAGTTCTACAAACACTCATATTCATTTTTATCACCAATTTGAAAAAAATGCTTGAATATCATTTTTTTTGGCTTGTGGGCTTGATGAAATTTCTGGAAAAACAGTCGGGACAGTCATGTTTTGAGGGGCCAAAAGTGAATATTTTTAAAACCTGTTTCTATCCTAAGTAGCCCTTGATTTCTACTTTCCAACCCAATTTGAATCACTCAATTTGGATTTGAAACAAAAAAGTTAGAACCAAAACATTCACAGGGTGTCTAGCGGGCAGCTTAGGAACAGAGTTGGGACAGTCAGTTTTTGGAGGCCTAAATGTTTGAATTTTTAAAACCTGTTACTCTGGTAGATTCCCCTATGAATCTAGTTTACAAGGCAATTGGAATCACTCATTTTCGATATCGTATGGGGAAGTTATGATCAAAATACTGACTGTCTATCGTAAATCAGCGCCATTAAAACTATGTCTTTTTGGCTGTTCCTTACAGTATTTAACCTATCAATTCTTCTTGTCTTCAAAACCTGTTTCTATTGGAAATAAATAAATTAATCTACTTTCATTTCCAATTTGAATCATTCCAATCTGACATCAAAAAATTTATGCTTGAAATATCAACTATTGGTCTAAGCTGGGTAATCGAAAATGACTCTGTTATGCAGGTTGTTCTAACTAAAATTGACATATCATATCATTGAATTTTTAAAACCTGTTGCTATTGGAGATTAACCTTTGAATTAGCTCTCGTTTGGCTTTGGAATCACTCAATTTTGACGAAAAACAAAGAAGTTGTGATTAAAACACTGTAGGTTAGCATGATTGGCCACTGCTCTCCCGCAGGTAACAAATGAATTTTACTTTGTTATTTTCTCCGTGGATTTGTTCTACAGAGTAACTACTTGTTAGTTTTTTGCATAATTCTTGGATTAGGGGAGCCCGCGCACCTCTCTTTCTCCATGATTTAATGTTTTATTGCAGGTAGATACTCGTTTTTTTTGCAGGTCCTGGAAAAATAAAGAAGGTCAATTTATGGACGAGTGATTATTGAAAGAAATTTTAAATGAAACAAAGGAATTTCATCCAACTCATTACCCAACGGATTCATAATAGAAGAAATGAATAATTTATTTCCATTTGAAGATTCATGTCATGTCTTTGCTGCCAAAACATTTTTCGAATAAATCATTTTTTTGACATAACATCATAGCTGTTGTAACTTAATTTATTTATTTACATACTGTTTTTGTTGTTTCTTTTCTAATTTCTCTTATATTTTGTGTTTTAGGTGTTGCTTCATTCAAAGTGTAACTCATCCTCAGCATCAATGCCGTGAACAACTAATTTGTTTTTTTTGCATGTTTGCATTTTATGATTGTCCATTTTGCTGTTCATTTCCGAATGGAACAACACTTCTGCACTTTCACGTTTTGTTGTTCCTTTTCGAATGGAACAACACTTCGACACTTTTGATTTTTGCTGTTCCTTTTCCAAAGGAACGACACTTGTGTTTTTGCTGTTCCTTTTCTAAAGGAACGACACTTTTAGTTTTTGCTGTTCCTTTTTCCAAAGGAACGACATTTGCATTTTCACATTTTTTTGTGTGTATTTTTGCTTTTTTGTGTGCATTTCCTTTGTTGTTCCCTACAAGGAACACCACTTTTTGAGTGTTTTTGTTGTTCCTTCAAAAGAATCAACACTTTGGGATTATTTTCGGGAGCAACCCTTCCTTCCTCTTGTGGGATTATTCCTAGTTCATCTCAACCACATTTTATTGATTCCCTTTCATGGCATGAATTACACTACTTTTATGAGGACAAGGATTATGGATTCTATTGAAGCGAGTTAATATAATTCACGTTATGATCTTTAATAGGATAGCTCCTTGATGATAGCTTATTTTCAAAAGGGACACAATTATTTATATACTACTTTACTGCATTGTTTTCTATTGAACATGATGTTGATTGATTATCTTAATACCATGCTGGTTCCACCCTTTTGGATTATAATCTTCTCTGTCTGTAATAAATGAGATTATGGGTATATTTTTTTTCTATTGACATGTTCAACTTCTTCCACCATCCCTGCTCTTAAGGAGTACTGAGCCTCCCTCTTTTTATCATAAAAATGTGTAATAATAACAAAATTTTGTTCGCAGATGGAGGATAGGGGGTCTCAGTACGAGCCAGCCTACCATGTTCATAAGGCTGTAACAAAGTGACATTCCCATTATGGTCACCACACCAGGGTTATGATCCATTAGATAGCCCAATTATCCTTGGAACAGGAGGTCTCATCACGAGCCGGCCTGATCACTTTTGCTACATCCCAGTGAATGGCAGTGTGGTTATCTAGTTACCACGCCAGCACACTGATCTCTTCTGTAGAACAACAATGTAACTCTCTAGTTATAAATTGAGGATTCTGGCTCATATGGGTTAAAAAGCAACCCTGCCGAGGCTATGGACGCCTGCTGGCAGCGGAGGCTCTGCTTATGGTATTGAAGTTATATCTTATCGTCAATTAATTTTTTTTTTCTAAATCAGACTAATCTATTAATTTATAAAAGTACTGTTACAAAACTACCCATGCTGCTGCTGTGTGAGCCAACGAGCTGGGACTGATTAACATCACTGTTCTTGATTGTTTTGGGTTGCCCAGAGTGGGAAACCAACCCATTAAGCAGAAGATGCTGTGCCGCCCTTAGAAGGGAAACCGGCCAGAGGATTATACATAAAATGTAAACAGTACTGGAAAAACTAGAAACAACATACTGCTCATCGGTGGAGCAATTGAAACAGCAAAACTCAAAAAGACCAGAAGTGAATGAGCCAGGGGATTTAGCCCTCGTGCTCAGAAGACATTGGTTCCTCTTCAATCCTGCATGCATATTCATTCTCCTCGCTACGGTCCTCCTTTCCTGCTTGGCTATCAGTCTGCAAATCTTTGTTGTCAGCTCCAGAATGCAACTCCGTGGGTGGAGGGGGAGAGGGGCGATGGTCAGAGGGGAGGGAAGGGGTGGCATAAGGCGGAATTTCCTCACGGAGCGAGACAGAGATGAGGGCGGTGATGATGGAGTCGAAGGAGGTGCAATGAAAACGGAGTTCGGCATTTTGAGTGGGCTGACTGGGAGGGGTAGGGAAGTCAGAAGGAGGCTGACTGGTAGGAGCCAGAGTTCCAGGAGGGCCAGGAGGCTCAGAGGCTAGAGGTGGCTGACCTGGGAAGTCACCAGAACTCTTGGCGCGAACACGACCCCTCCCTCTGCCTGTAGAAGCATAATTCACCGCACGTCGACCCCGGCATCTTCCTCTGGCTCCACCACCTCGAGAGGCAGGCGGGGGCGTGTGAGCATCATCCTCAGAGGACGAGCTGAGCTCAGAAAGCGGGGAGGGTGGATTTTCCATGGCCAGACCTCGACAAGTGCCTCTTCTGCAGCGCATGCACTGCCTGAGGCGTGGCATGGCTAACAAGGGGTGGCTCTCACGAGGCCCGCCAAGAAGGGAGGGCCGAGAATGGGGAGTAGTGAGGAGGGTACCAGGGTTAGGCCAACTAGACTGAGAAGCAGTGTAACCAGTTGAGGAAGCAAAATAACCAGACGGAGAAGCAATAAAACCCGACGGAGAAGCAATATAACCAGACGGAGAAACGATATAACGAGCAAAACAATTGCTTGTGGAGTAATTGTCCGAGAAATGAAAATTGAGGCCAGAGAGAGCCGGATTACCTGCAGCGAATTCTGCTGTAGCTCCAGTTGAGGCCGAAGCTCCGCAGAAGGGACTGTTGGATAAATGAACACCCGGGACGATCTCCAGACAGGCGAAGATGCTGCAGCGGCGTCCAGTCTGCGTTTTGCAGCTGGAGTTGGCGCAATCGAGCGAACAAACAGCATCAAGCGGGTTCAGAGGTCCGCCATGGCTCTCACTGTTCGACATTCCATCCATACTGCAGACATTCCACAAAACCAGCCCCATATATCCAAGAACGATGATGCAATAACTGCCTCTCTGGTCCATTCGAGGCGAATTAATAGCTCCAGCGGGCATAGTGCCATGAGCCATGTGGGCACGGCGTGTGGGCAGCGTTGGAGGCTGTGCGCGAGCCCTCAGCTCATTAATTTCCATCTGCAGCCGCATCCGGCGATCTTATCGTCAATTATTACTATAATACCCTTTTCTTATTTTTTTTCTTCTTTTTATCAGAGAAGTTATTTCCTTAATTCTCCCTGTTTTGAACCTTTATGCATGAGAAATTTTTTTTATGATCAATCGCATCATTTTCAGCTAGAATACTGTCAGTAAAGCATTTTTTTGGCATATTGCTGTCCTTTTTCTCTTTTTCATCACTTATCATCAATCCAAAGCGTCCTATCTTTTATTCATAACTATCTTTACACACTCTGCTCTCATTATAACCATAACTCTCGCTGTCCTATCATTGATATGTGTACTTTGCTTTATTTACTGCAATATTGTTCATTCCCTTGCCTTGCTCTTAGCACAACACCTCTCATACGCTTTATGGTCATGGAATTCCTTTTCCAATTGGAGGGGGAATGTATGCATTATGGGATAGCATGCGATATGATTACTACACTCTGCCATAACTTGTTGATTTGACAAAAGTTTTTCTGACTGAAATTTTTGCATGCATCTTATCTATTTCTATTCAAAACTAACACTATGGATTCAAGAACATTGTATGCAAAATAGTGCTTTGTTTACAGGAGAACAACAAGTATGGGCAGAATTCTATTCACAGCATGACCACACTATTACAACTAACAGAAGAGGCTCGAGCAACTCGCGAACGTGCACAATTCTTCCGACATGATGTGCTTGCCTGGATTCTACCTTTTGCATCACTTTCAGCACCAACTCTGCCTACATCAGCTTCAACACCTGCCAGTACATATATGTCATTCCACATTTTTGGAGGTAAAACTTGAGGTAAAATCGCATAATTTTCTGATATATTACGAATTTAGGAGAATTTCAAAAACGTCCATTTTGAGCATTATTTATCATCCTTCAGTCCACATCTGTACCACTTCCCATTTTTTTTTCAGCGGCATATCATCTTTCAGTTTGGGGGAGTGTCGCTTTCATTCATTTCTTTCTTATGACTATGCCATTCATATTCTTTATCATCCATTGCTATTCTTATTCATTCTCAACACCTCCATTATTCCATGTTGTTTTACACCAAGCATAGAATTCAACAGCTGGTAGCAACCACCTCTATTTGTTTTCTAGCATCGCATGAGGGCATGCTAATTTTTCAGAGAGGGGGAGGAATTGCTACGCATGATGGATGTTTTCTATTTTCTTTCTCATTTAAGGCATACAATTTCGGTGTAGAAATTGATTTCCATAATATTTTTAAAACTATGAACTCAATTCTTGTGATTTTTGGGAAATGTAGACGTATCATTAATACAAACCCAGACAATTTCAAGAAATATTGGTTCATAAAATTTCGGAAATCATGCACTCTCACCTACAGCCATTTTGTTGATATCTCATGATCCGTGCATCAAAACGATCTAATTTTTGGATCATAAAGACATTCATATATTATAAATTTACTTGCCAAATTTCAACAAAAGCTGGTTTGTAGTTTTTGAGAAAATGGTTAATGAAGTTTGCTGTTACTTATATCATATTTTGTTGCAACTTCATATATACATATAGTTGAATGTCAATATAAAAATTGTTATGCCTTCATCAAGATTACTAAAAGTGAATATTCATTAATTAAGGAAGAATTCATTTGTTCTATCCATTTCATGAGCTGAGATGAACATATTTTTTATTGCTTGGTTAACACATGGGTTTTGTCTTTGGGTTGCATGAGGACATGCAATATATTCAGTTTTCGTTGCATGAGGACATGCAACATATTGAGTGTGGGGGTATGTTGGGCCGTTAATATGCCATTATTATTATCACTTTTGAACACTTATTCCACCCATTTCTACTATTCTTCATCATGTCATTTATTATATAAATCCATTTTATGATGATTTATGCTTCTATGAATGAATATTATTTATTCTCCTTTATTTCTAATAAATTGATGATTATGCATGATTTTATCAATGATAATTTTAATAAATCAGTTGTAACATTATCCACCATTTTTAGCCTCCAAGATAATTTCCAGATTGAAGATTTGATCATTAAAAGTGCCAACTCATAAATTCACTGGAATAAGAAGTGACGGTTTTGCGGTTGAGATTTCAAGCAAATGAAGCAGAATCTGGAAAATCCGGAACATGGGTTTTGTCCAGAACGGACCCAATTAACTTTAATGCAGAACGGTTTGCCCAAATTCGGCTTTTACTGAGAGAAACGCAGGGTTCTTTGAGCACGATTTTCTGAGATTTGTTGTTGCGGCCGTCCTCCAAATCTCAGCTGCAAAGCCAAATTCGCCTTGTTCTTGTTGATCAAATGGTTAGAAGCAAACCAATTTTGTAATAGAAATCATGTTGTAGTTATCTCTATTGTAACTGCTCTCTGATCTCTCTCTATTTAAATGAAAACAGAGATCAGAGATGGGGGATGATTTGGGGGATGAAAAATGATGGAAAAATGATGAAGAATGATGGTGGATTATTCATGATAGGATAGGGATTGTTGCATGCTGTAATTCTCAAGCCTTTGTTGTTGTAATGATTCCACAATTTTCTGATTAATACATGATTTGGGAGTTACTGTTCATTCTTTTCATTCTGAAGTAACCCAGCAGCGTCCGCTGGCGGCTAAGGGCCCAGCGTCTGGTGGAGTACGCTGCTGCTGTGTATCATATCTTTACAATTGCTGCCGTGCGATGGTTTGATTTCCTTTTCATTTCTTTAAATTGTTTTGTTCAGTAATCTTTTGTTTATGAACATTTCGCAGAATTGCTTTGTTATATTGAAATCATAATTGGATTGCGTGAGTGATAGAATTATTAATTATAACTTGAAATGTCCTGCTGATAATTCTGATCTAATGCTGCGCTATCTAATTAAGACTATGATTCATTTAATTACTGCTCAGTTATAATTGCAATGGTTGTTCAATTAAGTTACTATTCAATTATAACTACGATTGCTGTTGCTTCAATAACTGTGATTAATGTTCATGCTGATAGGTTGCTGATTCAATCACATTTATAGTTGATGTGTCTTTTTAATGACTTAGTTTTGCTGTTCGGTTCCATTTAAGATTGTTGTTTAATTCTAGTATTTTAGCATTGCTATTCCTTTCCATTAATAAATCATTTTTGTTAGATGAAGCTTTGCTGTTCATTTTTGTTGATTCATTGCAAGAATGCTTTTAAAGAGTTTTCCTAGTTTACTTTCAATAGCAGCTTTAGTTCAATTTCGATTTCCTTTTAATTGCTTTAAAGCAGGACTGTCGACTGTAGAGAACATTGGTTATTGCTTCCTCGTTCCCAGATTGATTGTCTTGTTTCGGTTTGATTTCAATTGCATCAATATCCAGAGGAATGAGTTATTGCCACTGTATCCTCGATTGATGGTTGTTTGAGTGAATGATTTAGTTTAGAACATTTCCGTTTCTTGCTGTTCCAATTAGATTTTGTTTCCAGCTTTCATTTACTTTTGCATTTTAAGCACTTTACTGTTTTTAAAACATTATCTTGATACGTCTAGCGGCACTTCGAATGAAATTACCGCACTCTTGAAATAAAAAGTGAGTCTTGAAGGTTTGATATTTAGTGAAGGTAATTAGGAGTTAAAAAGACCCTTTTTATCGCTCCACAAGAAGAATGCAAAGATTGTACAAGAAAAGAAATTTCAAACAGCTTTAGATAGGTTCAAAGATTTCCTTAAATTAAGTGAATTCAAATCGGAAGCTCTTGAAGCTAATAAACTGCTGTCTCAACAATTGAATGAATTTTGTGCAAAACTATCACAGGCAGAACCATTTTGTGATATTACCTCATCCTTGATCCAGAACATTATTACTCTCAGACAAGAAATTGATGATGCTGATGAAAAGATTTCCGAATTTCTTACTTGGCAAGATACAGAAAAAGGAAGAGAAGCTAATCTTCCTAGGATAGAAGAAAGACATAAAGAAATCTTTTTTACAGAATGGGAACATCAGATAATGAAAGCCGAGAGAGCAATATCAAGAGCTAGGAGCATGATGAGTAATATCACACAATTTATAAATGACAACTTGTATTCAATCAATCTCATTTCAGACTGTGTTCCTGGCAGTTTGCCTAATGTGAAAGAAACTGAAAAGAGATGGAAAGAAGAAATGATAAATAAAAGTCAACAAATCAACAAACTTCAAGCAATATCTTGGGAAAATATGTGGACTTATTTAATTAAGCCAAACAATCAACAAATGGCTATTAAATTCCTTTCAAATGCTGTCGATTGTTTAATTCCACAATTTTCCGATGCCACCTACGCCGGACAGCTGCATTCCGAGATGAGTCATCCACCGAGGCTCCAAGATATGCTGAAGATTTGCAACTTGGCTACATCAAGCGAGAAAGAAAAGCAATGAATCAGTTTCATTTAAGATAACATTTCTATTTTTAATTTGATAGATTGTAGCAGTGGTAGTAGGATTCTGTTTATGTAATTTCTTATTTAAATCCCTCTCATGCATTTAGAGAGGGATCCGGAGTTGTAATATTTTTTGGACTTGGAGCTTACATTTCTATACTCCATTCCCTCTTATATTTTATAAAGGATCACATCTGGTGATTTTGTGCTGAAATTATCTTTGAAGTGTTGCATTTCTGTACCTTTGGATTTGATTTTACATCAGAGTTACTGGATTAGAGTATCATATTTCATTTGACAGTCTTCAAGATGAATGAGGTATTTCTATCTGTTCACTGTTGATTTCCTTTGTTATATGATATTCGCTTGAAAATTTGCTATCATTTATATATATTTGGTCTTCATAACGTTTCCTTTTATATATCATTTCTGAGTATAATCGAGATGTTATCTTTTATAAGCATATATAGATGGTCTACAATGATGAATGCAATATGCTAATATAACTCTGTTTAATTTCTTAAACAGAGTTATCTTTATTCGTTTCTGCACATTTCAATTTAAATAATAATACATTTTCATGGTTATTGTTAAATTGGAACAATCTTAAGTTGTATTCACATATAATTACCCGGGTTAGTGTTAGAATTTCCTTATCAGCATTTAGTTTAATTAGATAGTTTTATTTCAGTCAATTTAGTTCCATTTCCACTCATCCAAATCAACCCCTCACCAACCCATTTAGTTATAAGGAAACTGGTTCTTTAAATCTAGTCGGAGCTACCATACCAAACGGAAAAGGAGCTGTCCTAAGGTCCCGACCGGGTGGTTTTCCCCAATGTTTGAAGCAAAGATTTTCTAGGCTTCAACAATATACTAAATGAATTAATAAAAAAAATTCACACACCATATACTACTACCTAGAATTAGCATTCTTGATTATGGATATTGTTTCATAATTCCTAATTACAATCTGTGGAGGGGAAAAATACCATATTCTTATTGGCCAGCTCATTCATGGGTTACATAATTCAACTCAAAATTTTGAAGAAAAGTAGTGAATATTTAAATTTGTTGAAAGGAGTGTCAATATTTAAATGAATGTTTCCACTCAAAACTTGATATTGAGGCTTTCATTGTTTAGACATATCCAAACTCAGAATCCTCTTTTTCTATTAAACTTTGATTTTTTCCAAATATATATTAAAAAATTCTTGAAAAAACTTATAAAGAATATAATTTTATAATCTAAAATAATAGATATGTATTAAATTCAAAATTGTATATTAATTTTGTAAGTATTAAATCATTATACTCAATTCTAATACTGTACTTCATTATATATCCAATATTATAAAATTAAAAAGTATCCAATATTATAGAATTAAAAAGTAAAGAAATGTATTTTCATTTTTCCCATACAATTTTATCTCAATTTACCCATTTTAAATAAGTAAAGCACATTAAATAAATTATAAAAACAATTTATTTATTTAAAGCAATTAAATAATATACTTATTTTGAATAAATAAAACACTTCAAAACATACTTCAAGTTTTAATTAAAATTAAAAAATAAATATATTGCGTTAAAATTCTCGTCTAATTAAAAAGATAAAATGTTAAGATAAATCTTAATGAAAAAGAATTGGTTAAAAAAAACCCCAAACCTAACCTAAACTTAACGAGAAACGCTGAAACGCTGAAATATCAGAGGGAAAAAAATTGCCGGCATTTGATTTCTTCCCTTAGAAACAAGCGAGAAACGTTGAAACGCTGAAATATCAAAGGGAAAAAAAACTGTAGGGCATTCGATTTCTTCCCTTAGAAACAAACCCTCGCAGGCCTATCATCTTATCGCTTCTTCTTCTTTGCAGGCGGATTTCTTATCCACAACAGAATCACTTCAAAATTAGCCCAAACAATTTGGTCTTCTTTGAGGGCGGAAGCTGAGTATAAAAATCACAATTGCAGATTAACGTTGTAGTTGCCAAAGCATCATAGAGATATTTGGTAATTGCTGTTAGGTTTTTGTTCCATTGTTCAGACATTGATTGCAAGGGGAAGCACTCTGCACCTTGCCCGTTAATTCATCGATGTTTGCTGGTGGAATTCCATTATTATATGGAAAAACGTGATTAACAGACCATTGCCAACAACCGTCTTCAATCAATCCCCCCATTGTTATTGTGGACATCTCTGCAACTCCCATCACTCATTGTGCTCTGTCATCTTTCAATACTGACCAATTATTTGAGATATCTCAACTCTTTCTTTCAGCAACCCTCATTGATGTTGTAAATCCTAACCTGGTGTATTTCCACCTAGATCCCCACACCCAGAAATCCAAGAAGGAAACCCCCAAACAGCCATTGTATGATTTTCTTGGTAACATCCTCCTCCTACATAGCAATAGTATGTAATCCACAAGAAATTATGTCAAGAATGTAATCAAAATTTTGACAAGTGTGCATAAAATACAATGCAACTAAAAACCAAGAAAGTGACCATTGATGAGGGTTTCCAAACTCATCCCTCGTACAAATCTGAGTTACCAGTTGCAGAATTGGAGAAGCTTATGCCCTGTTTTAACAGGAGAATAGGCTTTGCTGTCAAGATTGTAATCAGAACTTTGTCAAGTGTGCATAACATACAATGCAACTAAAAACGAAGAAAGTGACCATTGATGAGGGTTTCCAAGATCGTCCCTCACACAAATCTGAGTTACCAATTGAGTTATCAATTGCAGAATTGGAGAAGCTTATGCCAAATAGGAGAATAGGCTTTGCTTTTGGACAGCTTCTGTAACATACATCGATAACCTCATATGGATATGGAAATGCAAGGAGTTAATTTTTTTTATACAAATTACCCACGGGTAACTATCCAAATCACTATTAAATATTCTTTACTAATCATTAGATAGAACATTCACCATTTCATAGTGTGACCTTAGTATAAGAATAGTAAGTTTCTTAACTATTAACAGCCTCTATTGTAGTACATTAACATAAAACTGTATGATGTAACCTTGCATTCATTTCATTATTCATGTAGTCATCACATACTTGACATATGAACATCACAACCAAAAAGGAATCAACATCATCAATTTGACACACCAACCAGCAAACTTTTAATTTTACTATTAAACGCTCGTGAGGTTGTTCACCCCTCACTCAATGGCTTATAAGGGAGACCATCCTTTAACTATTGTTATAAATCTTACAATGAAATCTACAAATATCTAGCTTAAAGCCATTACGATAATTATGATAGCATTTACCCACTAATCTTCATATCTTCGTATCTTGGTGGCATGGATGTACCTACAATGGACATTGGACCATCCTACAGCTCGCACTCATCTGCATGAACCATTAATCATATACCTGCCACCATGTTAAGCATAATATTTCCTTTGTACAAGTTAATATCATTTCCTGCTAATGTTGTCTTCAACATACATTGATGTCAAGATTCATAAAGTATTAAACAACCCATTCATAAATCTATACTAGTGATGTTTCTCCATCTACTCATGTACATTCATGACATGCAAGTAAAATATCTTGACATGCTCCCTTTAACCGCACTGCATATATGCTAGTTATAAGTAATCACATTTACTAATATTTCCCTAGCATAAGCACACATTCCTACAAGACAATAGCTACATTTGCCAAACATTTCTTTAGAAGAAACTAATACATCAGTTACGATCTTCGTGCATGCAATTTAGATAAGTTTAAACCAAATAACTAACCCTTAAGCTATTACATTTGGTTCATGTAAAGAAAGCTAACACAACAAATGTTGTTCCTATGCATACGAATTGCATATGGTTTCCAAAAGAATCTTCCCAATGGAATTCTTAACACAATCAAGCGTGCAAACACATGTTTCCTTCTGGAGGGAATTTTAGCATAATAAGGCATGCAAAACATGTTTCCTTTTCCATAAAACTTAGGTAATAAAACATACAAATACATGTATTCTTTTCCAAATATTATACAAACATTACCCACATATATATTCCAAGGAAACCAACACATTAATATGGGTTTATGCATGTAATTCATCTTCTTTTCCAAATAATATTTCCCAATGTAGGCTAACTAGACATGCTATCATTTCCCACATACAACTGTATATTCTTTCCAAGGAAATAATCCTAGTTGTCATTGTTTAATGCACAAGAATTCATATGTTTTATTTCCAAAGAATTAACATCACTAATTTATCTTTTAACATGGCTAATACCATGCTTATATGTAAAAATATCTTGAACTGTAACACAATTAGAACATGCAAATGGGTGTTTTGTTTTCAACAATTCCAATGCATAGTATCTAATTTTCTTGCATGCCAACTTATATTTTCTCTTTCAAGAACTTTCTAGGCTGGTGTTAGTTCAACCCATTAAATGCTATGCTACTTACCCGAATGCTCCAATAATACGTAATAAAGATCAAAGTTGGTTGTTCCAAGTGAAGGTTCCATTCTTCGTAGGGATGTCTATCAAGTGGAGACTGTCAATGGTGGTCTTGAAAGCTTTAGAGTCTTTGTCCAATTTCCGAATGCCCCCTTTTTTTTCCCAGGTTGACCACCATGTTAAAATCCCCTACAATAATTTTGTAAGGGTGGTGGAAGGAGTTCAAAAGCTTGTTGATGCTTTGCAGCATGTTGATCATCTATGTCACTCTCTGGGTGGCGTAAATATTGGTGACACATATATTGTCATTAGTTCCTGTAATTTTCAGAAGGTCATTAATGAGTGTTTGGTGGCAGTGGAGGAGGAGAGTTCAAATAGCGAGCTCTTCCATAAAGTCATTATACCACCTGTCGTACTAGTGGCTGAAATTTTCGTGTAATTGTAGCTCTTGAAGCATGTTTTTTGGATCATAGTGAGGTTGTCCAAGTCAATCTTGGTTTCTTGGATAATAAGGATGTCGGGCTTGTCGATAGCGAGTCTATTTTTCAAGACTCATTTTTTTCCAGGACCAATGAGTCCTCTTATATTCCAAGAAGTGCAATTCATTGAAAACTTTTAGGGGATAGGGTTAGGGCCTTTACCTTTCCTTCATTGATGAGGTGGGCTCCTAGCTCTTGTAAAATTTGACTAGTAGTTTTCCTTCCTCTTTTCCTGCTTGGTCCTCTTGGGTAGTATTGGCCTACCTCTAGGTTTGCTAGAATGCCATTGCCTGCAACTTTTCCCGCAGAAGATTGCCCTGAGTTTTGTTTCATTTCATAATGTAGGAGGTAAGCTTCTTGGATTTTTAGGATTTGGTCTTCCGGAATCGCTATTATGTCGTTTTTCTGCCATTCCTCCGCCACCATTAAGAGGTCAACTCCTTCCAATGCTTCTTCAATGGCGTTTTCTTCTGGAGTGGGTGCTTCCTGGGCCTGTTCCATTTCCGTGTCTTCCTGTAGTTTATCATTTTCATTAATGTTGTGTTCCAATTCTTTGTCTTCCTGCTTGTTGTTTCCTAGGGTTTGCTCATTTTCCTTGTGTTCCTCCTCCATGGAGTTGAATAGGAATTGTTCTTCTTGTGATGCATTCAGTGCCTCAAATTTGTTGTGTTGAGTTACCTTGGGTTGATAATTTTTTATGTATGGTTTCTTATTGCGTCTGTTCTTGTTCCCGACCCTTGTAAATCCATGTTCGTCCCTCTTCCTTTGAGCTTGCTCGTCGGTTGAAGGGATCTTGTTCTGTGGGCAGTCCCGGAAGAGATGCACGTGTTCATGGCACTTTCTGCATCTAAAGGGGATGTGTTCATAATCAATACTTTGCAGCCAAAATTCATCCATGTAGATTAGCTTGATAGCTTCCAGTAGGGCGCCTGAGACGTCTATGTAGACACAGATTCTTGTGTAGGAAACATAATGTCCATTTCTTGTTCCCTCAGAAATTTTTATGTATTCTCCTAGTTCGTCTCCTATGCCTTTGAGGATTGTCGGAGCCCAGTAATCCGTAGGAAAAAAATAAAGTCGAACCCATACTGGGACCCTTGTGAGGTCCTCTTTCTCTGGGTGAAGTTCTCTTCCTAGTACCTCATGTAGAGACCTGCGGAATTGAAGAAGTAAGGTCCTCCTTCAAAGACCTTGTATCTATCTTCCAGGAAATTGAAAACAACTGTAAAGAAACCCTTAGAAACCAATTGCAATTTGGTTTCCATTTGGCTGAAATCCATCCATTGAGAGCTTTCTTCGTTAGCCAAATGCCCATGAATTTTCATATTACTGCGTGTTCTTGCATATAATCCCTGTAAACAACCACATCTAGGTCTTGGATGACTAGTTTCAGAGTCTTCTTGGCTTTAGGGTTGCAAATATTTTTTAGCTTGTTTTTTCCTTTTCCTATTCTTCAATTGTTACCTTTGCCTCAAAGTTGAGCATCGTGCGAGGAGCAAAGTTTCCTTGTCTGTCTAAGGAATTTTCCTTTGAGGGGGGTTCTGCCACCCCTTTTCCATTTCATTGTCGATTCTTTATTGCTTCAGGGCCGAGAGCATGAGGGGCGAAGGTAGAGCTGGAGGTTAATCTTGTGCAGAATGAAGTTTCATTCCCGCTCGAGCAACCTGTAACCAAGTCACGGAAGGAAGAGGCCAACAGGCCACTTGTTGGCTCCACCATGGGAGCCTTCGATGAGCACGATCTGAGCTACCTTTGACCACGGCTGCAAGGCAATCGCTGCAGAGTCAAGCTAGGTCACGTTAAAAAGTGAATTCTTTGATTCTTAATATTATTCTTTCTAATATTTAAAATTATTTATTTTAGATTTTTTTATTCTTTATTCATTTTTATTTTAAATTCAATTTTTTATTTTAATTTTTTATTAATATACATGATTTTTTAAATATTATTTCTTATTTAAAACTTTTTAATTTCTCTTAAATAATTCACTAATTAATAGGTTCTTATAGATTTGATTTGAATAATAAAATTTTAATTCAAATAAAAATATTACTAAATGATTTATTTCAATTAAAAATTAATAATTGGGAATTTTTTTTTTCAATTTTTACATTTTAAATTTTTAATTACATACTTAGATAAAACTCATCTTGCATTGGATGGTTCCAAAAGTGAGGACCAAAAATTATAATGTGATTTTACCAGAATCGATATAAATCGAAAAAACTTGAATTTAGAGCCAACAATCATTTTATTAACATAAATCGAAATATTATAAATCAAATAAAAATAATTAAAAAAACAAATTTTAAATTTTCCAATGTTAAATAAATTGGTTTCAGTAAGAGACCAAGAGTTATATGTTAAATAAATTGGTGTCAGTGAAAGACCAAGACCAAGAGAATACTTGGTAAAAAGTAAACATTCCACGAGACTAACAGATAGAAAACCACTCATGCACCAATGTCAGAAAGTAAAGAATTTGCCAGATTTTAAATTGATTTTGCTGTTAAAGAGCCTTAGTCTAACTGGACTGCTTTTTGCCTCGAAAATCATTGAAATTCAGATAAGATTTTAAGAAAATCTGGTAAAGATTTTTGTAAATCCAAGTTATAGGTATCAATCTTCAATATTTTGGGTGCCCTAGAAGTTTTCGATGATGCTGAATCCATTTCCACCATCAAAAACATGATTCAACCACTGCTATTGCAAGATTTCTGCAAAAATAATTGCCCGGATTCCAGCCCAGGCAATTCCTTTGGCTAATTAGACAACTCCTTTTTAAAAACACAGAACTGAGCAGAAATGATCATCTCTACAAAAATTAAATCAACAATCCAAGAAGCGCCTCAAAATCTGGACGGCTGTCCATATACTGTCAATCTGTTTGCTATGTCTCTCTCTGAACAAAAAAAAAATTGGGTTTGCTATGTTTGTACTCTACACCAATTCAGCGGTTTGAAACGAACGAGGAAGGAAGTTTGCTAATCCACGATAGTTATATACTACCAGAGACTTATGAATAAGGAGGCGAGGCTGTAGCCTTCTGAGAATCTTCTGTGTCGAGGATTTCTGGAAAAGAGATTTGCTAGCTCTTCATGGGGTTGGACGAAGAACCAACAAGGGTTTGAAAATATTGATGTTCAAGCTCTGTTATTTCCCTTTGCAGATTCTGAGCAAAACTAGTTGGTTGATTTCAGAGATAAATCAATCCACGTCTGATGCACATGTTGGCAGAGAATCCAGCAGGACTGTGGATAGCCAATTGGAAATCCAAGGTGAAGGCGACATGGCGAGAAACGCTGAAATATCAGAGGGAAAAAACTGCAGGGCATTTGATTTCTTCCCTTAGAAACAAACCCTCGCAGGCCGATCATCTTATCGCTTCTTCGTCTCTGCAGGCGGATCTCTTAGCCCAAACAGTTCGGTCTTCTTTGAAGGCGGCAGGTGAGTATAAAAAGCACAATTGCAGATCAACGTTGTAGTTGCCAGAGCATCATAGAGATATTTGGTCATTGCTGTTAGGGTTTTGTTCCACTGTTCAGACATTGATTGCAAGGGGAAGCACTCCGCACCTTGGCCGTTAATTCATCGATGTTTGCTGGCGGAATTCCATTATTATAGGGAAAAGCGTGATTAACAGACCACTGCCAACAACCGTCTTCAATCAAATCCCCCATTCTTATTGTGGACATCTCTGCAACTCCCATCACTCACAGTGCTCTGTCATCTTTCAATACTAACCAATTCTTTGAGAGATGCCAACTCTTTCTTGCAGCAGCGCTCATTGATGCTGTAAAGCCTAATCTGGTGCATTGCCACCTGGATCCCCACACCCATAAATCCAAGAAGGAAACCACTAAACAGCCATTGTATGATTTTCTTGGTAACATCCTCCCCCTATATAGGAATAGCATGCAATCCACAAGAAATTCTGTCAAGACTGCAATCAGAACTTTGACAAGTGTGCATAAAATACAATGCAACTAAAAAAACAAGACAGTGACCATTGATGAGGGTTTCCAAGCTCGTCCCTCACACAAATTTGAGTTACCAATTGCAGAATTAGAGAAGTTTATGCCCTGCATTAACAGGAGAATACGCTTTGCTTTTGGACAGCTTCCACCAGTCACATCAATAAAAGCATACTTCTTCTTTTTTTAGGAAAAGGGGTTCCATATCAGTCTTATCAAGACCCAGGACTCTCCTTCCTTTTACTTTTGGTGTCTGTTTTAACCATACTTTTCAATTTATACAGACAGGCTTATGCCAATATGACCTGTTTTAATAGGAAGGATATGCTCATTTTTCGGACACAAATCCCCCACCAATCAGATCAATGTACGCATGTTTATCTCTTTTGAAAGAAAGATTCCATATCTGTGTTATCAAGGGGAAGGACTTCCATTACTTTTACTTTCGGTTTCTGCTTTCGCATATTTCTCAATTTGCACAGAGGGCATTCACCGTTGAAGGATGCTAACGAGGTAACAATTTTCCACGGACCACGAATTTGTGTTTGGAAATTCATCAAGAAACTTTAGCAGCGTTTAAATTGGTTTTTATGGTAGAAAAAAACAGTGGGACACCTAAAATAGCTAGCAAAACTTGTCAGGTGTAATTAAGATCTTTAAAAAAATTTGCAATATTTTTTCAAAATCATGTTGAAATTTCTATTATTTTCTGAGTCAAAATGTAACTTATTTAGACTGTCAAAACTTTTTACAAATTCTTGATATAATGTAACTAACTCATCATGAGAATCTATTTAGCCGGTTTTAATTGTGTTTTAAATAATTTTCATTAACTTTAAATTTATTTGATTAGAATTAGACTTAGATCAAACTTGTATATTAATGTTATAATTCAAAATTATAATGATGATGATTAATAGCTAAGCGTAAGTCAAAAAGATTGAAAGTGTGGCAAATGTTAAGGAATTATATAATAATATATATTTATAAATTGTATGTTAAATATCTAATCCAAAATTATATTTAATAGTTTTTAAAATAGAAAAATGTCTTTCGAATTAATGATATTATTAAAACATTTTTCTAAATTATAAATCACAAAATCCTTAAATCTAACAATCATCGTCATCATCATCATCAATATATTAATAACTTTAATTTAACAAAAACCATTTAAGCAAGATTCATTGTATTAATATCATTCAACTTGATTTAAATTATGATAAACCTAATTTAAAAATAACAAAATTAACACCAACCACTTCCATTAATATATTCTATATAATTTAAATTTTTTATTAATAATGAAATACCATTCTTAGGGCACACCTTATCCTCAATACATTTTTTTACCTCCCATTGATGATCATTGATGATGATGATGATGGTTAACGTCCATTGAGACCAATCTTTGGTCTATCGGACCTAAAGAAAAAAGTTATTTAATTTGATTTAAGATTTTATTCCTATGCTCAAAAAGCTTGGAGAGAAGCCTAGCCATCTCACTATAATTTTGACATCTTAAAAGGCTAGGAAGGTCAGTATTGCAACAAAGATTATGAAATTGAGCTCTAATGTGGTTGTATGCGAGACACTCTAAGAGGAAGTGATTTTCATCCTCGATGTTCATATTCTCATAGAGATGGCAGATCCTTTCCATCCATGGTGTCTTAGAAGTCTTAGGAACTGTCCAACTACCTGTTTCACTATGAAGCTCATGAGAGTTCGTTCTAATCTTGGCTATTCTCACACTACATTAATTAATTATAGTATCAACTAAATTATATCGATAGGGTTAAAAACCACAAAGTTTAACGATGGCTATTTTTTTATTGTAGAATTAGTCATTACAAAGCAAGGTTTAGTAGTTTTTAATTAAAGGTAAAATGTTTTTATTTTCTATTTATTTTTACAAATTATGTATTAATTTTAAATAAAATAAACTATATATTTTTTTATCTTTTATTCATTTAAATAATAATAATATTATTATTAGTAGTTTGATCTATGGGGTTTGAACTTGTCGTTTTATTATAGTTAAAATAATATTTCATAATAAGTTGATCATTTAGTTTTTTTTATATGTTCATTAATATAAGATGATCTTTTTATTATTATTTTTATTAGAACATTATAGTAGATGTTTTGTATTTTGGTATTGTAGTTAGTTTCTTGTGTTAAGTGTTTAGATTAATGTGATAATGTGTTCAAGTGTTTAGATTACTGTGTTCAAATGTTTAGATTAATTTAATATTTACGCCGTAAGGCGTATTTATTTGAAAACAACTTTCCTGGTTGCTTTCGTGTCATAATATGTGCCATTTGATTTTTGTGTCATAATATGTGCCATTTGATTTTTGTTAGACGATTGAGTTATTATTATCCGTTGATTTTTAATTTGTAACAGTTGCCGCGATTTCTTCTATTTCTGTAACCGTCCTTCATTCAAGAAGCATCGGCTGTTTTGTTTTTCAATAACCGTTCAACCATCCATTGTTTTGTTGGCTCTTAACAATTTCATATCTAGTTACCAAATGACGCGGCATCGCAGTTTCGCGCAGGGGTGTCTGTGGACAAATAGAATGGAACGGTGGTGGGTGTAATAGGGCCGAGCGACATTGTTGAGAGCACTGAACAGGCTCTCAAAACAGCCATCGATTCCGTCTTTTGCTCGCCATCCAACGCCGTGTGGGGATGCTCTTCCACACGCCAGCCCTCGCCCTCTGCATCTTGCTGCTGCCGGTAGGCATTTGAACGTGATGAATGAATTACTGGAAAGTGGAGCTGACATTGATGCACGAACTAAGGGTGGTTGTGGATGTAAGTTTGATTTTTCTAATATTATATTATGCCGGTTGCACACTGAATAAACCTGCCATTGCTCCTTAGACATCACAGAAGTATTTACAAATGGCGGAGGTTGAAATAAATTTTTCGCTTTCCTGTTCTCGCAGCCATAGTTTTCATGTTGAGTGTACCTTTTTTTTGGGTTAGATTCTTCATAGTCTGTCTCCCATTACTGATTGCACCCAATCTGATTTCTCTTTAATAATTCTTAATTGGACAAAAGCTAGATTAGAATAGGATAAAGTAACAGCAAGGAAAATGCCACAATATTGTTTTTAATATGCACAACTGCGCCAGAATATTGGGCTTATCTCGAAAGGCCTCAGGTCTGATTTATGACAGAGTTTAAGCGATTTCCATCCCCGCATGGTTGGAAATTCATCTGGCTGTTACGAATTCCATCACTCTGTTGTTACAGATTCTTCTTGGTGTTAATCATTAGTCCATGGAGTTTATTTTTGAGTTGAATCCATCGTTATCCAGTCATTTTTCTTTTATAGTTTCGTGGTAACAGTAAATGCTCACTACCCAGACACCATTTCTTTCACAATGCTTCTATGATTATCTGATCTCTTTTCATATTATAAATTTTACTCGAGGCACTCAGAATCCTCACTGCCCAAGACATTGCTTTCACCTAAACTCCTATGATGATTGGAATTTTGAATCTGGATTCTCAAAATCAGTGGTTTGGATTCACTAGCATATATGATATTTCTTATATTTCTTTGGTTGACACGAACATTTGATATTAAAGCAATAATTGCTGTTCCATCTTTTCACCGCCATAAAATTATATATCCTGATAATCATTTTCCTCACAGTGTTTAAGGTGATGACACATCTCATAAACCAACTAAGATGTACTGTAAGGTCGCCCTTTATGTATTATATTGGGATGGAAAGGTGTTAAATTCTTTACTCGAAAGTGCTCCTAAGAAGGTCACTTGTTGTCATCGTCCATTTATTTCGTTCAAAAAATAATCATTAAACCCTTGTCTGTTTGGTTTGATAACCGAATCACCCTTTTGTTAAATAAACAAATGTTTATTGGCCTTTGGTGAGGTATAATATATTTTATGGCCTTTTGTTGAGAAACTGAGTGAGTATATACCGAAATTTCATATTCCACTTGCATATTTTGTTGTAGAACGAGTGTATATCTTCATTTAATATTGCTAAAAATAACTAATTTCCTATTTTTGAAAAAAATTAGCTTTTTAAATTGTTTTGAGTTTATGGGTATGATTCAGATAGGAGGTTATTATAAAATATATCACCATGTAAAATATAGATGATATTTGTTTGGTTAAAAAGTGTTTTGGTGGTATAATAAGATTTCTATTTTTATTTTTTTTAATGAAAAGTGTATTTAAAAATAAATAAATTGATTACTCTTATTCATTGTAAATGATATAATATTCTAATAATAATAAATTATCTCTCTTGGTAAATAATTAAATTATAATAAATTTAAAAAATAATTTAATATCTCAATAATGCTATTTTTCTTGAAGCAAATATTTCAAATATTTAAATATTAATAAAGGTCCAAACTATAAATACATATTCCCAATTTACATATATATTTTATGTAATATAAACATTATTAAATTAAATAATTAAAAATTAAATCAAATTAAACTATTTTCAAATATATGAATATAAAATTAAATAAATGTAACATAAATAGATTAATCTTTTTATTTTTAAAAATATATAATAATTAAAAAAAACTTATTAAATTATTTCAAGAATTTATATATATATATATATATATATATTTTTTTTGAATATATAATAATTAAAAAAAACCTATTACATCATTTTGAGAAATTTCTTAAAGTTTGTTTCATGATATTATTTTAAAAATGTACTTATATAATTTATAATTATAGCTATTGCATATAAAATCAATAGTTCATAATTCTTAATTTTTTATTATTATAATTTTTAGTTATTTATAAATTTCTTATTATAATTTATAAATTTTGTGTTAATTTAAAAAAATATTTGTGATATTTTAATTAAAATTATGGAGAAAATTGATACTCTATATATACATATATATAGAGAGAAAAGGGTTAGAGATGAAAAAAAAGTGGTTTTATTCATGGAATGCAAGGAATACCTTAATACAAAATTTTTATGGTAGAATTGGAATAGGAGTTGTAGTGACATCATTTTACAACACCTTTGAACAACTAGTTTTATGTCTCTTTACACAAAAATTTTGTGAAGCCCTACACCCAAAAATTCTCACTATAAAATAAATATTTCTTTTTTCTATTTTCTTTTTAATGTAATTTGAACCAGTCAAATTTTTTAGATAACATAAAGCATAATACATGATATTACAACATCTATTCCATACTAAACTAGAGAACACCTTTAACACAAGATGCCAAACCATGTAATGTAATATATGGACTAGACTATTTCACTAAAAACTATTCAAGTGTAATCTATGCACAATTTCCTTTATTGCTATGAAAAAGAGAATTCTAACTATGCAAATGTGATCTATGCAAGAGAATCCTTAAAAAAAACAGAAAAGGATTGTAATGAAAAACTCCATCCACAAATTCATAGGGGATCCCAATGTTGCTTCCCATCTAAAAACTTCAAACATTTCACTCAAAATCTGAGAGGAAAATGCAAGCTTCTTCACTATTTAAATTCAGAGTATGCACCTTCCTATATTGTATAATATAAATAATGATATTCATTAAATTAAGTATTCAATAAATAGTTTAAATTTAGAGAATTATAAAAATTTGTAAATTATAAATTATTTTTTAAAATTAAAAACGACTATGAGTTTTTGTTTTAGGTCATTAGATTCACAAGTAAATAGTTTTTGATATGTTTTTATAATGTTAGTTTTTTTCTTTTTTCTTTTTAATAAGTTGAATTTTAACTCTGGGTCTACCAAGAGCCAAGAGGGATCAATATGAAAACATCTTTTAGAGTAAAAGAGAATTGATCCCTTTGATAAATAATATAGATCCAAACTAATTATTTAATAAAACTAATTTTAAATATTTATAACCATAATTCTTTTAAAATTTTACTTAATAAAATGTATCTAAATTTTCATACATCCAAATACACATAGTTTTTCTTGTTCTATATTAGTTTTATTACAAATATTTTATTATTCCCAAAAATATGGTTTTTTTGTTATATATTATTTTTGTTACAACTGTTTTATTATTTATGAGTAGAATGGTGATTTATCTTGAGAATAATGATGAATGTTCATAATTCTCATTTCTTAAATAACACTAAAATTACCTTTAATTACTTAATTGTAATAATTTCTAACTACATAATGGCATGCAAATTTACAATCTTGCATACAAGATCAAGAAAGCTATTCCCAATATCCAACACCATAGAGAAAGACATGTTCAACAATTCAACAGTTGCTTCCAAATCTCTCTCAGTGCTAGAGTTGTTTTCTCAATAAACTTGCTTTTACTCTTCTTGAACTAATGAAAGCCATCCTTGTTGCATATAGGAGCATTTAGATTTGATAAGAAAAAAAAAATCATACATCCAAATATACATAGTTTTTCTTGTTCTATATTATTTTTGGTACAACTATTTTATTATTCCAAAAATACATGGTTTTTTTTGTTATATATTGTTTATATTACAACTGGTTATTATTCATGAGTAGTATTTGTTAATATATAGAAAATTAAATTAATAATGAAATTTTTAAAAATATGTGTTCTTTTTTAAATTTCCAAATTATTTCATAGGACATGATTTATCTTGAGAAATAATGATGAATGTTCATTATTCTCATTTCTTAAATAAAATTAAAATTACCTTTAATTACTTAATTGTAATAGATTCTAGCTACATAATGTATTAAATTGATATTTTAATTTTTAAGATATTTATTTAAAAAATTCAAAGTATGGTGAGTTTTGTTTTATTGAGCTTTACTCTAGATGTGTAGAGAATGAGTCTATCTCAAGTCCCAAACAAGATTCTTCTTTCCCTTCATATTGTATCTTGCACGAACGAGTCTATCTCAAGTCCCAAACAAGATTCTTCTTTGCCTTCATATTCTATCTTGCACCTCCAGAGTCCTCCTCTCCTCCTCCTGGCACAAGTTTAAACTATGAGGCCCAAATTAGTTGTTTCGTATAGGACCATTTAGATATGATAAGAAAAACGTGATAATCTATTGTAATTTTCTCAACAAATGTGATGGAAAATGTGCCCTATAAGCTACATAAAAATATATAGCCTTATATACAAGATCAAGAAAACTATGCCCAATATTCAACACCGTAGAGCAACACACACATGTTCAGTAATTCAACAGTTGATTCCAAACCTCTCTCAGTGCTAGAGTTTTTTTCTCAATAAAAATGCTGCATATAGGAGCATTTTGATATGATAAGAAAAGTGTGATACTGTGTTACAATTTTCTCTACAAATGTGTTGGAGTTGATTTCTCTATTACTGCTCTTATGTGATGAAATTCATCGTGATCAGAAAAAGTTGATACTATGTTATAATTTTTGCTACAAATGTGATGGAAAGTGTGCCATGAATGTTGGAAATTTCATGGTTAATTTTTAAGATATTTATTTAAAAAATTAAAAGTATGGTGAGTTTTGTTTTATTGAGCTTTACTCTAGATGTGTAGAGAATGAGTCTATCTCAAGTCCCAAACAAGATTCTTCTTTCCCTTCATATTCTATCTTGCACGAACGACATATTCTATCTTGCACCTTCAAAGTCCTCCTCTCCTCCTCTTGGCACAAGTTTAAACTATGAGGCCCAAATTAGTTGTTTCATATAGGACCATTTAGATATGATAAGAAAAACGTGATAATCTATTGTAATTTTCTCAACAAATGTGATGGAAAATGTGCCCTATAAGCTACATACAAATATATAGCCTTATATACAAGATCAAGAAAACTATGCCCAATATCCAACACCGTAGAGCAACACACACATGTTCAGTAATTCAACATTTGATTCCAAACCTCTCTCAGTGCTAGAGTTGTTTTCTCAATAAAAATGTTGCATATAGGAGCATTTTGATATGATAAGAAAAGTGTGATAATGTGTTACAATTTTCTCTACAAATGTGTTGGAGTTGCTTTCTCTATTACTGCTCTTACGTGATGAAATTCATCGTGATCAGAAAAAGTTGATACTATGTTATAATTTTTGCTACAAATGTGATGGAAAGTGTGCCATGAATGTTGGAAATTTCATGGTTAATTTTTAAGATATTTATTTAAAAAATTAAAAGTATGGTGAGTTTTGTTTTATTGAGCTTTACTCTAGATGTGTAGAGAATGAGTCTATCTCAAGTCCCAAACAAGATTCTTCTTTCCCTTCATATTCTATCTTGCACGAATGAGTCTATCTCAAGTCCCAAACAAGATTCTTCTTTGCCTTCATATTCTATCTTGCACCTTCAGAGTCCTCCTCTCCTCCTCCTGGCACAAGTTTAAACTATGAGGCCCAAATTAGTTGTTTCATATAGGACCATTTAGATATGATAAGAAAAACGTGATAATCTATTGTAATTTTCTCAACAAATGTGATGGAAAATGTGCCCTATAAGCTACATACAAATATATAGCCTTATATACAAGATCAAGAAAATTATGCCCAATATCCAACACCATAGAGCAACACACACATGTTTAGTAATTCAACAGTTGATTCCAAACCTCTCTCAGTGCTAGAGTTGTTTTCTCAATAAAAATGTTGCATATAGTAGCATTTTGATATGATAAGAAAAATGTGATATTGTGTTACAATTTTCTCTACAAATGTGTTGGACTTGCTTTCTCTATTACTGCTCTTACGTGATGAAATTCATTGTGATCAGAAAAAGTTGATACTATGTTATAATTTTTGCTACAAATGTGATGGAAAGTGTGCCATGAATGTTGAAAATTTCATGGTTAATGTAATATAAAATAAATCAAAATTCATTTATACACAACATCAAGAAAGCTATGTCTACTAGCGAACACCACGGAACAAGACAGGTTCGCCAACTCCATAAATGCTACAAAATCTCTCTCATTGTTGGAGCTATTTTCTCAGTCGCCTTATTTTTACTGTTCTTGAAGTGATGAAAACCACCTCTCCATACATTTTTTACTCTCTGCACAAAGAACAAAAAAACAACTTCATATAAGCCATACTGAAAAAACAAGAACATGGAAGACACTAGGGACAACAGTGGTACAGAAAAATGTGATATTTTTAATATTTTCAAAGATCATGAAGGAAATTCAAGATTAAATGTGGAGGAACTGCACCAAAACATCTTTGATTTTGAAGGTATAAAATCATGTTCTATTTCTTTATTCATGAGGCATTCATGTTGGCATGATTAGAGAAGGTATTTAACTTAACTTCAACAAGAACATGAACATGGCACACATGAGGGACAAAAATGGTAAAGAACAATGTGATATTTTTAAAATTTTCAAATATCATGAAGAAAATAATACATAGGTGACTCAATAGGAATTTATCAAGATTAAATATGGAGGAACTGCACCAAAACATCTTTGATTTTGAAGGTAGAAAATCACTGCACCAAAACATCTTTGATTTTGAAGGTAGAAAATCACTGCACCAAAACATCTTTGATTTTGAAGGTAGAAAATCACTTTCTATTTCTTTATTTCTTTATTCATGAGGCATTCATGTTGGCATGATGAGACAAGGTATTTAACTTAACTTCAACATATGCCTCATGATTTGTAAGGCTCAAGGAAGCAGAATTGCATTAAGATTTCACTACCTCTTTCCATGGAAGAGAATTTTGATTTCCATTCCTCTACATGGCTCCTTTTCTGCAACATATTATTTCTTCTAAGCTACTCTTTCCTATGCTATTTCCTTACGACGTTTCTTTTGCAACATGTGGTGCAATTGCTAGTTATAAGTGTTTTGATTGGTGTGATTAATGTATGTAAATATTCAATATTATAATTAAACGTGTATTATTTGGGGAAGGGAGCTTTTTAAAGCTAAATATTTGTAATAACTCTATTTATTTTTTGTAAAATTAGTAAAATTATACTACAATCAAAAGTGTTAACATATGTTGCTGCATGTCTCTATTATTCTACCATTTGTGAAACCAGTAGTATAAACACAATTTTTTTTAATGTTCATATTATTCTCTACTTGAGAGTTTGATAAACAAAAAATCAAACAAAGTATTAGATATAAAAGTAGAGATATACTAGAATAACACAAAAAATAATAAAAATTAAAATGTCGCTTCACATAAGTACTTTGTTGATCTTCATTTTGTAGGGGTGTCCTCTAGCCCAGGTGGTTGTGGCTCTTTGTGTTATGTTGAAATCGCACCCAAAGGGGGCTTCTGATTTAATTTTCCCTTAATTAAATTGGAAGAGAAATTGCAATTTCATCTCATGACAACTTGTATTATTTAACTAGGTCAGAATGACTGAGTTAACATAGGAAATTCGAGTTGCTCCCATGATTTTAGGGGGTCTAGCTACAATTATTTGTGAGTTGTAATTAGTTAACTCAACTAATTGAGTTAAAATCAGTTTAACTAGTTCTAACTGAGAGATGAACTAATGAGAGGTTGGTGCATCCTGGTTATGTTTTATTAAAATATTGTGTAATTAGGGGGGTGGTGATTTTTTTAATTATTTTATAAATTATTGTGATCATTTTAATAAATTAAGAGAGAAAATTGTAAGTGAGGATTATTGTAAATATACTTTTAATAAATTAAGGATATGAGAGGAATTGAATTACGTAGATAATCTAAGGATTAGGAATTCCTTAAACAGGACTTAGTTGAGTCCAAAAAAAGGATAAATCTAATTTAGATTTTAGTTGAGATGTGTGTGGAGGAAATTATGGATTGGAATAAATTCATTATTATGTATAAATATGAGGAGTGTGTGAGGATGGAAAACAATGAGGAATACAGAGAGAGAGAAAGATGGTTTGAGAGATTTTGTAAAGAGCTGAAAGGCCATCCATTGTGATATTCGGCCAAGGAATTTCTTGTGTTATTTTATATCAGTATTTTGTTTGTATGGCTCTCTTTTATTTATGTATGTTTTGAGTTGCATCAAATGTTTTTTTTAATGAAGAATTAGTTGAGAATATTCTTGAAGAAGGAAGCACGTACTCATTTATATGTTAGGATCTGTTTTAACCCAATATCCTGGCATCATTTAGTATCGGAGCAAAGGAGATGAGTTGGAGGATGGGTCTTTCCTACATTGAGGTTGTTTCGTTTGATTGCTTGTTGTGAGCGAGAGAGCAAGTTGAATTTCCAAATTAAGAGTTGATTGAAATATATTGTGGCAAGTTGAGTTTGCAAATTTATATATGTATATTTTTGTTGTATATTTGAGTGGTGGAGTTGCAGGTTGGACGCAGGTGTTGGAGTAGATGGGTTACGCGGTAAGCTGGAGCTGGTACTCCGGTTGAACAGAGTTGGCACTCCGGATTGGTAGGATGCAACTCCAACTATGGCATAAGAGCCAATGGTACGCATCTGCAACTGAATGGTTCCCTGTACTCTACAAATTTGATGAGAAGATACGTTAGCATGAATGCAGCGCTCACCAGGAAGGAGAGTTGGACTGATAGAAGTGAAAACACAACATTTCAGGGCGTGAGAGGACAATACGCAGAAGAATGATAAAGGAAGAACATAGTAAGTTGGCTTTATGAAGTAATTTGATTTTTCATGGCTCGAATTTAGATACTGTGTTCCAAATCTGCTTGTTGTAGCGTGGACTCATTTGCTAGGAGCACAATGCGCAGAGGAGTGACAAAGACAGAACGCAGGAGAAAATGGAAGCATACAGTGAGAGGAATTAAATTGGCTTTATGGAGTTAAATTGACTTGTTATAATTTAGAGGTTGTGATTCGAATTTACTTGTTGTGGCATGGATTGATTTGTTGAGGATTCAAAAAATATCGTATCACTGGCGCACTATTTCTTTCATTTATATTTGTTTGATAGTGGTGTTGATTGGTATGAACCTGTTAATCAAGGTTGTCATTGATGTCAATAGCTGAGATGGAAAATATTCTTGTGATGTCAATGAACCTCATGCAATCCTTAAGTGCTAAGGATGCCATCAATGAAACGGTCAACCCATGAAGATGTCAAAGGTCACTAATGAAGAAGTCCTAAGAAGTCCTTGAACTAGCTATAATGTTGCATATGCCTTGATGATCTAGACCTTAACCTTTGATGACATATGGAGTCATACACTTGATGATGTCATACACTAAATGAATGACCACAATTGATGATGGCACTTGATGAAGGTTGAAAGAATAGATGATAACGTGGAAGATATCATTTGAAGGTTGGAAGACTATTTTGAAGTTCTCCTAATGATGCTGCACTATAACATCATATCACTACACAATTATGTGATGAAATGGATGATACACATTGCTGGAAACTATCACGATGAAAAGGATGTCTTACATGTTCCTATGATGATGAAGAAGCCAAATAATGGAGAAGAAAAACAATGGAGAAGCCAAACAAAGAAGCCATACTGTCCTTATAATTTTTCTACACTAAATAACTTAAGGACAATCACAAAGAAAATTATTTTTTCCAACCTTAGAGGCAATATTTCAACATGGGGCCTACACCATCTTGAAGAGCATAATTTTTCCTTTCCAACGAGCTATTACTCAGCCCGAAATTCCAAGCGGTTTGAAAGATATTGATTTTTTTTAAGTTAAGGAAATTATATTTAGCAGTGAGCCGAACTACACTTTCTCTCTCAAGTCAGCCTCCCTCCAAAAAGTCACATCCCCTCATTCCAATAGAAAATATGTATATATAGGTTTGTACTCCCTCCTTTGGGTCAAGAATTTCGGTGAAAAAAACACAGAAATCAGGAAAACACAGAAGTGTGAAAGGGGTTGAGGAAGATAAAAGACATAGACTGTTTTGGGCAATTTTTGTATTCAGATCTGTTGCTACTACACTGTCAAACTAAGAAACTTGGATCTGTGGTATAGAAAAAAGGTGTTAAGGATTGCTGTAGCAGACTGCAGAAATCTAGAGGAGTTCTGGGTAGTTTGGAAAAGGCTGACAAACCTAATATAAGCCTAAATTCATCCTAGAAGGTAGCCCTAAACACAAGAAGCAAGGGAAAAAAAGACCGCAGCCTTGGAGGAAGTCTGGAAGGTAGGATAAGGGGTTGCATCAGTTAGTTACAAGCCCTAACTAGGACCAGACTTATATTGCAGCAAGAACAATCCTAAAACAAAGTAAAGATTTTGGACTAGTCACATAAGAGACACAACCCTGTGATTTCGTGGAGAATCTTGGACAGACACCATTATAGCTAGAATTTGTGGAGCATAATAAGGAAAGTGTGAAGTTTCTGGTGTGGCTTTTTCCAGCATTAATACTAGTCATTGGTCAAGGCTTGAACGGTGGTTTTGGGAATCATATCTGGAGCAGTCCTGAGGCAGAATTGTGACAGATTTTGGGGTCACATTTAGAAGACTTATGGAGACTTATTGAAGAAATATTGAAGGAGTTATTGAAGGAGCATTGATTCTTGGAGAATCTCTAGTATTTTTTGAGGTCTCTTGAAGTCTAGTGTGTAGATTTGACATGTTGATAAGTGCAAACTTGGGCAACATATTGAAGACATTTTGTGAAGACAACCTTGAGGAGTAGGCCATTTGGAGCACTGTGTGAAGACACTCTTGGAGCACCTTGTGAAGACTCCCTTCGAGAGTTCTTGAAGAAGCCCTTGAAGAGGCTTAAAGCAGGTGTAGAGCTTGGGCTACCTATTGAAGACACTGTGAAGGTATTGGAGATATTATTGATGCATTGATGTCATCATGAGGTAACTTGGAGAAATTGTTTGGGTACGATGAAGAGCAGTGGTGACACCTTCTAAGAAGAAAAGGTTTTCATTGATGACGTAATGTGGAGACTACAATGAAGACTAAGTGAATATTGACAAGGCTCATTGAAGAAGACATTGGGAGCCATGAAGTATAACCAAATATATCTTGATGAATTGAAGTAGGAGGTTGGAGCCTCATAGAGACAAGGTTGGTGCCTTGAAATATAGGGTTGGAGCCCTAGAGGATAGGAGTCCTCAAGAGACCAGGTTGGAGCCTGTACCAGATATAGGGTTGGAGCCCTTGAGGTTGGTGCCTCAGAATTGACAAGGTTGGAGCCTTGGAAGTCCAAGCCGATGCTTGGAAAATACAGGTTGGAGCCTGGGAGATTGAAGATTGGTGTCTTTATCTAGGGTTGGAGCCCTACATATATTGTATTTGATTTATTGTAAAGAAGAAATTAATAAAAGAATTTATTCTTATTGTTCATTTGTGTTCTAGATATAGGTGATCTAACTGGTAAAATTAACAATTGAAAAGAAATACTTATTCACCCCCCTCTCAGTATTTCCAACAATTGGTATCAGAGCCATTACCTTCACTCAAAGCCTAACAACTTGAAGGTTGATCATTAGAACACAAATGGCAAAGCCAAGGAAGAAAGTCTTCAATCCTCCTAAAGATGTGTCTTCCTCAAACATTGAAATTGAAGTAAATCAATTTGCGAAGGCTCCATTATTCAATGGAAATTTTGATATATGGGTGGCAAGAATGAGGAATTTCTTGAAGACTCGAGGAATTGAAGTTTGGAAATCAATGATTACTAATGACACGATGAATGAAGAATCCAAGGAGTATAATACAAGAGCAATGAAAGCAAGTTTGAATGGTTTACCAAATTCTGTGAAGGCCAAAATTGAAAAATGTTCATCAGCAAAAGTCATATGGGACAAACTTCGTGATATTCACTCAAAAGGAGCATTGGCAATGATCTCTAGTCAAGAAGATGATCGAAAAAAAGAAAGAAGTCCAGAATCCGTCAGGAAGCTGAAGATAAGAGAGATGACAACAAGGCTAAAGAAAACCTAGAAGATGAAGAGAACAAAGAAGACTTTAAAGAAGATCTCTTGAATAAAATTATGGCTTCCATGGAAGAGATT
This sequence comes from Pinus albicaulis, assembly GCA_034641835.2. NCBI lineage: Eukaryota > Viridiplantae > Streptophyta > Pinopsida > Pinales > Pinaceae > Pinus > Pinus albicaulis. Next base: position 1,461,057,221 of record CM076577.1, on the reverse strand, counting down.
AACAATTTGAAAAATGAAAATGAGGAACTTAAGAAGAAAGCGCAAGATGGTAACCAAGGCAAGACAAGGAAGGAAGTTGACTTTGTCAAGCTTCAAGTACAAGAAAGAGATGAGGAGCTCGCCAAACTTAAAGAGGAATTTCATCAAAATAAAAGAAAGCATCATGAAGAAGTCATATCTATGAAAAATCAATTGGATAAGGCAAAGAAAAGGGAAGAAACTTTGTCAAGCCACCTTGAACAAAGAATTAAGAGCTTGAACAATCTTGAAGCAGAGATTGGTCAATACAAGGAGGAGGTCTCCTCTCTTAGATCTCAACTAGTAGAAGCAAGGAAATAAGCGCAAGGAGCTGAGAAGGTGATGGAAACTTTGGCATTCATAGAAGGACATGTTAATGAAGCAGAAAAGGAGAGAAACACCATGGTAGGCCAACGAGACGAAAAGGATGAAGAAATCTTGAAACTAAAATCAAACATCAATCTTCTCAAGGCCGAAACATGTGAAGCTACAAGAACAAAAGAAGAAATGGAGAGCAGTCTAGCAAAGGATAATGAAGAAATCTTCAAAATGAAATCAAATATCATCTCCCTTAAAATCGAAGCACATGAAGCAACAAGGATTATGGAAGAAATGAAGAAGCAACTACTTATGAAAGATGAAGATTGCAAAAAGTTGAAAGGAGAAATTTTCTTTCTTGAAAAGGAAGTTGAATTGCTGAATAAAAACTTGAAAAGCTCTCAAACCCTAGATGACATCCTAAGTTAGCAAAGGTCTCCCCTTGATAAATCAGGTCTTGGCTATGCTGGTGAATCCTCAAGCAAGAATGATAATGCTTCAAACAACAAAGATGTGAGGAACCTAGAAAGAAATGTTGATACTCCCAGTTCCAACAAAGGCAAGGAGAAGAATCAAGACAACAATGGAAGAAATTCTATGCTAAGGAGACTTGCATATGGTGTCAAGAATATAAAAGGCAATGAATATCATTAAAGAATCCCAAGGCAAAAAGACTTCAAGAGTACTTCAAGGAACTCTTCATCACCCAGGTACCAAAGTATATTTCTTGGATATTGCTATTCTTGTACAAACTTTGGGCACGTGGCAAAATATTGTAGGGCATATCACTAAGACAAATATAATGGTCCCCTCCAATCTCCTCGAAGCAATTTTGCAAGAAGAAGTCATGATTTTTTATTCATGAACAAGATAGAGTGTTTCAATTGCCATAACATTGGACATATGGCACGTGATTGTAACTTGACTTGGGCCCCTGCACAAGCTAGAACCATGCCAAATAAGAAAGTTACACAAGTATGGAGAAGGAATCAAGTTGAATCCAGAAGTCTCTTGAACACTCCAGCGAACAACACATGTTGTTGACTTGATAAAGTCATCATTGATATTCTATAAGTTATCCGTGAATGGGCCCTATGAAATCTTTGATGAGTCACCCATGGACATTCATCCTTTGATAGATAATCTCTCAGGAGCAACTCCATTGAAGAACATGATTCCAATATTGACTTCCTCCACCCGATCACAAGGAAGAAATTTTTCTTGAAGCAACAGTTTCAGACCCTGCAGGAGCCAATGCACACCAAGTATATCAATTTTAAATCTTATAATAAGTGGAATATGCATATGTATGATTTAAAACCATCATACCCTAAAGCAATGAAGTGGAAGATAGGGAAGTTGGAGGGATCAATTTTGGAAAAATCCAAGCTCTTGAACAGCTTGCTGAAAGTTCTATTCCAAATGTGGCAAAGTGCAAAAGCCTAGAGCAGGGCTAGACAAGGTTGTTATTCGCATCCCCTGCTTCAAACATATAAGAGGAAAAGCACCATGTCTAACAATCCAAGCTACTACTAATGTTGAGGCCCACCAATGAAAAAAATCTACAGCTACGACTACTTCCTTTCTTAATTGTACAAGCCTTTTAGATCTGATATGTGTAAGGGTTGTGCATAATACTAAAAGTTGCATACTATTGTGCTTTACGAGCAGGTACAAATTTTTATGGTGAATTATTTTTATTTTTATTTATTTTTAATATTTTTTATGACTGTTAATACTATTATTAGTAGTAGAAAAATAGGATGTAGGTGAATGCAAAGAAAGGGAGAGCATATGGTAATCTATGAGCTTCCTTAATTGATTTGAAGATGACCAATCTATCATTCATGGGGCTGAAGTGACCATAGAACTAAGTCAATGCCCTTTGAGGCAACCTAAAAGAAGTTATTATTTCTTTCCTCAACATTCCATCCCATGAAAAGGTTGGGGATTCCCTCCAATTATCTTGGAGACCCTCCCACATCCCAAAAACCAATGCAACATTGCATTTCCCCATCCCAAAAACCAATGTGACATTGCATATCTTTGAGATATATATAATTAAATAGAACTCTAGATTCTAAATTAAACTCTCGATATTAGAAATACAAGAAGGTACAAAAATTGAACACTAGAAAGAAAAAAAATTCTCTGGATTTCTAAGACTATTCATCTAGATACTACAAACTTCAAAATTTTCTAGTTTTATAACATATATAATGGCAATTTTCTAGTTTTATAAAGTATCTAATGGCATTGGCTTACACCCAGTTTTGGGGAAATCCTCTGAGCATATTAGTTTCTAATATATAGCATGTGAATCCTTAGTTAAATCTGGCCAATATTACTTAAACATGTATAATGATATACATTTTCTCTTAATAACACTTTAACCTCAATCCATGCTAGGCAACACAGTCTCTCTACCAAGAAATGTCTCTTGGCTAGGTATTTCTATATAATATGGAAGTCAACTCATGCAAAAATAAGTAATTTAGAGTAACATGTTGGAATCAAGAAGAAAATCTATTTTTTAAGAATGAAGGCTTTAAAACCTTTACTTTTTCTCCTCCTTTAATGATTGCATTGTTCTGGCTAGTCTAGCCAAGGTATACTTCTAATACCTTTTGATTGAATCTTCACCGAATCACCTAAGCTATTGGTGAATAAAATAAATTTATTTGAAACCCTATCAATGTAGAGTATGCAAATCCAACCATCCACATCTATCACAGTTTATGAAATCAAATAAATCAATTTTGGAATTATTTGAGTTTTACTTTTAAAATGCATTTCCCATGACTTCAAGGGTTGACATCTCTTGCATCCCATGTTGTTGTGAATATCCAACATGAATATTGTAATATTGTTAATTTCAACTTGTAACCAAAATAATGGAACCATTCATATTCTTTGAAATCCGCAATTGGTGATAAAATTAGGCTTCAAACCACTTGTTACCTAACTTTTTCATGCTAGTCCAATGCAATGTTCATCTTCCATGTCTTGAGGGATCACATGAATTATTATTTGTGGATTGATAGAACTTTAGTAAATGAGATTTTTAAGGTGACAAATAATGTCTTTCCCTTAAGTTACCAATCCATTGTGTAATTTTTTTTAGAAGTGATTTTTCCATGTTTCATTGTCAACTCAATTGTTTTCGAGTTTAACATCTCAGCTTTAATTTAGACATTCCATTAAAATTAGGGTTGACACTTCATTTATATGTTGAAAGTGAACCTTCCCTTTTTTAGTTTAATATCTTAGCTTTAATTCAGACATTTCATTAAAATTAGGGTTGACTCTTCATTTATAGGTTAAAAGTGAACCTTTGCTTTTTGAGTTTAATATCTCAGCTTTAATTTAGACATTCCATTAAAATTAGGGTTGACTCTTCATTTATATATTGAAAGTGAACCTTCCCTTTTGAATTTAATATCTCAGTTTTAATTTAAACATTCCATTAAAATTAAGGTTGACTCTTCATTTATATGTTGAAAGTGAACCTTCGCTAATGAAATTAAAAAAGTTCATCTAAATAAAAGGCAAATATCACGTACAATATTAACATAATAAAAAACCTTGTGGAGTCCATCACTCTGCCATAGATTGCATATACTAATTAAAGCATGAAGTACCAAGAAATAATTTAGTTTATAATTAAATCCCATATGATGTATGTGTAGATCAATTCAAAAGGATTTGTCATTGTCTCATTTAACTTGGAATATATATCAGAGATATCACCTTTTCTCCTTGAAGTTCTTGAAACTTTAGAGGATATTCATAAAAAAATTTCAATTATAAGTCTTGATCATCAAATTTTTTACCTTTGGATTTATAGCTTCATTGAGCTTATTTTTGTTGGCTTTTGTTGAAAAATTTCCAACTTAATATACTAAATTAATTAATTAAAAAAAATCACACACCATATACTACTACCTAGAACTAGCATTCTTGTCACAGACCATATACTACTACCCAGAATTAGCATTCTTGATTATGGATATTGTTTCATAATTCACAATTACAATGTGTGGAGGGGAAAAATACCATATTCTTATTGGCCAGCTCATTCATGGGTTACATAATTCAACTCAAATTTTTGAAGAAAAGTAGTGAATATTTAAATTTGTTGAAAGGAATGTGAATATTTAAAATTGTTGGGGTTTATCTTTGACGCAACTGGTGAACAAGATAATGAATGTTTCCACTCAAAACTTGATATTGAGGCTTTCATTGTTTAGACATATCCAAACTCAAAATTCTCTTTTTCTATTAAACTTTGAATTTTTCCAAATATATATTAAAAAATGCTTAAAAAAAACCTATAAAAAATATAATTTTATAATATGAAATAATAAGTATCTATTAAATTCAAAATTGTATATTAATTTTGTAAATATTAAATCATCATACTCAATTCTAATACTATACTTCATCATGTATCCAATATTATAAAATTAAAAAGCAAGGAAATGTATTTTCATTTTTTCCCATACAATTTTATCTCAATTTACCTGTTTAAATAAATAAAAAACATTAAATAAATTATAAAAATAATTTATTTATTTAAAGAAATTAAATAATATACTTATTTTGAATAAATAAAACACTTCAAAACATATTTCAAGTTTTAATTAAAATTAAAAAATATTAATAATTAAAAAATATATAATTGAAAAGATAAAATGTTAAGATAAATCTTAATGAAAAAGAATTGGTTAAAAAAAAACCCAAATCTAACCTAAACTTAACGAGAAACGTTGAAATATCATAGGGAAAAAAACTGCAGGGCATTTGATTTCTTCCCTTAGAAACATTTGATTTCTTCCCTTAGAAACAAACCCTCGCAGGCCGATCATCTTATCGCTTCTTCTTCTTTGCAGACGGATCTCTTATCCACAACAAAATCACTTCAAAATTAGCCCAAACAATTTGGTCTTCTTTGAAGGCGGCAGGTGAGTATAAAAAGCACAATTGCAGATTAATATTGCAGTTGTCAGAACATCATAGAGATATTTGGTAATTGTTGTTAGGTTTTTGTTCCACTGTTCAGACATTTATTGCAAGGGGAAGCACTCTGCAACTTGCCCGTTAATTCATCGATGTTTTCAGGCAGAATTCCATTATTATATGGAAAAAAGTGATTAACAAATCATTGCCAACAACCATCTTCAATCAAGCCCCCCACCATTGTTATTGTGGACATCTCTGCAACTCCCATCACTCATTATGCTCTGTCATCTTTCAATACTGACCAATTGTTTGAGAGATCTCAACTCTTTCTTGCAACAACGCTCATTGATGTTGTAAAGCTTAACCTGGTGTATTGCCACGTAGGTCCCCACACCCAGAAATCCAAGAAGGAAACCACCAAACAACCATTTTATGATTTTCTTGGTAACATCCTCCTCCTACATAGCAATAGTATGCAATCCACAAGAAATTATGTCAATATTGTAATCAGAAATTTGACAAGTGTGCATAAAATAAAATGCAACTAAAAACCAAGAAAGTGACCATTGATGAGGGTTTCCAAGTCCCTCATACAAATATGAGTTACCAGTTGCAGAATTGGAGAAGCTTATGCCATGTTTTAATAGGAGAATAGGCTTTGTTGTCAAGATCGTAATCAGAACTTTGACAAGTGTGCATAAAATACAATGCAACTAAAAACCAAGAAAGTGACCATTGATGAGGGTTTCCAATCTCGTCCCTCACACAAATCTGAGTTACCAATTGCAGAACTGGAGAAGCGTATGCCAAACAGGAGAATAGGTTTTTCTTTTGGACAGTTTTAACCTCACATGGAAATGTAAAGAGTTAAATTTTTTTATACAAATTACCCATGTGTAAGTATCCAAATCACTATTAAATATTCCTTACTAATCATTAGATAGAATGTTCACCAGTTCACAGTGTGACCTTAGTATAAGAATAATAAATTTCTTAAGTGTTAACAACCTCTATTGTTGTACATTAACATAAAATTGTATGATGTAACCTTGCATTCATTTCATTATTCATGTAGTCATCACATACTTGACATTATGAACATAACAACCAAAAAGGAATCGACATCATCAATTTGACACACCAATATACCCTGAAACCTTGTAGGGTGAAAACTACCAAACGTTTAATTTTATTATTAAACGCTCGTGACGGTGTTCACCCCTCACTCAATGGCTTATAAGGGAGACCATCCCTTAACCATTTTTATAAATCTTACAAGGAAATCTACAAATATCTAGCTTAAAGCCATTACAATAATTATGATAGCATTTACTCACTAATCTTCATATCTTCATATCTTGGTGGCATTGATGTACCTACAATGGACGCCATTACAATAATTATGATAGAATTTACTCACTATTCTTCATATCTTCATATCTTGGTGGCATTGATGTACCTACAATGGACATTGGACCATCCTACAACTCGCACTCATCTGCATGAACCATTAATCATATACCTGCCACCATGTTAAGCATAATATTTCCTTTGTACAAGTTAACATCATTTCCTACTAATGTTGTCTTCAACATACATTGATGTCAAGATTCGTAAAGTATTAAACAACCCATTCATAAATCTATACTAGTTATGCTTCTCCATCTACTCATGTACATTTATGACATGCAAGTAAAATATCTTGACATGCTCCCTTTAACCGCATTGCATATGTGCTAGTTATAAGCAATCACATTTACTAATATTTCCCTAGCATAAGCACACATTCCTGCTAGACAATAGCTACATCTGCCAACCATTTCTTTAGAAGAAACTGATACATCAATTGATACATCATTTACGATCTTCGTGCATGCAATTTACATAAGTTTAAACCAAATAACTAACCCTTAAGCTATTACTTTTGGTTCATGTGAAGAAAGCTAACACAACAAATGTTGTTCCTGTGCATACGAATTGCATATAGTTTCCAAAAGAATCTTCCCAATGGAATTCTTAACACAATCAAGCGTGCAAACACATGTTTCCTTTCCGAGGGTTTAGGCTAATAAGGCATGCAAAACATGTTTCATTTTCCATATTTCCTTTTCGAGGGTTTAGCATAATAAGGCATGCAAAACATGTTTCCTTTTCCATAAAACTTAGGTAATAAAACATACAAATACACGTATTATTTTCCAAATATTATACAAACATTACCCACATATATATCTCAAGGAAACCAACAAATTAATATGGGTTTATGCATGTAATCCATCTTCTTTTCCAAATAATATTTCCCGATGTGGGCTAACTAAACATGATATCATTTCCCACATACAACCGTATATTCTTTCCAAGAAAATAATCCTAGTTGTCATTGTTTAATGCACAAGAATTGATATGTTTTATTTCCAAATAATCAACACCACTAATTTATCTTTTGACATGGCTAATACCATGCTTATATGTAAAAATATCCTTAACTGTAACACAATTAGAACATGCAAACGAGTGTTTTATTTTCAACAATTCCAATGCATAGTATCTAATTTTCTTGCATGCCAGCTTATATTTTCTCTTTCAAGCACTTTCTAGGCTGGTGTTAGTTCAACCCATTAAATGCTATGCTACTTACCCGAATGCTCCAATAATACATAATAAAGATCAAATTTGGTTGCTCCGAGTGAAGGTTCCATTCTTCGTAGGGATGTCTATCAAGTGGAGACTGTCAATGGTGATCTTGAAAGCTTTAGAGTCTTTGTCCAATTTCCGAATGCCCCCTTTTTTATTCCCAGGTTGACCACCATGTTGAAATCCCCTACAATAATTTTGTAAGGGTGGTGGAAGGAGTTCATAAGCTTGTTGATTATCTATGTCACTCTATGGGTGGTGTAAATATTGGTGACACATATATTGTCATTAGTTCCTGTAATTTTCAGAACGGTCATTAATGCGTGTTTGGTGGCAGTGGAAGAGAAGTGTTCGAATAGCGAGCTCTTCCATAGAGTCATTATACCACCTGTTATACCAGTGGCTGAAATTGCTGTGTAATTGTAGCTCTTGAAGCATGTTTTTTGGATCATAGTGAGGTTGTCCATGTGAGTCTTGGTTTCTTGGATCAGAAGGATGTCGGGCTTGTCGATAGCGAGCCTATTTTTCAAGTCTTGGTTTCTTGGATCAGAAGGATGTTGAGCTTGTCGATAGCGTGTCTATTTTTCAAGACTTGTTTTTTTCCAGGACCATTAAGTCCTCTTATATTCCAAGAAGTACAATTCATTGAAAAATTTTAGGGGATAGGGTTAGGGCCTTTACCTTTCCTTCATTGATGAGGTGGGCACCCAACTCTTGTAAAAGCTGACTGGTAGTTTTCCTTCCTCTTTTCCTGCTCGATCCTCTTGGGTAGTATTGGCCTACCTCTAGGTTTGCTAGAATGCCATTGCCTGCAACTTTTCCCGTGGAAGATTGCCCTGAGTTTTGTTTCATTTCATAATGTAGGAGGTAAGCTTCTTGGATTTTTTAGATTTGGTCTTCTAGAATCGCTGCTATGTCATTTTTCTGCCATTCCTCCGCCACCATTAAGAGGTCAACTCCTTCCATTGCTTCTTCAATGGTGTTTTCTTCCGAAGTGGGTGATTCTTAGGTCTATTCCATTTTTGCGTCTTCCTGTAGTTTGTCATTTTCATTAATGTTGTGTTCCAATTCTTCATCTTCCCGCCCGTTGTTTCCTAAGGTTTGCTCATTTTCCTTGTGTTCCTCCTCCATGGAGCTGAATAGGAATTGTTCTTCTTGCGATACATTCAGTGCCTCAAATTTGTTGTGTTGAGTTGTTGGGTTGATCTTTTTTATGTATGGTTTCTTATTGTGTCTGTTCTTGTTCCAACCCTTGTAAATCCATGTTCGTCCCTCTTCCTTTGAGCTTGCTCGTCAGTTGAAGGGATCTTGTTCTGTGGGCAGTCCCGGAAGAGATGCACGTGTTCATGACACTTTCTGCATCTGAAGGGGATGTGTTCATAATCAATACTTTGCAGCCAAAATTCATCCCTGTAGATCAACTTGATAGCTTCCAGTAGGGCGCCTGAGACGTCTATGTAGACACAGATTCTTGTGTAGGAAACATAATGTCCATTCTTGTTCCCTCAGACATTTTTATGTATTCTCCTAGTTCAACACTGTTACCGATGAAATAGGTAACCTGACCTCAAAATGAGAACTCTAGCCCAAAAAGACTCAAAAAACATGAAAAAACACCCCAAAAACACCCCAAAAACAAAAAAGTGTATTCCAGAACGCACTTGGTTTTTTTTTAAGGTCAAATTTCAACATTTTATAAAATTATGCTAAAAACAAAATTGTTTCTTGAAAAAAAGATTGAAAAAACACCCTCAAAACAAAACCAGTTGATGCTGGAATAACAATAGAAATGACATTTTTTAATTTTTAAAATTCAAATATTAAAAAAAACCTAAAATTTAAGAAAAAAATAAATTTAAAAAATAAAAACATTTTAAAGCTTAAAATTTAAAAATATATAGGAATAAAAAAATAAAAATAAAAACAAAATAAAAATAAAAATTCAAACTTAAAAGAAAACCTAAAATTTAAGGAAAAAAAATAATAAAAAAATAAAAAAATTTAAACATTAAAATTTCAAAATATATAGAAATTAAAAAATATATATATATATATATTAAATTATAAAAAAGTTTTAAAAAGAAAAAAATTATAAAAAATAAAATACAGAAATTAAATTAAAAAAAAAATGTTTATTAAATTAAAAAAAAAAAATTTAAAGAAATATATTAAATTTTAATAAATTAAATTAAAAAAAAAAAAAAACAACATTATGTAAATTAAAAGTAAAAAAATGAAAAATAAAATACAATAAAAATATTAAATTTAAAAAAATATATATTAAAAAAAAAAAAAAATTTAAAAAAATAAATTAAATTTAAATTATAAAAAATAAAATATATATATATATATATATATATATATATATATATATATATATATGAACTTAAATTAAAAATTTATATTAGATTTTATTAAATTTAAGAAAAATGTTAATATATATATATATATATATATATATATATATATATATATATATATATATATATATATATATATATATATATATAAAAACAAATAAATTTTGGGAAAAAAAACAATTAAATTAAAATTTAAATAATAATAATAATAATAATAATAAAAATTATTAACAAAATTTAGAAAAAAAAATTAAAAAAATTAAAATAAATAAATAAATAAATAAATAAAAATTAAAACAAATTAAATTTCAAATATAAAAATTAAATTTAATATATATATATATATATATATATATATATATATATATATATAATTAAAAAAAAATGATCGTGGTGGCGTTGCCAATCGGCCTCCCACCCAGGTGGCGGCAGAGCCCAGCGGTTGGGAGGGCGAGGGGCTACATGCAGCCTCCCCGCCCACCCAGCAGTCGGCCTCTGCCGCCACCTGGGCGGGAGGCTGATTGGCAGCGCCATCACGATCAAAAAATTCTCTTTATTATTATTATTATTAATTTTTAATTTTTAATTTTATTTTTTAATTCGTAACATTTTTATTCTTTTTTGTCTTTTTCTTTTTTTAATTCGTAACATTTTTTTTTTTGGTTTTTAATTTGTAATATATATATATATATATATATATATATATATATATATATATATATTTTATAATTTAATTTTTTTTTTTTTTTTATAAATTCAAATTTTTTATTTTAAATTTAATTTGTTTTAATTTTTTTTGTTTTTTAATTTTGTTTTTAAATTTAATATTTTAGATTAATTATTTTTTAAAATTTAAAATTTATTTATTAAATTTATTAAATTTTAATTTAATTTAATTTTTTTTTAAAAAATATTTTAGTTTATTTAGTTTTTCATTTTTAAAATTTATAAATTGTTTCATTTAAAAAAAACAGTAAATTTATGGATATTTGTTTTTTAATTATTTACACGTGGTTTTTTTCATTTTATTGTTTTTTAATGATAGTTTTTTTTTTTTTTTAAATTCTTTTATTTTAATTTTCTTTTTCAATTTTAATTTTTTTTGGTTAATTTTTTATTTTTTATTTTAATTTTAATTTTTAATTTTTAATTTTTTGTATTTTATTATTTTTTTAATCTAAATTTTAATTTTGTAATTTTAATTATTTTTAAATTTTCTATTCTAATATATATTTTTTAATTATATGGTTTTTTTTTAATAACTTAGAAAAAAATGTTTTTGATGTTTTTTTTTTTTTTTTAATTTTTGTTTTTTTTCTTTAAATTATGTGTGTTTTTTTCAAATTTTGTCATTTCTTTTTATATAATTTTCAAATATTTTTTTTTTTTTTTGTTTTATTTATTTATTTTTGTTAAATTTTTTATTTTTACGAGTTAATTTTGTTTTTTTTTTTTAACATTTTTATTGGTTTTTTTATTGTTTATATATATATATATATATATAAGATTTGTGTTTTATTACCAACATGAAAATCACCACTCTAAAAAAAAAGGGTTGATGTTGCATCAATACATTTCAAAATTAGCATGAAAATCACCGCTCAAAAAAAAAAAAAATTGATGCTGCATCAATACTTTTCAAAATTAGCATGAAAATCACTAACATTTTAAAACAAATATTCATACTTCATAAATAAAAATATTAGAGTGTCAAAAATGTGTACAAAAAAAAGGAGGTGATTCTGCATCACCACTTTTCAAAATCGAGTGCTTTTTATGCTACCAAAAAAAAGTTGGTAACAGTGCGGTTACCCATTTCATAAGTGACAGTGTTGTTCGTCTCCTATGCCTTTGAGGACTGTCGGAGCCCAGTAATCCATAGGCAAAGAATAAATCCAAACCCATATCGAGACCCTTGTGAGGTCCTCTTTCTCTAGGTGAAGTTCTCTTTCCAGTACCTCATGTAGAGAGCCGCGGAATTGAAGAAGTAAGATCCTCCTTCAAAGACGTTGTATCTGTCTTACAGGAGATTGAAAACAATTGTAAAGAAACCCTTAGAACCCTATTGCAATTTGGTTTCCATTTGGACTGAATCCATCCATTGAGAGCTTTCTCTGTTAGCCAAATGCCCATGAATTTGCATATTACTGTGTGTTCTTGCATATAATCCTTGTAAATAGCCACATTTGGGTCTTGGATGACCAGTTCTGGAGTCTTCTTGGCTTTGGGATTGCAAATATTTTTTAGCATTTTTTTTCCTTTTCCTGTTCTTCCATTTTTACCTTTGCCTCCACGTTGAGCGTCATGCAAGGAGCGGATTTTCCTTGTCTGTCTAAGGAGTTTTCCTTTGAGGGGGGGTCCGTCACCCCTTTTCCATTTCATTGTTGATTCTTTATTGCTTCAGGGCCGGGAGCATGAGGGGTGAAGGTAGAACTGGAGGTTAATCTTGTGAAGAATGAAGTTTCATTCCTGCTCGAGCGACCTACAACCAAGTCTTGGAAGGAAGGGACGAGCGGGTCACCTGTCGGCTCCACCATGGGAGCCTTCGATGAGCACGATCTGAGCCACCTCCGACCACAACTGCAAGGCAATGGTTGCAAAGTCAAGCTAGATCAACAGTGTTACAGACCAGATCCAACATCATGTTAGAAAGTGAATTCTTTGATTCTTAATGTTATCTAATATTTAAAACTAGCAATTGCACCATATGTTGCAAAGGAAATGCTGTAAAGCACTAATATAAGAAATAATGGTATAGAGGAAAAAATCTTAAAATTTGAACCAATGTTAGACTACCTGTAGTTTATTCAAAACTTATAATTATGTTTATAATTCATTACAATTTCATAATTATGATTTTTCATAGTTAGGCTGATTCAAAATTTTCAACCTATAGTTACGCTACCCCTATCATAATTATGTTTCATTTTTTGTAGGATCCTCAACTAACCCAAAAATATTGATATGGGATGGGAGAAAGTAAGACATCAAATTTCAACCATGCATAAAATGACTTTCTTTAAGAACAAGATGTCATTTTAGTTTTTTATTCCAGAAATATACTAAAACTTTAGAAATCTTGATAAAATAGTCGTAAACACTAAAGGATTATTAAAGAATTTGAGAAGGATAACTAAAGTACTTGAGAAGAAACAATTGTGTACATACAATTGTGTGCATTAAAAGATCAACTAAAGAATTAAAATTTGAACATTAGATGAAATGAGTGTTTGAATTGGAAAATCTCATAAAAAAAAAGAATTCTTAACTTGTGAGATAGGATATCAAATTTAAACCTTACAAAGAATGACCTTGTTTAATAATAATATGTCATTTTAGTTTTTTAAATGACAGAAACATATTAAGATTTTAGAAAGCCTATAAAACATAAGGTTGAGATATCATTTTTCCATCAATGTGTGTACAGAAAAACAGAGTAAAGAGTGAAGTAGAGTCTAACAAAAGAACAAAGTATTTTGAAACCAGTGTCCTATGTCGTGAGAAGCGATGAAGAGAAATAAAATATCGATTTCTCATGACCTGCAAATACAAAAATACTTAATTAATAAAAATATTGAATTGACATAACCTACAAATATAAAAATATTTAATTTTCATGCATCTCCATTTTCTCAAATCGATGAAACTTTTACATCGCAGTCACATGGGATCCTTCTAAATCAATTAAAGTTTTATACCCAGATGTGTTTTTTTATGGGTTTTATTAAAAGTGGTGTGGAAACACACCTTTGCTAGAAACACACATGTTGTGTCTTTTTATGGGTTTTAACCAATTATGGATGTCTTTCCATGTTTATCAAAAATCAACGCATTCATTTTTCAAAGGCACAATAACATGATAAAAGAAAAAGAAAGGGAAAAAGAAAAACCTACTAATTGAATAAATAGAAAATATTTTTTCCTTTCTCGAAATAATTTATGATTATAATTCTGAGATTTATTCTTAAAACTCTCTAAACTATTATAATTACTGTAAGTTAGATCCGCTATTTTTTTTCCCGGAATACTTGATAATTAAAAAGTATATTAAAAATTATATGACAACTTAAATACTAGAAAAATAAATCTAAAGGCATAACAAAAGGTCAAACACTAAGCCATTTGAGATGCAGGGAAGCCATGCCATAAATGCAATGCAATTCTTTTCTTTACAGCAATAAAAGCCATGCGAAATGTTAATGTTTTATGAACGCCGACGATAATGTTTTCCAGTCGTAATGTGAATGACATTTGCAGCGGAAACTTTATGCACAACTCAAAAAAGATAGAAACACTGCGTTTTCATATTGAGGATATTAGATGCACTGGTTGCATTGGTGCTTTTTTTCAACATTATTTTTCTTATTTTAACATTACGATTATTAAAATACAGTATGTTTCAAAGCTAAGATTATTAAAATACAATATTTTTGCGAATAAGATCAAGAGAGAACTAACTCGTTGATAGAAGAAAAAATATGTTAAAATACGATATGTTTGCGAATAATATCAAGAAGACACAAAACATGGATGAAAACGTTATCAATCGAGTCAGTGGAGGTCGTATTCCAAATTTCAGGCGAGCAACATACTCAACCGACTGATATTCTTAAATGTCAAGAAAGGTAACATCCCATTACTGTTTTTAATCAAGTGGAAAATTGTTTGTGTTTGCAGAATTTAGACTTGCAGTTGCGCCGTCTAGTGATATGGGCATAAGAACATTTTCAAAAAAGTTTTAAACGTCAAAAATAAGTGTTTCACCGTTCCATGCGCGTCACAAAAATGGGTGTACAAAAATTCGAACAATCAAATACGGTCAAAATGTCTCATGACGAGCATTTTGCCCGTCAAAATCCATCCCTGGCCCAGTGGAAGAGCCAACCGCCAAAGAGCATCGGTCGCCTCCAGATTGTTAGCCGCGTCGGGCGGGCACTCTTTCTCAGAGCGTGTGCGTTGCTCGGAGCCAAAGAAGGGCTGCACCAATATCGAACCTCTCAATTTGATGGGGCTCCACGCTTCCACACCGCCACGCAGCATGACAGCTTGATGTGCAATGTTGCCACCAGTGCTATCTCCCATCAGATACAACGCAGAAAGGTCCACATACGACTGGAGCCACGGGTCGTGTTCGAAGTCTTCTCCGTCTCCATTGCCGTGATGCAGTCGTTGTAGACAGCAGGGAGGCGGTGCTTCGGAGCCAATTGGTAACCCACGGAGATAACGACCACACCTGCAGTTGCCGACAGTTTGAGAGGAAACAATGTGTGTACAGAAAAACAGAGTAAAGAGTGAACTAGAGTCTAACAAAAAAAAACAAAGTATTCTTAGACTACTGTATATGGAAATAACCCAATTTTTTTTATTGCAGATTGATCTTTATAAAATTCATTGCAACTACACATTCTAATAATCTTCTTCTCCATACATACCTTTTATGTCTCTTTTCATATAAAGATGATTAATCTTCTTCTCCACTCGTACCTTTTACTTCTCTTTTGCATATAAAGATGAAACAGCTCTGCAAGTTTACAAACTAACTTCCACAACTTTAATTTAATTGTCAATAATTTCCTATACAGCTTAAAGCGGCGTACATGTGCAAGAAAAAAAAATTCAAGAAATGGAGCTTAAAGCGGCATACCTGTGCCTCAAAAAAATCAAGAAATGGATGTTAAAGCGCGTACCTGTGCACTCGGTGAGAGGCTGGGTGTTGACATTGCACAGCCCCGGGAGGGCGAACACCTATGCTGGGTTAATGGAGATCCCCAAGGGATTACTGGTCCCAAATAATTGGTAGAGGCAGGATGATGCACTGCTGGCCACTATTACAAAGGCGCTGCAACAGGCTGGAGCTACAGCGGCGCTGCTGCTGCCTGTAAGAAAGCCAGAGCACGGAGAAAGGGTGTTGATCGAATTCGTACAGCCTGTGGAAGCTGGTGGTGTTTGTGCCAACACATTGAGGTCCATCGCAAGCACCAAGATAAGGAGCATTACAGAAATTGAAGGCCTCAGCACACTGCAAAATTTCTGAATGTGGGTCAAGCATGGTTGTGAGATAATGTAGGTTAGACAGTGTAACTGATTAATAACAGTTTTTAATCTGAGGGCACAAAACATTTGAATCGTCTAACATCTAAATTAACGATGTATAATAGTACACCTGGCATTTAGGAAAGTTGTTTTCAAATAGTGACGCTTTACAACGTAATGATCGAATTCGTATAGCCTGTGGAAGCTGGTGGTGTTTGCGCCAACACATCTGGTGGTGTTTGCGCCAACACATTGAGGTCCATCGCAAGCACCAAGATAAGGAGCATTACAGAAATTGAAGGCCTCAGCACACTGCAAAATTTCTGAATGTGGGTCAAGCACGGTTGTGAGATAATGTAGGTTAGATAGTGTAACTGATTAATAACAGTTTTTAATCTGAGGGCACACAACATTTGAATCGTCTAACATCTAAATTAACGATGTATAATAGTACACCTGGCATTTAGGAAAGTTGTTTTCAAATAGTGACGCTTTATAGCGTAATTATTTATTTTCAATTTTTTAAATTCTTTATTCATTTTTAATTTTAAATTCAATTTTTTATTTTAATTTTTTATTAATATACATAATTTTTTTAATATTATATCTTATTTAAAACTTTTTAATTTCTCCCGAATAATTCAGTAATTAATAGGTTTTTATATGTTTGATTTGAATAATAAATTTTAATTCAAATAAAAATATTACTAAATGATTTATATTTTTTTTTTCAATTTTTATATTATTTAAATTTTTAATTACATACTTGAATAAAACTCATCTTGCATTGGATGGTTCCAAAAGTGAGGACCAAAAATTATAGTGTGATTTTACCAGAATCTATATAAATCATAGAAACTTGAATTTAGAGATAACAATCATTTTATTCACCTAAATCGAAATATTATAAATCAAATAAAAATAATTAAAAAACAAATTTTAAAATTTCCAATGTTAAATAAATTGGTTTCAGTCAGAGACCAAGAATTATATGTTAAATAAATTGGTGTCACTGAAAGACCAAGACGAAGGGAATACTTAGTAAAAATTAAACATTCGACGAGACTAACAGATAGAAAACCACTCATGCACCAATGTCAGAAAGTAAAGAATTTGCCAGATTTTAAACTTATTTTGCTGTTAAAGATTTTTAAACACAGGACTGAGCAGAGCTTAAGCAGATTTTCTTCTGAAAAAGAACTTGACAGATTCAAATCTGGTCATCTCTAAAAAAATTAAATCAACAATCCAAGAAGCGCCTCAAATTCTGGACGGCTGTCCATATACTGTAAATCTGTTTGCTATGTCTCTCTCAGAAATAAAAAAAAATCGGTTTGCTATGTCTGCACTCCACACCAATTCAGCGGTTTGAAACGAACGAGGAAGGAAGTATGCTAATCCACGATAGTTATATACTACCAGAGACTTATGGATAAGGAGGCGAGGCTGTAGCCTTCTGAGAATCTTTTGTGTCGAGGGTTTCTGGAAAAGTGATTTGCTAGCTCTTCATGGGGTTGGACGAAGAACCAACAAGGGGTTGAAAAGATTGATGTTCAAGCCCTGTTATTTCCCTTTGCAGATTCTGAGCAAAACTAGTTGGTTGATTTCAGGGATCAATCAATCCACGGCTGATGCACATGGTGGCAGAGAATCCAGCAGGACTGTGGATAGCCAATTGGAATCCAAGGTGAAGGCGACATGGCGAGAAACGCTGAAATATCAGAGGGAAAAAACTGCAGGGCATTTGATTTCTTCCCTTAGAAACAAACCCTCGCAGGCCGATCATCTTATCGCTTCTTCTTCTTTACGGGGCGGATCTCTTCGCCCAAACGGTTCGGTCTTCTTTGAAGGCGGCAGGTGAGTATAAAAACACAATTGCAGATTAACGTTGTAGTTGCCAGAACATCATAGAGATATTTGGTCATTGCTGTTAGGGTTTTGTTCCACTGTTCAGACATTGATTGCAAAGGGAAGCACTCCGCACCTTGGCCGTTAATTCATCGATGTTTGCTGGCGGAATTCATAATTGTATGGAAAAGCGTGATTAACAGACCACTGCCAACAACCGTCTTCAATCAAATAACCCATTCTTATTGTGGACATCTCTGCAACTCCATCACTCACAGTGCTCTGTGATCTTTCAATATAGCAATTCTTTTGAGAGATGCCAACTCTGCTGCTGCAGCAATGTAAAGCCTAACCTGGTGTGCCACCTGGATCCCCACCCATAAATCCAAGAAGGAAACCACCAAACAGCCATTGTATGATTTTCTTGGTAACATCCTCCCTTACATAGCAGTAGTATGCAACCCACAAAATTCTGTCAAGACTGTAATCAAACTTTGACAAGTGTGCATAAAATACAATGCAGCAAACAAGAAAGTGACCATTGATGAAGGTTTCCAAAGCTCATCCCTCACACAAATCTGAGTTACCAATTGCAGAATACGCCCTGTTTTAACAGGGAGAATACCCCTTTTGCTTTTGGACAGCTTCCACCAGTCACATCAATATAAGCATGCTTCTTTTTTTAGGAAAAGGGGTTCCATATCAGTCTTATCAAGACCCAGTACTCTCCTTCCTTTTACTTTTGGTGTCTGTTTTAACCATGCTTTTCAATTTATACAGACAGGCTTATGCCAATATGACCTGTTTTAAGAGGAAGATATGCTCATTTTCGGACACAAATCCCCCACCAGTGAGATCATGTACGCATGTTTTATCTCTTGAAAGAAAAGATTCCATATCTGTGTTATCAAGGGGAAGGACTTCCATTACTTCTACTTTCGGTTTCTCTTTCCGCATATTTCTCAATTTGCACGAGGCATTCACAGTTGAAGGATTCTTATTTGTTTAAAGAATAGTTGCTAATGAGGTAACAATTTTCCACGGACCACAGTTTTGTGTTTGGAAATTCATCTACAAACTTGGAGCGTTTAAATTGGTTTTGATAGCGAAAAAAAAACAGTGGGACACCTAAATAGCTAGCAAAAACTTGACAGTTACGTAATTAAGATTTAAAAAAAAAAATTGCAATATTTTTCAAAATCATGTTGAAATTTCTTCTGAGTCAAAATGTAACTTATTTAGACTATCGAAACTTTTTACAAATTCTTGATATAATGTAATAACTCATCATGAGAATTTATTTAGCTGGTTTTAATGGTGTTTTAAATCATTTTCACATAAACTTTAAATTTATTTGATTAGAATTAGTTTGGATCAAACTTATATATTAATGTTATAATCCAAATTATAATGATGATGATTAATGTCAACTAAAGCGATTCAAAATCACTATAAATAAGCTGAATTAATAGGTTAAAAGATTGAAAATGTGGTAGATGTTAAGGAGTATATATTAAAAAATATTTATAAATTGTAATATAATAAATAACTAATCCAAAATTATATTTAATAGTTTGTAATATAAAAAAATGTCTTTCAAATTAATGATATTATTAAGACATTTTTCTAAATTATGAATCACAAAATCATAGATCTAACAATTATCAATCTATTAATAACTTTAATTTTAACAAAACCATTTAAGTAAGATTCATTGTATTAATATCATTCAACTTGATTTAAATTATGATAAGCCTAATTTAAAAATAACAAAATTAACACCAACCACTTCCATTAATATATTCTATATAATTTAAATTTTTATTAATAATGAAATACCATTCTTAGGGCACACCTTATCTTCAACACATTTTTTACCTTTCATTGATGATGATGATGATGGTTAACTTCCACTAAGACCAATATTTGGAGAGAAGTCTCCCCGGCTCAATATAATTTTGAAATCTTAAAAGGCTAGGAAGAGTCGGTATTGCAACAAAGATTATGAAATTGAGCTCTAATGTGGTTACAATATGGAGGCACTTTAAGAGGAAATGATTTTCATCCTCGATGTTCATATTCTCACGGAGATGGCGGATCTTTCCATCCATGGTGTTTTAGGAACTCTCCGATGACTGTTTCACTGAAGCTCATGAGAGTTTGTTCTAATCTTCGCTATATTAATTTTCTTCTTTGAGCTAGAGTTAAAATAGAGATACTTTTGATTTTCTAAGGTGGGTTTGATGACCTCCTTATAATACCTTAATTTTCTTTTGTTTGCTAGATCTTTCTCACACTACATTAATTAATTATAGTATCAACCAAATTATATCGATAGAGTTGAAAACCACAAAGTTTAACGCCAACTTCTCATGAGTTGTTTTACTTGCTTGGTTTTTTAACTTGAATGCATAGCATTTTAAACGATTTTATTTTTGTATTGTAGAATTAGTCATTACGAAGCAAGGTTTAGTAGTTTTCAATTAAAGGTAAAAAATGTTTTATTTTCTATTTATTTTTACAAATTAAATATTAGTTTTAAATAAAATAAACTATATATATTTTTTTATCTTTTATTCATTTAATAATAATAATAATATTATTATTAGTTTGATTTATAAAGTTTGAATTGCTTTGTTTTATTATAGTTAAAATGATATTTCATAATAAGTTGTGTTTGGTTTTTTATATGTTATTAATATGAACGATCCTTCTTTATTATTTTATTAGAACATTATAGTAGATGTTTTGTGATGATGATGGTTAACCTCCCTCGAGACCAATCTTTGATGCAGGACTGAAAAAAGTTATTTAGTTTGATTTAAGATTTTATTCCTATGCTCAAAAAGCTTGGAGAGAAGCCTCCGTTTCCTGCATTTGACATCTTAAAGGATGAAGAAATTGATGTAACAAAGATTATGAAATTGAGCTCTAATGTGGTTGTACTCGGGGCACTCTAAGAGGAAGTGATTTTCATCCTCGATGTTCATATTCTCACGAGATGGAAAATTTCCATCCATGGTGTTCTAGGAATTGGCCAGCCACAATATATGGAGCTTCATGAGAGTTCATTCATTCTTGGCTATATTAATTTTCTTCTTTGAGCTATTAAATAGAGAAGATACTTTTGATCTTCTAAGATGGGGTTGATGACCTCCTCATAATATCTTAATTTTCTTTTCGTTGCTACTTTCTCACACTACATTAATTAATTGGTATTAAACAGACCATTGATAGGGTTGAAAACCATGATTTTAACTTATTTGAAAACCACAAAGGATTTTAATCTTTAGCTTCTCATAAATTTATTTACTTGCTTGGTTTAACTTGAATGCATAGCATTTTAAACTTGATTCTTTTTTAAATGGTAAAATTAGTCATTACCAAAGCAAGGTTAGTAGTTTTCAATTAAAGGTAAAATGTTTTTATTTCTATTTATTTTTACAAATTAAACTATATATATATTTTTTATCTTTTATTTCATTTAAATAATAATAATATTATTATTAGTTTGATTTATAGGGGTTTGAACTTGTCGTTTTATTATAGTTAAAATAATATTTCATAATAAGTTAATCATTTAGTTTTTTTATATGTTTCGATAATATAAGACGATCCTTCTTTATTATTTTTATTAGAACATTATAGTAGTTGTTTTGTATTTTGGTATTGTAGTTAGTTTCGGATTAATGTGATAATGTGTTCGAGTGTTTGGATTAGTGTGTTCAAATATTTAGATTAATTTAATATCTATAAGTACGCGATTAATGTATGTAAATATTTAATATTCTAATTAAACGTGTATTTGGGGAGGGAGCTTTTTAAGCTAAATCTTTGTAATAATTCTATTTTTTTTTTTGTAAATTAGTAAAATTATACTACAATCAAAAGTGTTAACATATGTTGTTGCATTTTTTATTATTTTTTTCTATTTGTGAAACCGGTAGCATAAACACAATTTTTTTTTGTGTTATATTGTCTCTACTTGAGAGTCTCATAACCAAAAATCAAACAAAGTATTAGATATAAAAGTAGAGATATGCTAGAAAACATAAAAAATAATAAAGTTAAATGTCGCTTCACATAAGTACTTTGTTGATCTTCATTTTGTAGTGTCCTCTAGCCTAGGTGGTTGTGGCTTTGTGTTATGTTGAAATCGCACCCAAAGGGGGCTTCGATTTAATTTTCCCTTAATTAAATTGGAAGAGAAATTGCAATTTCATCTCATGGCCAGTTGTGATAGTATTATTTAACGGAATATTTGAGTTAACATAGGAAATTCAAGTTTCTCCCATGATTTTAGGGGGTCTAGCTACGATTGTTGTGAGTTGTAATTAGTTAACTCAACAAATTGAGTTAAAATCGGTTTAACTAGTTCTAGCAAGAGATGAACTAGTGAGAGGTTGATGCGAAGACATCTGTAGGTTTTATTAAATATTGTGTAATTAGGGGGTGATGATTTTTTTAATTATTTTATAAATTATTGTGCTCATTTTAATAAATTAAGAGAGAAAATGGTAAGAGAGGATTATTGTAAATAATCTTTTAATAAATTAAGGATATGAGAGGAATTGAATTAGATAGATAATCTAGGGATTAGGTATTCCTTAAACGGGCCTTGAGTTGGAGTCAAAAAAAAGATAAATCTAATTTAGATTTTAGTTGAGATTTGTGTGGAGGAAATTATGGATTGGAATAAATTCATTATTATGTATAAATATTAGGAGTGTGTGAGGATGGAAAACAATGAGGAATACGGAGAGAGAGAGAGAAAGATGGTTTGAGAGCTTTTGTAAAAGGCGAAGGCCATCCGTGTAATATTCGGCCGAGGAATTTCTTGTGTTATTTTATATCGGTATTTTTTTTTGTATGGCTTTCTTTTATTTATTTATGTTTTTAAAATCCATCAAATGTTTTTAATGAAGAATTACATGGAGAATATTCTTGAAGAAGGAAGCACGTACTCATTTATATGCTATGATCTATTTTAACCCGGTATCTACATCATTTGGTATCGAACGAGGGAGATGAGTTGGAGGATGAGTCTCTCCTACGTTGAGGGTTTTGTTTCGTTTGATTGCTTGTTGTGACGAGAGGAAGTGAGTTGAATTGCCCGAGATTAAAATTGATTGAAATATATTGTGGCGCGTTAGTCTGCAAATTTATATGTATATATTTTTGTTGTATATTTGAGTGGTGGAGTTGCGGGTTGGACACAAGTGTTGGAAGCGGTGGGTTACGTGGCGGAGGCAGTACTCGGTTGAACGAGAATTAGCACTTTCCGGATTGGTAGTAACTCTAACAATGGCATAAGAGCGCGATGGTATGCATATGCAACTGAATGGTTCTGTACTCTACAAATTTGATGAGAAGATGCGTTAGCATGAACACAACGCTCGCCGGGGAAGGAGAGTTGGAGTGATAGAAGTGAAAACGCAGCATTTCGGGGCATGAGAGGAAAATACGCGAGAAGAATGATAAAGGCGAGAACATAGTAAGTTAGCTTTATGAAGTAATTTGATTTGTCATGGCTCGAATTTAGATCTTGTGTTTCAAATGCGCTTGTTGTAGCGTGGGTGATTTTGGGAGCATAACGCGTGAGGAGTGACGAGCGAGCGAACGAGGAGCAAATGGGCTTATCTTATGAAGGAATTAAATTGGCTTTATGGAGTTAAATTGACTTGTTATAATTTAGAGGCTATGATTCGAATTTACTTGTTGTGCCATGGATTGATTTGTGAGGATTCAAAAAATCTCGTATCATGGCGCACTATTTCTTTCATTTATATTTGTTTGATAGTGGTGTTGATTGGTATGAACACCGGTAATCGAGGTTGTCATTGATGTCAATAGGCCCGGAGTGGCAAATATTCTTGTGATGTCGATGAACCTCATGCAGTCCCTAAGTGCTAAGACGACATCAATGAAAAGGTCAACCTATGAAGATGTCAAACCACTAATGAAGAAGTCCTAAGAAGTCCTTGAACTAGCTATAATGTTGCATACGCCTTGATGATACAGGCCCTTAACCTTTGATGACATATGGAGTCATACACTTGATGATGTCATACACTAAACTTGAATAATACAATTGATGATGGCATGATGAAGGTTGAAAAGAATAGATTATAACGTGGAAGATATCATTTGAAGGTTGGAAGACTATTTTGAAGCTCTCTGACAGTCTTTGCACTATAACATATCATTACACACAATTATGTGATGACATAGGATGATACACATTTACTGGACACTATATTGATGACAAGAATGTCTTACATGTTCCTATGATGATGAAAAGCCAAATAATGGAGAAGAAAAACAATATAGAAGCCAAACAAGAAAGCCACTGTATCTTTTTGATCATTTTCTACACTAAATAATTTAAAAAGGACGAGTCACAAAAGAAAATATTTTTTCCAACCTTACGAGCAATGTTCAACATGGGACCTACACCATCTTGAAGAGCATAATTCACCCCCTCTTAATATTTCCAACAATTGGTATCGAGCCGGTACTTTCACTCAAGTATGACTTGAAGATTGATCATTCTGACACAAATGACAAAGCCAAGAGGAGTCTCGATCCTCCTAAAGATGTGTCTTCCTCAAACATTGAAATTTAAGTAAATAAATTTGTGAAGGCTCCATTGTTCGATGGAGATTTTGATATATGGGTGAAAAGAATGAGGAATTTCTTGAATACTCAAGGAATTGAAGTTTGGAAATCAATGATTACTAATGACATGATGAACGAAGAATCCAGGAGCTGAAGTAACGAGAAATGAAGAAGTGTTTGAATGGTTTACCAAATTCGCTGAATACCAATTTGAAAAATGTTAGATTGCTTAAAGTCATATGGGACAAACTTCACTTGATCTTCACTCAAAAGGAGCGTTGACAATGATCTCTAGTCGAAGATGATCGAAAAACAAGAAAAAGTCCAAAAATCGAAGTCGAGGAAGGCTGAAGATAAGAGATGACCATATGAGGCTAAAGAAAACCTAGAAGATGAATAGAAAAAGAAGACTTTGAAGAAGATCTCTTGAATAAAATTATGGCTTCCATGGAAGAGATTAACGAGTTTGAAAAATGAAAATGAGGATCTTAAGAAGAAAACATGAAGATAGTAACCAAGGCAAGACAAGGAAGGAAGTTAACTTTGTCGAGAAACGATTACAAGAAAGAGATGAGGAGCTCCTGAAAGCAAGAGGAATTTCATCAAAATAAAAGAAAGCATCAGAAGTCATATCTATTACAAATCAATTGGATAAGGAAAATAAAGGGAGAAACTTTGTCGAGCCACCTTGAATAAAGACTTAAGAGCTTGAAAAATATTGAAGCAAAGATTGGTGTCTGAGGAAGAGTCTCCTCTCTTAGATCTCAAATAGTAGAAGCAAGGAAACAAGCGCAAGGATATGAGAAGGTGATGGAAACTTTGGCATCCATAGAAGAGACGAGTTAATGAAGCGAGAAAAGGAGAGAAACACCATGATAGGCCAATAGACGAAAAGGATGAAGAAATATTGAAACTAAAATTAGACATCAATCTTCTGAGGGCGAGCATGTGAGCTAAGAAAAAAAAAGAAATGGAGGAAAGCGATCTAGCAAAAGGAGAATGAAAGAAATCTTGAAATGAAATCAAATATCATCTCCCTTAAAATCGAAGTACATGAACGGCAAAGAATGATGGAAGAAGTGAAGAAACTACTTATGAAAGATGAAGATTGCGAAAGTTGAAAGGAGGAATTGTCTTTCTTGAAAAAGGAAGTTGAATTGTTGAATAAAAACTTGAAAAGCTCTCGAACCCTAGATGACATCCTAACTCGGCAAGATCTCCCTTGATAAATTAGGTCTTGGCTATGCGGGTGAATCCTCGAGCAAGAATGATAATGCTTCAAACAAAGATGTGAGGAACCTAGAAAGAAATGTTGATGCTCCCAATTCCAACAAAGGCAAGGAGAAGAATCAAGACAAAAATGGAAGAAATTCTACGCTAAGGAGACTTGCATATGGTGTCGAGAATACAAAAGGAAATGAATATCATCGAAGAATCCCAAGGCAAAAATACTTCGAGTACTTCGAGGAACTCTTCATCACCCAAGGTACCAAAGTATATTTCTTGGATATTTCTTTTTTCTTGTACAAACTTTAGGCACGTGGAAACATATTGTAGGGCATATCACAAAGACAAATATAATGGTCCTCGTCGATCTCCTTGAAGCAATTTTCCAAAGAAGAAGTCATGATTTTTTATTCATGAACAAGATAGAGTGTTTCAATTGCCATAACATTGGACATATGGCACATAGTTAGCAATAACTTGACTTGGGCCCTGCACAAGCTAAAACATGCGAAGAAGTTACGGGGAGTACGGATAGAAGCAGTTGAATCGGAAGTCTCTTGAGCATAGCAGAAACTGACACATGTTGTTGACTTGATAAAGTCATCATTGATATTCTAGAAGTTATCATTGAATGGGCCCTGCTGAAATCTTTGATGAGTCACCCATGGACATTCATCCTTTGATAGATCATCTCTCGGAGAAACTCCATTGTAGAACATGATTCCAATATTGAATTCTTCTTTTAGATCACAAGGCAAAAATATTTCTTGAAAGTACAAGGAGGAGGTTATGCACGCACGGGGAGTTGGTTCACCACATGAAAAAGACCATGCATACAACTTAGGGGGAGCAAGTACATTAAAGAAGAGCACCATGACGAGAGGCCGGTCGGTGGATATTGGTGGTCCACTGCCTATTCCACTTAGGGCTCCACCATTGTCTATTTAGGTTTTCGGTTCGGCCATAGGTTTACTATTTTTAGCAATTTTCGGGTCACCAAACTTAGAGATGGTTTGAGGCCCTAACGACGTTTTTTGGGAAAATAGAGAGCAACATGGGTCCATGGACGCGATGTTGCTCATTCAAATTTGTAGTCCTCGGATAGATCTTTCTAACGAGGGTATGGTGCATGTCAACGGAGATCGTATGCAAAAGTTACGCCCACAGGAAGTTGAAACACCAATTTACCCAAACGGGGCCCATAGTTTGGCGCTTCACTCCTAGGGTTAGGGTTTTGGCTGTTTAGGATTTCCACATTGTTTCTAAATGATAAATAGGCCCTTGAGCTTCATTGTAACTCGGTTCGGGAGGCAGCAGTCGCCCATCTCTTCTCGGAGATAGCTACCGAGCGCATAGCTAGTTTTATTTCCATTAAATACATAAGCGAATTTCGGTTCTTTGATATTAATGAAATGAAGTGTTATTTCCACTAAATCTACGTATTTATGGTTGTATGCTTATTCTATTGCGTTCACACGCCATCCGGATTGCGAGTATCGGGCTGATGCCTTTTTCTCGATCCTTCTTTGCATGTCCCCAACGAGTCGGGGTATAAGGAGCTAGGGCTCGATACGGTGGAACCTTTGCAAGATCGGCCTCGCAAACCTCGACGGACGCCCATGGGGGATGAAAAGAAAGATGAGGGAAGCGGAGATCCGATCAAAATATTTCTCGAGGAGGCCCTCGAAAAACAAAGGAACGCGATGATGGATAACTTTGCTCGGATCCTTCAACGACTACCCACCGACGGCGCATACGCATCCGTGTAGCCACTGCGGAGGCACGACTCCTTTTAAGGTACGAAGTAGATTTTGACATTCCCATATTTGAGGGTAAAATAGACGCGGATGCACCGATAGATGGTTGAATCTATTAGAGGATATTTCTTGGTTCATGACTTTTCGGATCGGGAGAAGATTATTTTTGCACTCCTCGACTACCCCCATGTTGGGGCCCCGGTGGGAAACCTACGCGAGAACAAGGACCGGACGAATTCCCTCTACGTTCTCGGCCATACCAACTTGGAATTCTTTCCCGAGACGCGGGATCGAGGAACGATTACTATCTAGTGGGGAGCTATGAGGACAAGTACATACAATGGACCACGCTACGACAACAAAGGGATCAAGATGTGCATGAGTTGTGAATTTGTTCCATACCATTGTACACAAGAGTTGGAGCAAAAGATTCGGAGAGAAACATGGAATTGCTAAAGTATCGCATTGCCTACACGGATACATTCGGAGGAAATGGAGTTCCTCGACATCTCCTGCGCTTGGTATGGCATCTTAGGTATGCTACCAAGATTGAGCGAGAAATTCAAGCGAGAAGAAGCGAGACTTTGGATGCGAATCAAAAGCAAGGGAAAGGTGCTTCCAAACGCGAGAACAAAGGACGAGCCAAGGCATGGTGGTTAAAGACAACTCATCGAAGCCACGAAAAGAACGGCACCGCAAAGCCAAAAAGAAGGACACGAGAAAGTGGTGTGAGTTCCGCAAGAGCTCCACTCACAGCACGAAGTGAGTGTCGGGCCAGGTTGCTAGTGGCCGAGATGAGGCTTCGAGTCGGATACATGCTCGACTCCGAATCGGGGGAACACGAAGGTGAATGAAAAAATGGAAATAGATTATTGATGTGGAGCCCAACGCCACTTTGTTGCCACTACGAAGATCCAAAAGGAGGAACGGAAGATCCATAGGAGGAGGAATGTCTCTTCCACTCCCGGATGTGGGTAAAGGGCTCCCCCGGTATAATTCATTGTCAACAATAGGGCAAAGAACCTCATTTATTTGAGACGTCGTGAAGCATTTGGACTTCTTGACCACAACTCACCCACATCCATACACCATCGGGTGGCTTCACAGACGAGATCTGCGTCGGCGAAAGTGGCGGTGTCGCCTTCCTATATCATCAAACCCTTCACGGATAGAGTATTATGTGACGTTGCTCCTATTGATGTTTACGATGTATTCGCTAGGACAACCATGTGCATTAGACGTCATGCTATGTATGAGTCTCGACCTCGTGTTGTTATTTTTACTTTGGTAAATAAGTTGTACGGGATACACGAGAGGTACCACCTCCTGTAGCTATCTCTTTAGTTCTTTTCTCGAAACAATGTAGTAAGCTCATTTTCTAAACCGAAATTCATTTTCACGATGATGCGCCCCGAGGGCAAGAAGAAGGTTGTGGCCACGACCTCCGGACGGGGCTCCTTTGCACAAGCAACAACAAATCGATAAGGTTGTGGAGGAGACATATTCACCTCACCCACGGGGTTCCTACTTGCCTTTGTCGGGTCAAGCACGATTGATGCGACCCCCGAGTGCGCGCCGCTACCTAATGGACGATCTATCGGCGCTGCGATACCGGAAATGATGAAATCGAGCGGATTCGGGAGAACATTACGGGGAAAAGGTCACATCGGACCAAGTTCATACGCCACATGGGAACGTCGTGTTGGTACGGAAGAAGGATGGGACGTGGAGACTCTGTGTATTGACTATTGGGCGTGAGCAAGATCCTTTGTCCGAATAGGTACCAATCCACGGATTGATGACCTTACGGACAACTCAAAAAGGTAGAGAAAAATATTTCAGCAAGATCGACACAGAGTACGGGTATCACCGAGTACCAATTGAACCCTCGATGTGTGGAGCGCAGCTGGCTTGAGGAAGGCCTTTTCGAATGGCTGGTCATGCATTTCGGGTTGACGAATGCTCTAGCCACCTTCATGAGGATGATGGATGACATCTTGCGGCCATTCACCAACTCATTTGTAGTGGTGTACTTGGACGACATTCGATCTTCGGCCAGGACTTGGGAAGAGCACCTTCACCACATCCCAGACGAGTCCTCCAAACACGCTGCGGCAACACAAGTTTGTGTGCCAATTTGGAGAAGTGCACTTTTGGCATGACCTAGGTTCAATGCTCCGGGATCGCTATTGATGAAAGGGGGTGCATGTGGATCCGGCCAAGATCCAAGTCATTCGGGATTGGCTGACGACCACTATAACGAGGCTTCGCGGCTTTCTAGGTTTTGCTAATTTCTACGGAGGTTCGTGTTGATTCTCTCATATCACTTGGCCCGCAGGTCAAGTCACCGAGAGGCCCCGAGAGAAATTTTTTTTTGGTTAGAACCTCGACGGAAGGCGTTCACAAAATTGAAAAAACGCCTGTTACGCCGTGCTCTTTACCGGACTTGCAACGGCCATTTGAGATCGAGACGATGCCTACGACTATCTTGTTAGAGGGCGGTTCTTACTCAACGGGGACATCCGGTGGCATTTCCACAGTGAGACATTGTCGACACGGTTCGCAAGTACCCCACATATGAAAATTTACTCCATTGTACGAAGCTTGTCGCTTGATGGGCTTATTACATTTTGGAAGGAAACAATAATCCACATAGACCACGGGCCTGAGTTCATACAAACGAGGAAGTTGTGGAATGATCGTCATCAAAAGTGGTCCACATATACGCAACGAGTTTCATTTGAACATCGAGTACAAGAAGGGTAGCACCAATCATGTTGCGGTACCTCAGTGACTGCGGTCGTGGCGCTCACCATGTGCTCAACTCTTATGGGCACGAGACTTCGATTGGCCACTTCTCTATGAGAGCGACACGAGGTCGGCCAAACTTACAAGGCACTCTTAGGGAGTACGCAAGTTCCAAATTTTCACCTCCAAAGATGCACTTTTATGTCACATGGGACACCTTTGTGTTCCTTGGTGAGCGTGCCAAGATGATATGGGAAGCACACTACGGTCGAGTCGGCTGGGCATTTCGGGGTCGAGAAAATAGTATCCAATCTGCGGCGGTATTTCTATTGGCCGAACCTTCGAAGGATGTCGAGAAGCACATCGAGATCACCTTGCTTGTGCCATTGCCCAACCAGGCCATCGAAAGCGAGAGCCTATATATACTCTACCTACCCCTAGTCGACCTTGGAATCCATCTCCATGGATTACATGTCGGGCTTTGCCTTCTACTAAGTAGCGAAATGAGCGTATTGTTTTGTGGTCGTCGACGAGATTCTCGAAGATGGCCATTATGGTCGCTGCAAGAAGAATATCACGAAGGCGAAGCCCGCCCCGCTAAGCTCTTCTTTGAACGAGTGTGGGTGCACTTTGGGATCCCACGATCTATCATATCATATCGGGATAGCGAGTTCCTTAGCACATTTTGGTCTAGCCTGCGGTTGATGTTGGATACCAAGCTCACCAAGTCCACAACTTTCCATCCCCAAACATATGGCCGGACGAAGGTCGTCGATAGAATGATTGTAAACATTACGCGCATGTATAATTCAAAGCATCCACGCACATGGGACGAGGCCTCCCTATGTAAAACATAGTTATAATCGAAACTCTCCACGAGTTCAATGTTACTATGGCCTTTCGGGTGGGCTTGGGATTCCGACCACTATGTCCCGTGACGTAGCCATGTCGTTTGCGGCGCTCGAGGCCAATTCAGCTCATGTCCGGTCTGGGGTTGACAAAGCGAAGTAGCTTCATGACGCATTCAACACACATCACTTGACGGGTTCATGATATATTGGACGAGCCAATGCCAAGTACGAGCAACGCCATGATCAACACGGGTGCCACACAACTTCCGGTGGGTGACAAAGTATGGCTTCACATTTGCGGAAAGGAGCACCTCCACGGACCCCACGCAAGCTTCGCAAGCTGGTACGGGCGTACACCATCACCAAGGCGCAAGGAGAGCAATGCCTTTGAGCTCGGTATTCCACCATTCCTTGAAGTGCCGCACCCGATCTTCAATGTGGATAGCCTTCGTCCTTACTTCCCACCTCTCTTGGACACCTCGGACATTGCGGGGAGCAACTCACACCATGAGAGTTAAATTCGAATTTGCATGGAACGAACCTGCAGATGTATCATGGACATACGAATCAAGAACACTCGCCGGCGAGAAGATCCCGACTATGTCGGATTTGTCGGGCGGCCAACTCCTGCACCAAGGAAAGTGGTTCACCAAGGACCAAGTTCAGCATAAATTTCCTTGCTTTTATCATTTAGAAACAATGAGGCTCGAGGGCCTATTTATCATTTAGAAACAATGGGAAATCCTAAACAGCCAAAACCCTAACCCTAGGAGATGAAGCGCCAAAACTATGGGCCCCGTTTGGGTAAATTGGCGTTTCAACTTCCCAGGGGCGTAACTTTGGCATACGATCTCCTTTTGACGTGTACCATACCTCGTTAGAAAGATCTATCCGAGGAATACAAATTTGGAATGAGAAAAATTGGTCCATGGACCCATGTTTCTCTTCGTTTTCCCAAAAAAACATCGTTTAGGGCCTCAAAACGGCTCCGGAAGTTTAGGACCCGAAAAATTGCTAAAAGTAGTAAACTGTGCCGAAACTGAAAAACTGAAATAGACAATGGTGGAGCCCCAAGTGGAATAGGCGGGTGACCACCAATATCCACCTGGATCATTCCTCCCCCTTAGGAAGCAATGGTCCCCATTGCGTTAAGTTCCTCCATGAGATGAGGAAATTTCTGCTGAACTTGGTCCCTGGTGAACCACTTTCCTTGGTGCGGGAGTTGGCCAGCTTTGACAACCCGATATAGTTGGATCTTCTGTTGGCGAGTGTTCTTGATTTGCATGTCCATGATACAATCTGTGGTGGCCTGTTCCATGCAGTCTGGATTTAACTATGTTGGTGTGAGTTGTTCTGCAATGTCCGAGGTGTCCAGTAGAGGTGGGAAGTAAGGACGAAGGCGATCCACATTGAAGACTGGGTGCAGACCAAGGAATGGTGGAATACTGAGCTCGAATGCATTGTTCCCTAAAGCCTTGGTGATGGTGTACGGCCCGTATCGGAGCGGGCGAAGCTTGCGGTGGGGTCCAGTGAGGCGCTCCTTCTGCAAATGTAGCCATACTTTGTCGCCCACCTGGAAGTTGTGTGGCACTCGGTGTTGATCATGGCGTTGCTTGTACTTGGCATTGGCTTTGTCCAATATATCATGAACCTGTTGGCGGATGTGTTGAATGCGCTCGATGAAGCTACTTTCTTTGTCAACTTCAGACTGGACATGCGCTGAATCGGCCTGAGCAGCTGCAAATGGCATGGCTACGTCAATGGGACATAGTGGCTGGAATCCCAGAAGCGAGCTGAGGGGCTATGGCGATTGAGCGTAGGCTCGGTGCCAACTGGCATTTTACATCGAGGGCTCCTCATCTAGTGGATGCTTTGGGGGATCAGCGATCCACTCGCGAACTTGAGCTGTCGACCTCTGTCACAGCATCTGTAATGGATGAAGTTGTGGACTTGGTTGTTTCGGTGAGCTTGAGTATCCAACGCACCGGTGCAAATTTGGACAAAATATGTGAGAACATATCTGATCCGATATGATAGACTGTGGGATCCCAAAGTGCACCCACACTCGTTCAAAAAAGAGTTTAGCAGTGGCTTCTGCTGTGATATTCTTCTTGCAGGCCGCCATAATGGCCATCTTCGAGAATCTGTCGACGACCACAAAAACACAGTCATTTCCCTGCTTAGTAGAAGGCAGGCCCGACATATAATCCATGGAGATGGATTCCCAAGGTCGACTAGGGGTAGGTAGAGGAGTATATAGGCCTTGCTTCTTGATGGTCGGTTTGGCAATGGCACAAGCAGTGCAGGATCTGATGTGCTTCTCGACATCCTTTCGAAGGTTCAACCAATAGAAATACTTCTGCAGGATTGCTACTGTTTTCTCGACCCCGAAATGCCCAGCGACTCGACTGTAGTGTGCTTCCCATATCATCTTGGCATGCTCACTTGAAGGAACACAAAGGTGTCCCATGTGACATAAAAGTGCATCTTGGAGGTGAAAATTTGGAACTTGCGTACCCCCCAAGAGTGCCTTGTAAGTTTGGCCGAATTCTGGGTCACTCTCGTAGAGAAGCGGCCAATCAGAAGTCTCGTGCCCACAAGAGTTGAGCACAGTGGTGAGCGCCACGATCGGTGGTCGGCTGAGGCAGTCTGCAACATGATTAGTGCTACCCTTCTTGTACTTGATGTTCAAATGAAACTGTTGCAGATATGTGGACCACTTCTGATGGCGATCATTCTGCAACTTCCCTTGTGTCTGTATGAACTGCAGGGGCCGGTGGTCTGTGTGGATGATTGTTTCCTTCCCCAAAATGTGATGCTTCCATTGTCGACAGGCTTGCACAATGGAATACATTTCTTTGTCATAGGTGGGATACTTGCGAACTGTCTCAGACAATGTCTCACTGTGATATGCCACTGGATGTCCTGTTGAGTAAGAACTGCGCCAATAGCATAGTCAGAGGCATCTGTCTCGATCTCAAATAGCTGTTGCAAGTCTGGTAATGCGAGCACTAGGGCAGAACAGAGGCGATTTTTCAATTCTGTGAACGCCTTATGTTGAGGTTCCGACCAAAATAATTTTGCTCTCGCTCCTCCCTTGGTGACTTGACTCAAGGGCCAAGTGATATGAGAGAATCCCAACATGAACCTCCGGTAGAAATTAGCAAGACCCAGAAAGTTGCGAAGCTCTGTTATAGTGGTTGGGGCTGGCCAATCCTGAATGACTTGGATCTTGGCTGGATCCACATGCACCCCCCTTTCATCAATAATGTATCCCGGATATTGAACCTGGGTCATGCCAAAAGTGCACTTCTCCAAATTGGCACACAACTTGTGTTGCCGCAGTGTTTGGAGGACTTGTCGGATGTGGTGAAGGTGCTCTTCCCAAGTCTGGTTGAAGATCAGAATGTCGTCCAAGTACACCACTACAAATGAGTTGGTGAATAGCCGCAAGATGTCGTCCATCATCCTCATGAAGGTGGCGGGAGCATTCGTCAACCCGAAAGGCATGACCAGCCATTCGAAAAGGCCTTCCTTGGCTTTGAAGGTAGTCTTCCACACATGGGAGGGTTCAATTGGTACCTGGTGATACCCAGAATTCAGGTAGATCTTGTTGAAATATTTTGCATCTTTGAGTTGGTCCAGAAGGTCATCAATCCGTGGGATTGGGTACCTATTCCGGACAGTGATCTTGTTCAGCGCCCGATAGTTAATACAGAGTCTCCACGTCCCATCTTTCTTTTGTACCAACATGATCGGGCTCCCACAGGGCGATGAACTTGGTCTGATGTGACCTTTCTGCAACAGCTCCTGAATCTGCCTCTTGATTTCATCATTCTCCAGAACAGAGCGCCGATAGATCGGTCCATTAGGTAGCGGCGCACGGGGGGTCAGATCAATCGGGTGCTTGACCTGACAGTGCAGAGGAACCCCTGTGGGTGAGGTGAATATGTCCCCGTACTCCTCCACAACCTTATCCATTTGTTGTTGTTGGGCAGAGGAGCCCTGTCTGGAGGTCGTGGCCACAGTCTTCTTCTTGCCCTGGGGGCGGATCATCAGGAAAACGAATTTCCTGGTTTGGGAAATGAGCTTACTACATTGTTTTGCGGTAACCAAAGAGATAGCGGCAGGAGGTGGTACCTCTGGTATCCTGTACAACTTATTTCCCAAAGTAACAATAACAGCACGAGGTCGAGACTCATACACAGCATGACGCTTCCACAAGTATGGTTGTTCTAATAATACATCAGAAACATCAATAGGAGAAACGTCACATAATACCTCATCCGTGAAGGGCTTGATGCTATAGGGAAGGCGACACTGCCGGCTGACGCGGAGATCTCGTCCTTGGTGAAGCCACCCGATGGTGTATGGATGTGGGTGAGATGTGGTCGGCAAGCCCAACCGCTTCACAGCGTCTGCTAAAATGAGGTTCTTTTGGCTCCCATTGTCGACAATGAACTGTACCGGGGAGCCCTTTACCCACATCTGGGAGTGGAAGAGACGTTCCTCCTCCTCTGGATCTTCCGGTTCCTCCTTTTGGATCTTGGTAGTGGCAACAGTGGCATTAGGCTCCGCATCAATAAT